>OW121740.1:120057196-120236601 GCA_933228675.1 Stomorhina lunata | reverse complement strand
GAAATTTATCAAAAATTGACTATTTATAGGAAATTTTTTAAAAATTTACTATTTATAGGAAATTTTTCGAAAATTGACTATTTATAGGAAATTTATCAAAAATTGACTATTTATAGGAAATTTTTTAAAAATTTACTATTTATGGGAAATTTTTCGAAAATTGACTATTCATAGCAAATTTTTCGAAAATTTGCTGTTTATAGGAAATTTTTCGAAAATTTACTATTTATAGGAAATTTTTCGAAAACTATTTATAGGAAATTTTTCGAACATTGACTATTTATAGGGAATTTTTCGAAAATTTACTATTTATAGGAAATTTTTCGAAAATTGACTATTTATAGGAAATTTTTCGAAAATTGACTATTTATAGGAAATTTTTAATATTTATAAGAACTTTTTCAAAAGTTGACTATTTATAGAAAATTTTTGGAAAATTGACTATTTATAGGAATTTTTTCGAAAATTGACTATTTATAGGAAATTTTTCGAAAATTGACTATTTATAGGAAATTTTTCGAAAATTGACTATTTATAGGAAATTTTTCGAAAATTGACTATTTATAGGAAATTTTTCAAAAGTTGACTATTTATAGAAAATTTTTGGAAAATTGACTATTTATAGGAATTTTTTCGAAAATTGACTATTTATAGAAAATTTTTGGAAAATTGACTATAGGAATTTTTTCGAAAATTGACTATTTATAGGAAATTTTTCGAAAATTCGTTGTATGATTTTTGTGTAGATTTTGTGCGTCCTTCCTTTTTTCTGGTTAAACCGCAAACTTTTTGGAATCAGTGTAAAAGAACATACAAATTTTAATTAATCTTGAATCGGATTCAACTTTTATAGGATTATTGCTAAAAGCGGAAACTAAATATGTAGTATTTGCTGTTGTTTAATAAAAAATAATTTAATTTAAAATAAACAGTTCCAATTCATTCTCTAAACCTCTAAAAAAAACCCAATATACAAAATACTTAGGTTATGTTCAAAGGTACCAATTAACTCGTGTAATTAGTAATTAGTACTTGTACTGGAATTAATTTCTAAATATTAAATACATGCAGCTGTGATTGTTTGTTATTAACCTCTTAGACCAAAAGGCTATTGAAGGGCATTTCTTTTATGTTATACACGATTTTCTGCTTCGAGTACTAACAATATTTTATTTTTCTATTTTTAGGAGGAATATAAAATGAGGTGTAAAAATAGGTTGGTCTTCATGTAATTCCGTATAATTTAATAATAATAAATATTTAGCTAATTAGTTTGGAATTTTTTTCTGGCTTTTATTATACCTATACTCGTACACATGAATAACCATTTCATTATTATTGTTATTGTATGTAAGTTATAGTTGAAATTCAATGAAAGGGAAACCATACAGATATCCTGTTAATCCTTATTGGGTAATGGTACATATGTATATGTGTTTATCTACTAAAAATTTGTAATTATATTTGTAACGCTCAGATTTATTGATCTCACATCAGCATAAGATATGGGCAAATCCTGCTTGACGGACGATACATTTTTACGGATTTTGTTGTGCTTAAATGTATCCCATTGTCGTTTTACACTAGATAGCTTTGCACAGATTTCAGGGAGTATTAGCCTATCAATTGTGCTATCGAATGTCGTTTATTAATTTATATTCTTATTTTGGAGGAAAAAGATATCCGCTTTTAAAGTGGTGTGACGGACGCTACAAAAAATGGAAGTGACTTTTTTTCAATACGGGTTTCTGTAAATTTTATCAAATCGGTCATAGTAATAAAAAAGAATTGTAAATACATTAAAGATAGAGGAAAATCAGAGTATTACAAAACAGCTTTTATAAAATGTTTTTAAGTTTCCAGTTTCACCAAAAATCCATAAATGTAGTGTTGCGGACGGACGATACAGTTTTTACTTGAATGTTTTTTATTCGGAAAAAATTCATATTTCATAATTATACCCTTTACCACCATAGATGGAAAGGGTATTATAAGTTCGTGCTGATGTATGTAACGCATAGAAATATTTGTTTTAGACCCACCTTTTAGTATACCAATAGGCTTAGAATCATTTTCTGAGTCGATTCAGCGATGTCCGTCCGTCCGTCCGTCCGTCTTGTAATCAAACTACAGGTCGCAATTCTAAAGATAATTTGATGAAATTTGGCACAGATCATTTTTTTGATAATGGGACCATGGCTATTGAAATTCGTCGAATTCGTCGGTCCATTATTTATGGTACCTCCAATAGGTCCCACTTCCCGGAATTGATATATTGGCCACAAATATCAATATTTTTTCATAAAATTTAAAGCAAATACTGCTTATGTAAACTCAAATCACTGTACTAAATTTCGTTGAAATCGGTTCATTTTTGACCATAGCTCCCATACAAACTCTTTTCTCAAAACGCACTAAATGAGACAAAATTCACTAAAACGCTCGTAAATCCGAAGATAATAAGTTTATTTTTTGCACACATAACTTTTGTAACATCTTGTAATCAATTTGCAAAGTTTCGATATAATCGGTCCATATTTGACCCTAGCTCTCCAAATGGCGGAAACATCTTAAATTTATAAGTTTTGAGAATATGTTTGTATGATGGCAAAATTTAGCAAATATTTGTCTTTATACAGGAAAAAGAACACCTTTGACCTCAGTGGTGAAGGGTATCATATGGTCGGGCTTGACCGACTATAGCACTTTATTACTTGTTTTTTTAAGGATTCGTTAATCAGTGAAAATAGTGAAATTTTCATGTTCACGGTTTAAGTGCGATTTTTAGGCACAATTTAATATTTCACAAAACGGCTAAATACATATATTTATTTAATATTTTACACTTTTTATGTCTTATTTTTCGCTGTTAGAGTCTCCCAAAAATCAAAAAAAAAATTAAATTTCAAAATCATCATTTGCCCCACTGTATATTTTTTTTAACACCTAATATCTTAAATTTAATCTGTGGATATATACAGTGTTATTGCTTTATGAATAAGATAGACATGTGTTCGTAAATTTTGTATTTAATAAATAATATTTTGTAAAAAATGTATACTGTGACGGACGCTACACACTTTCCTTTACATATTATTCTGTAAAATGCTAAATTAACATCTATATATTTTTAGCCTAATGTAAAGCATACTATAAGTTCTATTTACGAACCAATTTCAATTGGAGAAAAAAGAAAAATTGCACTAGTCAAATTTAAAAAAAAAAACTTTATTTCTGTGACGGACGCTACACGTTGAGAACCCTTTTTTACTTGATGTTATTTATATCAATCCAATTACTTTTGATGGGTCTTTTACATCTTCTTCTTCTGTTATCCTTGACTCCCAGTGGAGCATAGGGCCTCTTTTACATCTAATTGTATAAAATTAAGCAAACTTTGAGCTCCTACTAAAACTTGATACCTAAATGGATGTTTTTGCGTTTTTTATGAACTTTTAAAAAACCTATTATTTTAAAAAATGTATAAAAATTCGAGATGGGTGCAAATACGAAGAGAGCAATCAAAAATTGTATCCATTAGGATCAATATATCGTAAATTTTTCCATAAACACAAATACGCGATTAAGACAGTTTTAAAATTTTCTCCTTGACTTAAGGTTTTTTTCGGATTTGCCCATATACCAATGGACTCAGGTTGAGTTTCTGTGACGAGATTAAGCTTCGATGTCCTTGAAATTTACCCTTATATTGTAAAATTTTCTTAACAACTCCAATATTTAATTAAAATTTTGCATACTAATTACTTTATCCTCTATACAAATTTCGTTAATCCCTTAATCTGTTGCTTTTCTTCTACAAATAATATTTACATAATAAAATTTTACAAATTCTAATTTCAATGACATCAGACAATCAATTTTTTATCCTTTTTACTTAAATATGCAAAACATTTGGCTTAGCTTCCTAAAAACACGGCTATTGTAAATAAAATATTATGCAAATCTATTCAGTTTATTCATGTAAATATGTATAAGTATTATTTACCCTATTTCTATAGAATTTAGAAGAGAATGCCAACAAAAAATTTTACAAACCTCTTAAGTTTTAGATAATTTTTAGAGACAAATTTTGAAATCTTATCCAAAATGTTTTTGTCTGTCAATTAGGTGCTTACATTTTATACGTTTTTCTTCAGTTTATTTTGAGGAATAAAGAAGTGCGAATGAAAAAAATGTTAAAAACACACTATGGTATTTCTACTTCAAAAAAGCAAATGATAAAGTTCTATAGAAAAGAGTCCGGATATTAAGGATCAATAATTGTTTACTTAGCTTAAATATATACCAACAATCAAATAGGTTTTCCTTAAGTCTTAAATACATATACTATGTGCTATTTTTTCAAAATTTCGAGATTTATATAATTTCCGGCTAAGGGCCTGATATGGGAGCTAGGGTCAATTGTGGACCGATTGTTACCAAACTTTGGATATTGGTTCATATTTATAAAATATTTATCTGTGCAAAGTTTAAGTTATCAAATGCATTTATCTTTCGAGTTATTAATGTTTTTGTGCTTTTATGTGCATATAAACGTCATTTGAGAATGTGTCTTGTATGGGATGTATGGTCAAATATGGGCCGATTTCTACAAAATTAGGAACACTGATTAAAGTTATGATAAGCAATATTTGTGCCGAATATTATTAAAATACAACTAAATTTATGGCTGTCAAGGACCAAAAACTCTATTCCGGGAATGCATCCCTATGGGAGGTACCCGAAATAGTAATCTGATTTCACCCAAAAAGAACAAGGATCGTCCTTGGACCAAAATATGTGCCAGAGCCAAATTTCATCAAATTATCTTTAAAGTTACGATGTGTAGAATGATAACAAGCTTACATAGATAACCGGTCAGCCAGCCGGACGGACATCAGGAAGTGATTCTAAGACGATTGGTACACTAAATGGTGGATCTAGACCAATATTTCTATGCGTTACAAACCCAATATAACCTTTCCACCTATGGTGGTAAAGGGTATAAAAAGGTATTAAAATGTGCTTAATATTCTAAAGCAAAAAGTGATGAAATTTGTCATCAAACTCAGTAGCTTATGCATCGATTGTAGTTTCACAACTTTAATCTTGATATCAACTTAATTAAGGTACAGAACCTTGGTTTAAGTCTACAGAAGAACATAACTAATTTTCGTACACAGTTTAGGAGATATCAGAAAATCAAAAAAGCTCTACAAAATTAAGTGTTTTCGTTTTTCTTTAAACAAAAACTTAATTGTCTCGACCTTGCTCGATGCTCCCACCATAACCACATGAAAGCCGAAAGGGTCTTCTTTAAATTGAGCTGAAAAAATTTACCGAAATTTACCGATCGTAGAACTAAGTTCAAAATTTTCTGAAAAAAGTCACATAAATTGTTATGCATAATTTAAGCAAAAAGTGTTGCAGTCGTTTAGGCGTAACTTGTTAATCAAATTGCATTGAGGTGTAAGGTACCCCCAGGATTCGACGGATTTTAACCAAAATTAGCAGAGTGGTTTTTTTGGTCAACTAATAGATGTTTGCCGAATTTTATCAAACTCTGTTAAAAATTCTGGCTTATACAGGGTGGCCCAAAAGTCGCAAACGGATTTGAAAAATTAATAACTTCTCTAATTTAATTATTATTATTATTTTCCTTTTAAGGACTTGTAAAATCAATCTGGGAGATTAATTATGAAAGGTTACCACGTTATCCAGCGAACCAAAATCATAGAACTTTATTTTGAACATCATCAACGATCAATAATTCAAACTCAACGAGCCTATCGTCGTCATTTTAATGTGCGGAATTCACCATCCGAAACAATGATTCGACGCTTAGTGACACGTTTTCAGGAACAAGGCTTAGTGAGGAATCTTCCACGAAGCGGAAGACCACATTCTGTTATTAGTAAAGCAAATATTCAACGCGTTCTGGAGAGTGTTGAGGAGAATCCTGAAACATCAACTCAAAGGCGCTCTGCTGAGCTCGGCGGTTTTTACGCAAAATATTAAAGGGAATTTTACATCTTTTCACATACAAGGTGCAGTTAGTGCAAGAACTAAAGCCATGAGATTCCCAAGAACGATTAATTTATGCAGTTTGCTTTCCCCCATTCGGCCTTTTTGGGCCACCCTGTATATTGAGAACAAAAATAAGTGATAAATGGGGGTCCAAGGCAGCTACCTCAAAGAGTTAAAGGGATCTCAACTAAAATTTGTGTAACTCTTACTGGGATCAATTAATGTGCCGAATTTTTTTCAAGTTCTGTTGAGAATTGCGGCTTATATATTGAGAAAAAATTAAGTTGAAAAAAAAAAATTGGTGAAAAATAGGGATCCAAGGCAGGTATCCTAGGAGTCAACTGATTTCAACCAAAATTAGTAGACCTCATTTTTAGATCAACTAATAGACGTGTGCCGAATTTTATCAAATTCTGTTGAGAATTTTGCGGCTTATATATTGAGAAGAAAACTAAGCGAAAAATGGGTCTCCAAGACAGGTACCCGTACAAATTTCAACCAAAATAAGTGGAGCTCTTTTTTTTTAATTAATTTTTAGACGTGTGTTGAATTTCATCAAATTATGTTTAGAATTGCGACTTGTACATTAAACAGAAAAATAGACGAAAAAAAGAGGTGCAAGGCAGGTACCCCCAGTTGTCAACGAATTTAAAATTATTTTTGAATTTATCTTATCTAGCCCTAAGGGAGTAGACACAAAACTATATTCAGTACATGCATATCGTATGTCGCCACCCCATTCAGGTCTATCCAAAATGGCCCCATTCAGAGCTTCAAAGTCCGCTTTAAAATGTTTCCTGAGAAACAACTGCATATACTGAATATAGTTTTAGAATCTATTCTCTTAGAACTTTCACCCGGTATGTTGCAACCTTTTTAAGGTCTATTCGAAATGGCCTTTTTAGAGCTTCAAAGACCATATGACTTTATATGATTTTCAGCTACATTCCCCATGAGAAACAACTGCATATACTGAATATAGTTTTGAGATCTAATTCCTAAGAGTTTTCTCTCGGTATGTCGCAACCCTATTCAGGCCTAGCTGGAATGGGCTCTACAGAGCTTCAAAGTCCTTCCGATTTTATATCACTTTTTGCTACATTTCACCTGCTGTGAAATTTTTCCCGAGAAACAACTACATATACCAAATATAGTTTTGGAATCTACTCCCCTAGAGCTTTCATACCGCAACCCCATTCAGGTCTGTCCGAAATGACCCCTACATATTTAGCTTCAAAGTGTTTTTCAAGTGACTTCATATGAATTTCTACTACAGTCCACCCTCCGTGAAATTTTTTCTGAGAAACAACTGCATATATTAAATATAGCTTTGGAATTTACTTCTTTAGGGCCTTTATCCGGTATGTCCCAATGTCTGTCAAAAGTGCCCCATTTTTTGGTGTCAAACATTTCCCATATTTCCATGTTTTTGCCTTGTTATAACTTAACTCCCAAGAAAGAGTTTAATAGTAATTCTTCGGTTCTGGAATCTACTCCATATTTATAGCCTTTTTAGTGCTATAAATATGCGGCCTATATAATTGCATGTACCTCTTTATACAAGTTTTTTATGTTATATCTTCAAACGAGCAATAATTCTATGTATATATATATATATATATATATATATAGAATGGCTATCTCTAAAACGGCTCTAACGATTTTGATAAAATTTTAAAAATGGATTTTAGGAAATTTTGCCACTAAAGGGGTAAAAACGGGTAAAAAGGGGAAAAAATATAAAACGTTATATCTCCCAAAGTAATAGATATAAAAACAAAATTTAAATTAGAAAAACAAGTGGACATGTGTTTGGTACTTTTTTTGAAACTATTCCCATAAGGGGGTAAAAATGGGTGAAAACTGTTTTTTGGTACTATTTTTGACCCACTCTTTTCTTTCGAACAAAAGAATATAAATGTGAAAAAAATATTGAACACCTATATGGTACTTTTTTGATTTCGGGGGCCAAAATGGGCCCCGAGAAACTTTGTACTGCAATCAATAGATGTGAAAGAAACAGTAAACACGTATTTGGTACTTTTTGATTTCGGGGGCCAAAATGGGCAAAAAAGGGATAAAATGATAACTTAACATCTCATTAAGTAATATGAATAGAAACAATATGTTAACTGCGTTGTAATAAAATGTACCGAATACAATTGGTACCAAATATTATTTAGTAAAGTTGTTTCTTAATTGGTATAACCGACTTCGGACAGGTAGCGCCACTGAAAGTTATTTAAAATAAATTAAATCGTAAACTGTGCATTTGATTTTGCTATGACCTCTACCAAAGTTGTTGCGAACGAATCGAGGAAGGTTTCTAATTTGGTATAATAAATTTCCGACAGGTTGCGACACTTAAAATTACTCAACATAAATTAATCATAAACTGTGCATTTGATTGTGCTATGATCTTTAGTAAAGTTGATTCTCATAAGTCGACGGAGGTTTCTAAGTAGATATGACCAATTTCCAAAAATATTCAAAATAAATTTACTTGTAAACTATGCATTTCATCATGTGTTGATCGGACAAAACGAATAAAATGATTTAAAATTTTTGAAATAAAGCTCCGAGCAAGGCTCGGTCAACCAGTTACTAAAATTTATTTGACAATAATACTCTGTTACACTAAAAAAACACTCGGAAAAGACCTTTCTTGGGTTGTAGGCCTTATTGAGCACACGACAAATCGTGCCGTGGTATAGCATGTGAGTCATCCGCCTAGCAAACCGGAGGCCCCAAGTTTGATCCCCGGCCAGACTCACATGAAAAAATAAATTAAAAAAAAACGTTTCACCTAATAACTCATCTAGCCACTGGTTATTGAGTATTAGGCTATGTATAATTTCTCTAACTAATGCATTGGCCTTTCCGAGTCTAAAAATAGAATAGCATGCAGCTCTTTATCCGACAGAAGCACCCGTTGTTCCGATTGAAATGTATTTTGAACAAAATAACTATGGATAAGTTTTTGTGTGAAATTTTCTTTTAGTAACAAAATAAATTTCAAAATTTTTTCTTTCGCACTGCTTTCACTGCTTTCATTTCGCACTGCTTTCATAAAATTCAAATACCCTTAAAGATTGTTTTCCGGATTTTAGCAATGATTCTACTTAACACGGTTACACATGTCTAAACAAACACAAAAAAATATCCTTTCTATTTTGCTAAAAGATATGTATTTAAGTTCAAGCACATAATAATCACAAACATTGAGATTTTTCTATATATTTATTAGAAAATAGCCTGAAAAATTCTAAGAAAAAAAAAAAACGATACAAAACAAAAAGATTTCAAATCTACATTGAAAAACAATCAAATTGATAGCAAAACATTTCGATTGCCAAATGTATTTTTTCCCTCGAATAGAGACATTCATCCAACCAACCAACCATTCAGTCATTCATTCCACTTCTCAATCATATAAAAAAAAAAACGAAATAAAAAGAAAAAAGCATTGAAATAATATGAAAATGATGTTAAGTATCCACTTGGAAAACAGTAACAATTTCCAAGTGTCCTACTGAGAACTCTCCATACCACCCTAAACCCTCCTTCTTCAGTCTTTCCACTCCCCAGGCACAATCAACAATCCTGATAAGGCCATAGAAATTCAAAATATTTCCAACATACAAATAACGATTAAAATCAGTTTGATATGAAAAGTGAATCGAAACGAATAAATGAACGAACGAAAACAGCAACAAATCCTTTAAAAGAAAAGCAACAGCAGCAAAAAAGGACGAACATTTCAAACTTTTCTAAAAAAAATGAAAAAAAGAAGAAAAATGTAAATGAAATTACATCTAACAGCCATTAAAGGGGGTCGGAAAAGATTGAAGAAAAGCCAGCACAAAAAAGGATGGCAATTTTAAAGAGTGCGTATTTCTTGTCTTCGGAATATTGAAAGTCTTAAATAGGCAATAAACTCAATAGATTATGAGAAAATTTAATTTCAAGCCAAATTGTTATGGCGGCAACGAGTATAAAATTCTAAGAAGAGGGTAACTCATTTATTTTATTTAATAAATTAACGTTTAAGGATTAAATATTTGTTATTCAAAGTTTTACGGAAAATATTAAAAATTTGCCTAAAAATATGCTTTTTATAAAAAGCAAACAAATCTCCCCTTAAATTTCAAATATTTTCCATAGTGTTAAGCAAATATTTATTAATTTAAATTAGTTTATTTTTATATATAACCCCTAAGGCTCTTATCAGCTTTTATTGATGACTTAATGGCGGTAAAATGAGCAAACATTTTCTAAAGCATATTTATAGGATTTAAAACGCAAATTTTAGATGGTTTGGAGGTGATAAAGCGACTAAAAGGGTTTAAATTATTAAGCTTTTTGATAATGGAAATTAAAATAAAATATTTAATTTATTCAAAAACAAGTAGGAAAGTTTTATAGCTAACCAAGTCCGACTAAATGATGTCCTACTTTAGTAAATGTTATATACATATATAATAAGCAACATAAGATTGCCAGTACTTTCAAAATGGGAACTATAATCAAATGTTCACCGACTATCAGAAAATTTGAACAAATGATTAACGTTTGTAACCAGTACCTCGATGATTAGCTTTATATGACTCTAAGGAAGGCTGGTTTAGTTGTCATCTGCATAACATATTTTTTTTTGCAAAAACAAATCTTTATTGGTTGAAATTTAGCTAAAACAAAAAAACTCACATTTTTCCCATACAAATGGGTCCTAAAAAATGTCCGGTGCGTCACCTCTGCACATTGACCTAGGAAGACAAAATTTTTTTTCTGAGCACATTAGGATGTAGAGCATCGATTTTTAATACAAGAGTATCGAATTTCCTTATGGAAAAAATACCCTTCACATTTTGTGCGATGGATTTGAGAAAGGCTACTGGATCGAGGAAAAAATTTCATTCGAAAATTCGTGGTAAAAGAAGACAAGAATTTGCCATCAAGCGCAATAACACTTTGGCACATTTTAAGGGTGATGGTCTGGGGTTAAAAAAAATCACATGCCAAATGAAAGTACTAGACTTGTTTATTAAAATCTCAAATGCGTTTGGCGCTGGTAGGTGGAACTTTGGAGTTATAGCCTTTTATTTATTTATTTATATAAGAGTCAAATCAAAAACTTTCGAAAACGTGCTGAACCACACCATCTTTGATTTCAACGAAATTTTTTATATACATACATTCTCCTAGCTCATACAATTTTGTACGTTCTCCAAAATTTAAAATTTTGTTTTAGTTAAGACTTTATATCGGTCAAAAGTATTTTTTTTTTTTGCAAATTTCGAGTTTTTAAATATGTATTGAATTATATGAGTTGTTTTACAAAAATTATATTATTTCATTATCCTCAAATGGGTTCACTTTTTATATCCACCATCAAAAATAATATATTGAGATTGTCATTCCGTTTGTAATTTCCTTAATATTGGCTCAAAAATCAAAAACGATATATATTCTGAATCCTTATGAAATTCTAAGACAATTGAGCGATGTCCGTCTGTCTGTTGAAATCACGATAACGCCTAAACGAAAGGAAATAGCTCACTGAAACTTAGTAAAAACATTCTTCATCTCTGAGAAAATTTTGGTATTGAAATTGGGCAAAATCGGTTAACATTTGACCATAGCTCCCGTATAATCTCGCCTACGCTAATCGCTTATTTGCTAATAAATGACAAATTATAGCAGCTTTGATGACAAAATTTGGTATCTAGAAGTTTTACATAAGCACTAGGCAGCATATAAAATTTCATCGAAATCGGTTCACATTTAACCAAAGCTCCCATATAAAAAACCTACGGAAACAGCCTAAATTCCACCTGAAATTCACTTAAACGCCAATAAATGATAAATTGTAATAGCGCACACAATTGTAATAGGTCACAATCGGTTACCATTTGACCATAGCTCCCATATAAAAAACTTACGGAAACACAAAAATACAAAAAGAAAAGGGGGTTTATGTCCGGCTGTCCGTCAGATAAAAGCGCGTTAGCGCCTTAACAAAAAGGGCTACATCAACAAAATTTTACAAAAGGAAGTCTTATGTGAATGCCAGTCAGTGTGCAAAATTTTGTTACAATCGGTCACCATTTGACCATAGCTTCCATATAAAAAATTTACAGAAACACAAAAATACAAAAGGAAGAGGAGATTTATGTCCGTCTGTCCGTCAGATGAAAGCGCGACAGCTCCTTAACTACAAAAGCTAGAGAGACAAAATTTTACAAAAGTATTTTTGATATGTAACAAAAGTTGTGTAGTAAAACTAGGCGAAATCGGTTCACATTTAGTTAGAGCTCCCATATAACCCCGCCCCGGGAAACACATGAATGCTGATAAATTGAATACAATTGTAATAGCTATGAAGACTAAATTTAGAATAGAGAAGTTTTATGCAACTATTAGTCAGTATATCAAATTTTATAGCAATCGGTTCATATTTGACTATAGCTTTCATATAAAAAACACTCCCGGAAACCAAAAAAAATGTAGCAAGGACCAGTTAAAAGCTATTAAATTAGAAACTGTGACAGCTATTGCCACTATTGCAAAAATAAGCTTTATATAAATACTAGTCAGTGTGTGAAATTTTGTTACAATCGGTCAACAATTGGCTACATTTCTTATACATATATATATATATATATATATATATATATATATATATATATATATATATATATATATATATATATATATACATCCACTTTTTTGTATCTACAATTAAAAAGATTCGGAGGTACAAGCAGCATATTAAGATTATGTATATGGTAGATGCATTAAGAACTCCTAACATAATATATGGACCTGTCGTAATACTATCAACTTCTTTATCCTAACTAAATATTAAGCTAAGTATTTAACAACTTATTAATGTAAAACCATACCCGGTAACGATAACGAATTTTTTTCAAAGCAAATAAATACTAGGGAAACCACTTACGCTTTTTTGAATGTTGAAATATAAAGCTACTGCAACCGAAGTTATTCCAAATATTTTACCAATAATACCAACTTGCGTAACAACTTTTTTCCAATTTGGTCCACGTTTTAAATTTGCTGCACCCTCGTAGATATATGGGATATGTTTCTAAATTTAACACAACCGAATATAACACTCTTACTTGTTTTATTTTGATATAATCTATAGTTGAGAGAAGGATAATGAAAATGGAACTGTGTTTTTATCACTTAATTTCACATATCATTCAAGGAAATATTGCAACCTTCAAGTGACGATGAAGAGTGCTCTAAATAAAATTTGTAGTTGGATTTTCTTAAATAAAAATCAAACCTTTTAATATAAAAACTCTACAAAATACGCAAATATAATGACATATTATACAAAATCATTTAGCATTAAAATGTTTACTTAGTACTCGGGTTTTGCAAAATTATCGACTTTTTTTCGGAAACCCTCCCATTAAAGATTTTACAGTTGCTTCTGATACCTTTTTGGAGCATGTGTTCCACCTGCGCTTAAAATCGGACATGTTCTTGGAAATCTTTCCTGTGTTCTTCAATTCCTTTTTTACCAGAGCCCAATACCTTTCCACAGGCCGAAGTTCTGGACAGTTAGGTGGATTTGCTTCTCGTGGTACAAAAATGACATTATTCTTTGAGTACCACTCAAGTGTCTTTTTTCCATATGCTCTCTTAAAAAGGGTAACAACCGTTTTTGTAGGCACTCCTTTATATAAATTTCTGTGTTTATTGTGCCAGATGCCACAAATACTTTACTTCTTTTGCCACAACTGCAAATAGCTTGCCACACGAGAAACTTCTTAGGGAATTTTGTTTGTTTTTTTGTGCGAAACTCTTGCCGAACATTGCCCCGTTTATCAGCAACATAAAAATCTTGACCAGGAAGTTGAGAAAAGTCTGCCAGTACGTATGTTTCATCATCCATCACACAACAGGTGTATTTTTTTATAAAATCAGACTTCAATTTTTTCGCTCGTTTTTTTGCTTCTAAGTTCTTTATAGCATTGCGATCTGGAACCTTTTGGACTTTGTATGTCTTCAGTCCAGCATAAGCTTTGACTCTATGCGCAAAATTCGTAGAATATTTCACCGTACGAGCTGCTTTTCTTAAAGAAGTGTTAGGCGCTCTTCGAAAGAGTCGCTCGACTTCTTTTGCCTTACCAATATCTGTAGGACCTTTTTTCCTCCCTGATCCAGATTTTCTTTCAATGCTCAGGTTTTCCTTATACCGTCTGATGGCATTAGAAACCATTCGATGGTCAACTTTCAAATTTTTAGCTATTTTTTTAAAAGTCCATGACGGATTTGTTTGAAAAGTTTTAATTATATTTTTACGAACTTTTTTTTCGCAGTCCGTTTTGATTGAAATAACTATTGAAAATTAATAATTTCTAAAATAATAGTATCTGACATATCTATAGAAACTAACTTGATCAAAAAATAAATTATTTCTTGCACTATGGATAAATTTTGTCTAAAATAGGAAATGCATATTTTTTTTAGAACACTCTTTAACTCTAAAGTTCCACCTGTTAGGTCCAAACGCTTTGGGGGCTTGAATACACTGGCCTAGTACTTTCTATTCGTGTGGGAATTTTCCTGACACGTATTTCACAGTGTAATACAGGAAATAATAAAACGGAGTATCTACAAAAAGAATTTTTACCGTTTCTGAAACAGCACAATGATTTTCAAATCATTTTTAACCCACGAGAGACTAATACATCCAACTAAAAGCTGAAAAAGTTTTGTCTGAAATAGTTATTACACATTATATTCGGAACTTGCTCTATTGCAAGCGAATACACCACAATATTTGAAACACATTTGTATTTTCAACTAAAACTTCGCAAAGACCTTTAGAAAGTTTAAAATTATAAGCTTCTAATTTGTGTTTTATTGCCAACAAAATTGAATTATGTATTATTTTGTTATATCAAAGCTTTTTACGCCATAACTTCACTAAAATAGCCTAAGTAAAATTACTATAGAAACTAAAACTATCAATAACTGGCAAAGTTAAGGTGAGACATTTTGGCCCCCCTAAAGGTATGCTATACGTAAACATGTACATATACTAAATACAAAAACAGCCAATGTAAAGTAAATACCCACACACTCAAAGAAAGAAAACAACAAAATATTAAATTTTTTAAATTTGCCAAGAGCAAGAGAGTGGTGTGTGTGTGACTATTTGGAAGAGAGATGAATTTTTCTTTATTTGCTTCCGTTATTTTTTCTTAAAAAATCTTGGCAAACAAATACATGTAACAAAACGAACGCCATTAATACAATGACGGTAAGAGAAAGAGAGAGCGAGTGTATGGGTGAGAGGGAGTTGTAATGAGATAAAATGTTAACCGAAAGAGTATTGAGGTTTTGGTTTGAGACCCGCAGTGTAAATTCTTGAATGTTGGCACAGCATTTATATCATTATGATGTTTGTTTGGTTTACAATTGTGATAAAGAATAAAAAAACATAAGAAAAATATAAACGAAGAGAAGAATGGCGGTTGGGAAAATCATGGCATAAATACAGAATTTAAAGTTATTTTAGATGAACTTATTATGTGAAAAAATAATACACAAATGACAACTTTAAGATGGGAACAATTTAATTGTAAAACGAAATTGCCAATTATAATTTAAAGTGAAATTGTTGTAAATAGAATTTTTAAATTTAAGAAATAGAATCTTAAAATTTGAATTTTAAATTTATGGTGGAGGTTTGAAATAGTATTAGTAGTAAAAACAATGTTAAAAAATGTAATATATTTCATAACTTTTAACAAAATTGTTTTTGATTTTCGTAGTAGGACGCTGTACGGGTAGGCTGTAGGACGCTGTACGGGTTTTAGATTGTCGAGATATCGAAAAATTTTCTATAAGAAAATTTTTTATTAAAAAATGTTTATATCAAAAAATTTTGTATAGAAAAATTTTTATATCCATCAATTTTCTAAAGAAAAATTTTCTATAGAAAATTTTTATATCGAAAAATTTTTTTAATAGAAATTTTATTATTTCAAAAAATGTTCAATAGATAAATTTTTATATCGAAAAAAATTCTATATTGAAAAATTTTCTTTAGAATAATTGTTATATTGAAAAATTCTATTGAAAAAATTCTATTCAAAAATATTTATTTTTAAAAATTTTCTGTAGAAAAATTATATATTATAATATAATTAAAATATCTAAAAATTTTCTATAGATTTTTTTTATACAAAAATTTTGATATCGAAAAATTTTTATATTGAAAAGTTTTCCATAGAAAAATCTTTATATCGAAAAATTTTTTATAGAAAAAATTTTATATATAGAAAAACTTTCTATAGAAAAATTTTTGTATAGAAAAATTTTCTATGGAAAAATGTTTATATAGAAAAATTTTCTGTAAAACATTTTTATTTTGAAAAAATTTTATATAGTAAAATTTTTATATAGAAAAATTTTCTATAAAAACATTTTTATATAGAAAAATTTTCTATAAAAACATTTTTATATAGAAAAATTTTCTACAGAAAAATTTGTATATAGATAAACTTAAAAATGTTCTATAAAAAAAATTTTTATATAGAAAAATTGTCTATAGAAAAATGTTTATATCGGAAATTTTTCCATAGAAAAATTTTTATATTGAAAAATTTTCTATAAAAAATTTTTATATAGAACAAATTTTTATAGAAACAATTTTTATAGAAAAAATTTTTATAGAAAAATTTTTTTTTGTAGAAAAATTTTTTATAGAAAAATTTCTACATTGAAAAATTTTTATACTATAAATTTGTATACCGATATATTTTCTATAGAAAAATTTGTATATGAAAAAATGTTTATATCGAAAAATTTTCTATATAAACCATTTATTTAGAGAAATTTTCTATAGAAAAATTTTTACATAGAAAAACTTCCTATAAAAAAAATTTTATATAGAAAAATTTTCTATACAAAAATTTTTGTATAGAAAAATTTTCTATAGAAAAATTTTTATATGGAAAAATTTTCTATAGAAAAATTGTTATATAGAAAAATTTTCTATAGAAAAATTTTTATATAGAAAAATTTTCTATAGAAAAACTTTCTACAGACAAATTTTCCATAGAACAATTTTGATATAGAAAAATTTTCTATAGAACAATTTTTGTACAGAAAATTGTTTTATAGAAAAAATTTTATATAGAAAAATTTTCTGTAGAAAAATTTTTATATAGAAAAATTTTCTATAGAAAAATTTTTATGGTTAAAAATTTTCTATAGAAAAATCTTTATATAGAAAAATTTCAATATAGGAAAATTTTCTACAGAAAAATTTTCTTTAGAAAAATTTGTAAATAGAAAAATTTTCTATTGAAAAATTTTCTATATAAAAATTTCTAAATTTTGATATAGAAAAATTTTCTATAGAAAAATTTTTTGTACATACATTAAACATTTTTATATAGAATAATTTTTATATAGAAAAAAGTTTATATAGAAAAATTTCAATATAGACCAATTTTCTATAAAAAAAATTTATATAGAAAAATTTTCTATAGAAAAAATTTCTTTAGAAAAATTTGTATATAGAAAAATTTTCTATTGAAAAATTTTTGTATATAAAAATTTTCTATAGAAAAATTTCAAAATTTTTATATAGAAAAATTTTCTGTACAAAGATTTTTATATAGAAAAATTTTCTATAGAAAAATTTTTATATAGAAAAATTTTCTATAGAAAAATTTTTATATTGA
The DNA here is from genome assembly GCA_933228675.1 of Stomorhina lunata. Lineage (NCBI taxonomy): Eukaryota > Metazoa > Arthropoda > Insecta > Diptera > Rhiniidae > Stomorhina > Stomorhina lunata. Next base: position 120,218,839 of record OW121740.1, on the reverse strand, counting down.
AAAATTTTCTATAGAAAAATTTTTATATTGAAAAATTTCCTATAAAAAAATTTTTATATAGAAAAATTTTCATATATAAAAATTTTCAGTAGAAAAAATTTTATATAGAAAAATTTTCTATAGAAAAAATTTTAACTCGAAAAATTTTCTATAAAAATATTTTTATAACTGTCTATAAAAAATTTTTATAACGAAAAATATTCTATAAGAAATTTTTATAACTAAAAATTCTCTATAGAAAAGTTGTTTAACGAATAATTTTTATAACGAAAAATTTTCTATAAAAAAAATTTTATAACGAAAAATTTTGATATTAGAATAAATTTTATATCGAAAAATTTTCTATAAAATACAAAAATTTTTATATGGAAGAATTTTCTGTAGAAACATTTTTATATCGAAGAATTTTTTTATAGACAAATTTTCTATAGAAACATTTTTGTATAGAAAAAAAAATTTTATAGAAAAATTTTTGTATCGGAAAATATTCTATAGAAAAATCAAAAAACTATTTATTACAATAATAAATAATTGTAATGAATTGGTATCTTAGTGCAATACACTACAGTAAAACTTTTTAATTTAGAAAAATTTTTAATTTGAAAAATTTTCAGTAGAAAATTTTTTGTATCGAAAAATTTTCTATAGAAGATTTTTTTGTAAGAAAAAATTTTCTATGGAAAATTTTTTATATAGAACAATTTTCTATAGAAAATTTTTTATATTGAACAATTTTCTATAGAAAATTTTTTATATTGAACATTTTTTTAAAGAAAATTTTTTTATAAAAAATTTTTTATATTGAAAAATTTTTTATAGAAAATTTATTATATCGAAAAATTTTCTATGAAAATTTTTTATATCGAAAAATTTTCTATGAAAATTTTTTATATCGAAAAATTTTCCTATATAATAATTTTCATATTGAAAATTTCATATAGAAAAATTTTTATATAGAAAAATTTCCTATAGAAAAATTTTGATATTGAAAAAAATTCTACAGAAAAATTTTGATATCGAAAAATTTTCTATAGAAAAATATTTATTTCGAAAATTTTTCTATAGGAAAAGTTTTAAATCGAAAATTTTTCTATAGAAAAATTTTTTTTGTAAAAAGTTTTCTATAGAAAAGTTATTATATAGAAAACTTTTCGATATAAAAATTTGTCTATAGAAAATTTTTTAAAAAATAATTTTTCAAAAATTTTGGAACGTCAAACATTTAGTTAAAAAGTTTTACTGTAGAGTATTGCACTAAGATTACAATTATTTATTATTGTTATTTTTTACCGAAAATTTTTCTATAGAAACATTTTCATATCGAAAAATTTTTGTATCGAAAAATTTTCTATAGAAAAATTGTAATATCAAAAATTTTCTAGAAAAATTTGTATATCGAAAAATTTTCTGTAGAAGAATTTGTATAGCGAAGAATTTTCAATAAAAAAAAATTTTGTCAAAAAATTTTTAAATATTTCCTATTCGAAATTTTAATATTAAAAAATTGCGTTTAGAAAAATGTTCTATTTGTAAAATAGGTTGCTGCAGGGTATTAATATGTCTCTATCCATTAAAAATGAACCAAATTAATTTTGTTTTTTTTTTATAATTCTAAAAAAAAATCACGAATTTAAGGTCTTATCTTCAAATTAGAATTAAGAACTAATTCTATTTCTTTTATTATCTGTTTAAATTAATTTTGATTTTTCTTTATTTGCGACAAGCTTAACATTAACAAAGTAATACCGTTACTTTGTGGAAATTTTGTTCTGATTAAATTGTAAGCCTTAAAATATGCAATGGAAAATTACATTCGCACAATATGTATTTACCGAAAGAACATGCTTTATCCTTTAAATATAGGGGTATTTACTGGTTTTTGTAAAATTTTTGGAAATTTCATTAAAAAAATTCTTAGAGATAAATAATCCGTTTTGAAATACAATCCGTGACCAAAAGACAGGGTTTTGTATATTTATACACCCACATATGTATGTACTTGTATATGTTTCTACATAAATAAGTGTAATTATGCTTTTTCCTAAGAATTTATTCCTTTCACACCTAGTCCACAACACCCAGTCCACAACAAATAACACCCAAACCCTGACTTTCGTTAACTTTTTGTGTGTTTTTCTTTAAATTTTTTTATATTTTTATGTCTTTGCGTGTTTTTGTTTTCACGTTTATTCCACAATGGGCCAACAGAGTCTTTTACTCTTCTACTTCTGGTAAGAGGGTGTAAGTGGCAAAGTTAAAACGTTTCTAGAGATGAATGAGCGAGTGTTTGTTTTTCCTACATACATACATATGTATAACGTAAGTGAGAGTATAAGTGTTCGTTCATTCGTTTTTCTTATTCTTCTTTAGGAGCACAAAAAAATAAGTCTATTCTGTTTATGTAACAATGTGTTGTAAAATAGCACGTGCTTGCTCTTGCTACTTTCTGAAACCAAAACCAAATAAATTTGTTACTGTTATTTTTGTACCACATTTTGTTGAGCGCTGAAACATACGAGTATGTATGTGAAAATAAACCAACAACTACGTAATACTCGCGCAAACATGTATGCTACAGATTTTACAAGAAGAAAAAAACAACAATGACAAGGCACAGTGGTTTCAAAATAATTAGTTTGGGTATAAGTTTTTTAATAGACAAACATAAATATATAATAGAGATAAAATTCAAGAGAAATTATAAATTCATAAAGGGTTGAGGAGTTTTTATGAAATATTTTTATCTGTAAGCAAATTTTATCCGAAGATATCGGAATATAAAACCTACTATAGGCGTGAAGGAAAGTTTAAAGTTTGCGACATGGAACTTGCGCACTTTATACGAAACTGACAAATTAGAACAGTTAAGGCGTGAAATGTTGCTTTATAAAATTGATTTGCTGACGGTACAAAAAGCTGGATGGACATGACAAGGGGAAGTGCGGGGAGAAAATACTGTGTTTCTTTACTGCGGTCGCCCGGAGGGCGATGAGCATAGTAGAGGTGTAGGCTTTCTGATATCTAAAATAATAGCTAAAGCCATGATAGCATAGTTTAAGGCCCTATGCTCCACTGGAAGTCAAGGATAACATAATAAGAATAGGCACGAAACTATATGGTGGAACGGGAACGCTTTACTCACATGGACATAGAAATAAATATATACATTAGGGTGAAAATAATTTTTTTTTTTCTTTGATTTCAAATGTTTTTCTACGGAATATTGTGACACTAGGTCTAAAATTTTAGATCTGAAAATTTGAGTCAAATCGGACAACGTTCTATGGGCACGCATCGGGTTCAAAGTTTAAGAGCCCATTTGTATGGGGAAAAATGGTTATTATTTTGTTTTTGCGAAATTTAGACCAAAAATAAATAATTTTTACAAGAAAACATAATAAAATATGTTCGTATTTACTTTTTTTTTTAATAAAAAACTCTTAATCTTGCCAAAAACAATTATTTTCATGCTTTTTATTTTAATTTGCTAATTATTACTTAATATTCCGTAATCTCGCTTTGAAAATTTTCAGAAAATCCAATTTTTGACATTTGACAGTGGTGAAGAAAGGGTTAATCTCGTCCAATATTAAAAAACCCTTCAGCATAGGTTTTATATAAACGAAGCAATAATATTAAATATCTTTTTTGTTAAAATTAAAAACAAGTAAAATTTACCGAGCATTTACTCGAATTTGGCCCACAAATTTACATTTTCGCGAAATTCTTCAATTTGAAATCGCAGGTATGGCGAAACGGTTAAAGATATCGACCTAATTTTTTTAGCTTTTATTCTTCCATTTGTCTGTTTTAACACACTGGAAAGCAAATTCTAAATTTGTAACATTTGTTGAACAAAATTTTCAAAAAATTAAAAAATGATTTTTGAAACGGACCTGGGAAACATGTACCATTTTCCAACATGAAAAAAAAACTAAGTAAATTTGATTATATTTAAACAAAACTGAACTATTTACTAGTAACAAGCCATCAAATGATAAATCATGTCTAGCTTTGGAATTTCTTTATTTAAAACATACAATTTCTGGTGCATATCCTTAGGCGCGTTTTCAAGGACATGAATTTTTGGGGGAAAGCTGCAATAATTTTTAAACTACTTCATGGATTTTCGTCTTTCATGATTTGAAATAAAGCTGTATTAGTTCTCTTTAATATTCTACTATTTTTTCTTGTAAAAATTATTTATTTTTGGTATAAATTTTGCAAAAACAAAAAAATAACCCATTTTCCCCATACAAATGGGCTCTTAAGCTTTGGACCCGATGCTCGCCCCTAGAACGTTGTCCGATTTGGCTCAAATTTTCAGATCTAAACTTTTAGACATAGTGTCACAATATTCCGTAGAGAAACATTTGAAATCAAAGAAAACAAATTATTGTCACCCTAATGTATATATTTATTTCTATGTCCATGTGAGTAAAGCGTTCCCGTCCCACCATATAGTTTCGTGCCTATTCTTATTCTGTTATCCTTGACTTCCAGTGGAGCATAGGGCCTTAAACTATGCTATCATGGCTTTAGCTATTATTTTAGATATCAGAAAGCCTACACCTCTACTATGCTCATCGCCTTCCGGGCGACCGGAGTAAAAAAACACAGTATTTTCTCCCTGCAGAACTTTAAAAATTTTAATAATAAACGCATAAAATTTTTAAAGCTATTTTGTTCACAACTGCATTTTAGGCGTTCTTTATGGATTATTGGAATAGTGATTTCTTATAAATTTCCCTGAAATATAAATATGTCCCACTGTTACCCACTGTTCAACAATAAAAATCTGTGTTTGTAAATCGACTTTATTGAGGGCAATGTCGTTTGGCTCTGTATGAGTATGCAAAAACAACGAATGACATAGAATGAAGGAACGGATGTTTGAATGTATAAATAAATAAGGAACAAAATACGTAACTAAAATGAGAAAGTACTACTATATTATTAGTAAGAGTGAGTAGTAACGGGACTAAGACGAATTAAAAAATACCCTTAAAACAAGCAAATATTTGTTATTTATTCTGAACCCCTAAAATATGCTTTAAAATAAATACAATTTAAACATAAAATGCCAGTAATTAATGGAGAGTATAATATGAAGGTTAAGTTTAAATTTTAAACACTTTTTTTGTCTGTTTGTTTGTTTATCCTTAGGGTTTATTGAAGGATTAAAAGGATTATGTTTGGGGCTGTTACTTTTCGAGTAACTAATATAACATTATGACGTAGCTCCATAGCTGGGGGGTATAAAAAGAACAATTTAATGGATTTTTATTCTTTAGTTTTTTTGTATATGTTGAAAGCTGCTGTTTGGTTGTTATTTTCTAATATAAAAATCAAGATGAATCACGCGATTTTTCACTTAAGGATCGCATAAGTAATATAGAAACAAAAAAAAAAGGATAACGTAAGCAAAATAGTAATAGAATTTTGTTTTTTTTTTTTTCGTACCACAAAAAAAATTTGTAAACCAAATACTTACAAATATATTTTTGTTAATAATTTCTTTGCGTTTAACTAGACATTTATTTGATTCATGATTATTTGCACAAAACCTAAATTTTTTTTCTTAGCTTTTTTGAAATCAATATTTTTTGCTTAAATAATATATAATAAACTTTTTAACAAAATTTGCAAATAATTTTTTTTTAATTAAATTATTTTAACAATTTTCACTTTATTCCAAAAAAATATTACTTAATTATTTTTATTTTTCCTTTAATGGAATTTATTGAATTTTTCTTTTTAATATTTTTTCCAGCCTAATTTTATTTTCTTTTTAGATTTTTTTTCATTTTTCCTACATATTATTCATTAACACTTTTCAGATTTATGCCAAATTTAGCCAAATACCGTTTAGTTTTCGAATTTTCCGTTAAAATGTAACATCGATGTTGAGTATTAAAATCCGACTGAAATATTCCCCCAAAAACGTCGTTTGGCGAAAATTTTAAGAGTTTCGTTCTCACTTTTATGTAGTCCCTTCCCTTCGTCATTACTTGTATAAACATAAAAAATTGCGGTAAATTTGTTCGTCTCTCATTTGGCCCATGTGTGCACATGGTACTTTAGCCTTTAAGGCGCATGATCCGTTTACATGTGATAAGTAAAATTTATTATTATTTTTTAAATATTTATTTTTCTTACGTTTATTTATCATAAGAAAAGGCAAAACAATACAGGGTGCACATTTCTAGGTTTAATTGTGCCATAAATAAAAAATTAGGTCATCAGGATGTGGCATGGGTGGATTTTCAAGTCAAATAGGGTTTGCCCCAGAAGTTTTGAAATTGAAAAAATACATGTCAAACGAACTAATTTCACGATAGCAAGACATTTTTATAGAAAAGTTAACGATAGGAAGACAGGAAGACAAAGTTGACGATAGGTCAACATTTCTATAGAAAAGTTGACAAAAGGGCAACATTTCTATAGAAAAGTTGACAAAAGGTTAACATTTCTATAGAAAAGTTGACAAAAAGTCAACATTTCTATAGAAAAGATGACAAAAGGTCAACATTTCTATAGAAAAGTTGACGATAGATCAACATTTTTATAGAAAATTTGACGACAGGCCAACATTTCTATATAAAATTTGACGAAAGGTCAACATTTCTATAGAAAATTCGACGAAAGGTCAATATTTCTATAGAAAAGTTGACGAAAGGTCAACATTTTTATAGAAAAGTTGACGAAAGGTCAACATTTCTATAGAAAAGTTGACGAAAGGACAATATTTCTATAGAAAAGTTGACGAAAGGTCAACATTTCTATAGAAAAGTTGACGAAAGGACAATATTTCTATAGAAAAGTTGACGAAAGGTCAACATTTCTATAGAAAAGTTGACGAAAGGACAATATTTCTATAGAAAAGTTGACGAAAGGTCAACATTTCTATAGAAAAGTTGACGAAAGGTCAGCATTTCTATAGAAAAGTTGACGAAAGGTCAGCATTTCTATAGAAAAGTTGACGAAAGGTCAGCATTTCCATAGAAAAGTTGACGAAACGTCAGCATTTCTATAGAAAAGTTGACGAAAGGTCAGCATTTCTATAGAAAAGTTGACGAAAGGTCAGCATTTCTATAGAAAAGTTGACGAAAGGTCAACATTTCTATAGAAAAGTTGACGAAAGGTCAACATTTCTATTGAAAAGTTGACTAACGGTCAACATATCTATAGAAAAGTTGACCTTTCGTCAACTTTTCTATTAAAAAGTTGACGAAAGGTCAACATTTCTATAGAAAAGTTGACGAAAGGTCAACATTTCTATAAAAAAGTTGACGAAAGGTCAACATTTCTATAGAAAAGTTGACGAAAAGTCAACATTTCTATAGAAAAGTTGACGAAAGGTCAACATTTCTATAGAAAAGTTGACGATAGGTCAACATTTCTATAGAAAAGTTGATGATAGGTCAACATTTCTATAGAAAAGTTGACGATAGGTCAACATTTCTATAGAAAAGTTGACGATAGGTCAACATTTCTATAGAAAAGTTGACGATAGGTCAACATTTCTATAGAAAAGTTGACGAAAGGTCAACATTTCTATAGAAAAGTTGACGACAGGTCAACATTTCTATAGAAAAGTTGACGATAGGTCAACATTTCTATAGAAAAGTTGACGATAGGTCAACATTTCTATAGAAAAGTTGACGATAGGTCAACATTTCTATAGAAGAGTTGACGATAGGTCAACATTTCTATAGAAGAGTTGACGATAGGTCAACATTTCTATAGAAGAGTTGACGATAGGAAGACTTTTCTATGGAAGAGTTGACGATAGGAAGACTTTTCTATGGAAGAGTTGGCTATAGAAAGGCTTTGCTATAGAAGAGTTGACGATTGAAAGACTTTTCTATGGAAGAGTTGACGATAGGAAGACTTTTCTATAGAAGAGTTGACGACAGGAAGACTTTTCTATTGAAGAGTTGACGATAGGAAGACTTTTCTATAGAAGAGTTGACGATAGAAAGACTTTACTATAGAAGAGTTGACGATAGGTAGACTTTTCTATAGAAGAGTTGACGATAGGAAGACTTTTCTCTAGAAGAGTTGACGATAGGAAGACTTTTCTCTAGAAGAGTTGACGATAGGAAGACTTTTATATAGAAGAGTTGACGATAGGAAGACTTTTCTATAGAAGAGTTGACGATAGGAAGACTTTTCTATAGAAGAGTTGACGATAGGAAGACTTTTCTATAGAAGAGTTGACGATAGGAAGACTTTTCTATAGAAGAGTTGACGATAGGAAGACTTTTCTATAGAAGAGTTGACGATAGGAAGACTTTTCTATAGAAGAGTTGACGATAGGAAGACTTTTCTATAGAAGAGTTGACGATAGGAAGACTTTTCTATAGAAGAGTTGACGATAGGAAGACTTTTCTATAGAAGAGTTGACGATAGGAAGACTTTTCTATAGAAGAGTTGACGATAGGAAGACTTTTCTATAGAAGAGTTGACGATAGGAAGACTTTTCTATAGAAGAGTTGACGATAGGAAGACTTTTCTATAGAAGAGTTGACGATAGGAAGACTTTTCTATAGAAGAGTTGACGATAGGAAGACTTTTCTATAGAAAAGTTGACGATAGGAAGACTTTTCTATAGAAGAGTTGACGATAGGAAGACTTTTCTATAGAAGAGTTGACGATAGGAAGACTTTTCTATAGAAGAGTTGACGATAGGAAGACTTTTCTATAGAAGAGTTGACGATAGAAAGACTTTGCTATAGAAGAGTTGACGATAGGAAGACTTTTCTATAGAAGAGTTGACGATAGGAAGACTTTTCTATAGAAGAGTTGACGATAGGAAGACTTTTCTATAGAAGAGTTGACGATAGGAAGACTTTTCTATAGAAGAGTTGACGATAGGAAGACTTTTCTATAGAAGAGTTGACGATAGGAAGACTTTTCTATAGAAGAGTTGACGATAGGAAGACTTTTCTATAGAAGAGTTGACGATAGGAAGACTTTTCTATAGAAGAGTTGACGATAGGAAGACTTTTCTATAGAAGAGTTGACGATAGGAAGACTTTTCTATAGAAGAGTTGACGATAGGAAGACTTTTCTATAGAAGAGTTGACGATAGGAAGACTTTTCTATAGAAGAGTTGACGATAGGAAGACTTTTCTATAGAAAAGTTGACGATAGGAAGACTTTTCTATAGAAGAGTTGACGATAGGAAGACTTTTCTATAGAAGAGTTGACGATAGGAAGACTTTTCTATAGAAGAGTTGACGATAGGAAGACTTTGCTATAGAAGAGTTGACGATAGGAAGACTTTTCTAGTCAATGGTCAAAGTCATAGTCTAGTCATAGTATGTTTAGAATCTAACAGACGTTAGTCTATATTTAAACACAAGACACTTTGCCATTTAAATCAATTTTCATAAATTAATTTGAATTATTTGTTGTTTGCTTTTTCCTATTTTGTTTGGCTTTTAATTAGATAATTTTATTAATAAACAGACATGCAATGTGACGTCATTGGTTATTGTTTATTGCCAAAAACCATTTATTATATTTTTTAATATACGAAATTTGCACCAACAAACAAATACTAAGGACTACACGAAAGTGCATTTAGTATTGAAAAGAATATTTCTGTATATTTATTACCTTTAATATTTAAAATTAGAAACGTAAAATTAAAGTAGTAATATAATAATATTTTTAATATAGGTACAATTTTTAAAAACACTTTTTATTTTAAACTTTCATTAAAATCTTTTTTTTTTTATTTCATTAGTTGTTAACTTTAAAAGGAAAATCAAAATTAAATCGAAAAAAACGTACAATAACACCGAAATCATTTAAAAAATTTGCAGACTGAATGTCTCTTGAAAATTAATCTGTTAATAATTTTCATAATAAAACCAAAAACATATGGCCAATCAGACAGTGACAAAAACTTGGCAGCATTTTTTCTATGTTGGCAATGCTGCTGGGGTGTAATTGTAGGAAAGTTGTCCGTTATATTTAAATGTTTCAGAGTTGAGGAAAGAGCATTAAAAGACCATATCAAAACCTGTTTTATATAAATGAACAATATCGACAACGTTAATACTGCCCTGATTCGCATGAATTATTCATAAAATTTAAACTTTAAAAATAATCAAAATAAAGATCAGAAAATTTAAAAATTTGTGTAAATAGTCAAATTTGCTATGAAGTTTTATTCATATTTTTATACATATAAAGGATCTTTTTTTCGATGAAAGAAATTTGAGAGCTGTTTAAACAGGGACCGAAAATAACTGTTATTTTTGAATTTTTAATTAAAAAAAGCAACCGCAAGGAAATGTCGGAGAATATAACCAAGTATACCATTTTGATAGTCGTGGACGAAATTTTCATAAAATGCGATGATTCTATTTTTTAGAAAAAAAATAACAATTATTTTTTGATTTTTATTTTTTTGAGCAAAAATAAAAGTTGTTTCTTAACTTTTATTTTTTCGAGCAAAAATAACAGTTATTTTTGACATTTATGATTTCGATCATGAATAAAAGTTAGTTTTTGACTTTAATTTTTTGAGCAAAAATAAAAGTTATTTTTTGACTTTTATTTTTTCGAGCAGAAATAAAAGTTATTTTTTGACTTTTATTTTTTCGAGCAGAAATAAAAGTTATTTTTTGACTTTTATTTTTTCGTTATTTTTGTACACCATAAAAAATTAGTTAAACTTAAATTTTTTAACTGTATAATCTTTTCTTCAAGTTAAGAGGTCAAAAACCACTTGAAACTATTTTTTTCCAGCAGAAACTAACAATTGTTTGACCTTAGAGCCATGCTTTTACCAATTTATAATTTCATAAAATTCATGTAAACGCTTAAAACCCTCCTAAACTTTACCATATATTGATCCTTTAGAATATATAGTGGATACAATTTTTTTAAATAATAGGTTTTTTAAAAATGTATAAAAATCACAAAAACATCCATTTAGGTATCAAGTTTCAGTAGGGGCTCAAAGTCTGCTTAATTTTATACAATTATATGTAAAAGACCCCATCAAAAGTAATTGGAGTTATATAAATAACGTGAAGTAAAAAAGGGCTTACAGTGTGTAGCGTCCGTCACAGAAATAAAGTTTTTTTTTTAATTTGTTTAGTGCAGTTTTTCTTTTTTTCAAGTTGAACTTGGTTTGTAATAAGAACTTATAGTATGCTTTACATTAGACTAACAATATATTGATGTTAATATAGCATTTTAAAGAATAATATGTATAGGAAAGTATGTAGCGTCCGTCACAGTATATATTTTTTTACAAAATAATATATATTAAATACAAAATTTACGAACATATGTCTGTCTTAACATAAAGCATTAACACTGTCTATATCCACATATTAAATTTAAGATATTAGGTGTCATAGTGTAATTATAACAAGTGACTGCAACTCGTCAGCTGTTTTTCAAAATTTGTTCTAGTTCAAAATTTGTTTAAGTTTTCTAATGTCAAATTATTGTTGTTATTATGAATTGTCGAAATGTTGTTTTAAATTTTGACATTAAAAAACTTATTATCCAACAACAAAACCTATGTTGTTTTTGGCTTGTTGTATTTGTTGTAGCCATGCGTTAACCTGTATATAGGAGCCTTGATTAGGTGTTAAAAAAAAATATACAGTGGGGCAAATTTGGTGATTTTGAAATTTATTTTTTTTTATTTTTGGGACAATCTAACAGCTAGCCGCAGCCAGATATAAAAAGTGTAAAACTTTAAATCAGGGGTACTCAACGGGAGAACATCTTAAAATAATTATGTGTTTGTGGTTTTACATGTGTTAGTGTAAAAATAGCCTTATGCAGCGTTACCGATGAAATGTAAATCGAACAAAAAATGCGTTAAAAGTAAAACAATGATATGAATACACAGAAATTTTAGCATTGGCAATACAGGGCCCTTACCGCGTAACTCGATTCGAAAAGTAAAATCATTCGAAAGAAATTTCCGAATCGAAAGGTTAACCGTACCGTGTAAATCGTTCGAAACGAACACAGTGTTGTATTCACAAACATAAGGGAAAATTTGTGAAAATGTTGGTAGCACTGCTGTTTGACACACAAATTTCCCAAAACAAAACATATCAATGAGCAATTTCAAGTTATTTTTAAATGATTTTATAATATAAATTGCGTTTCCTTATTGTTCGATGATGAGAATGATACGGCACCTGAACGAGTCAAAAAAAAATTAATTAGAGACTCTTCAAACATAATGGATCTTTCTAATAAAATTTAAATGACCATATACACCCACAATTAAATTAGCAATTACCACAATTAAATTAGAGTATATTGTTTAACAATTTCCAAATCAAGGTCTACAATAGCTTTCTTCATTTCCAATTGTTGAACCTTTCTTTTGGATTTTTCCAACTCTGTTAATTTTTTGAAATCGAATTTTTCTTTTAGTAGTTTAATTTTTCTTTTTTAAGTTGATTTTTTTTAAGTTAAATTTCTAAATTTAATTTAGGAGTTCGAGTTTATACTTTAAAAACAGTTATTGTTATTATAAAAGGTCATTACTAGGATATCTTCTTGATTGGAGGAATTGAAATTTTCATTTAAATTATTTTCAAGACTACATCTTCGTATTAATGTTGGCACATTGTGTAATTAGCTTTTTGTTCCAAACTTTTGTGTCCCAGACATTCCGCTTACAGCTTCATCTATCGTAAGAAAATTGGACGTTTGCTGTTCTAATCTGCTTCCTATGACATTTGCTTCTTACGTTATTTTTGTAGAAAGCCCAAACCTAAAAATAAACTTGTCATATATTCCACCATTTCCTCATATTGTTTTTTTGGTTGTGTAAATATATTTTTTCGGAATATTCCTTTAAAATGTTAACAATACTAATTTATTATTTCATTCACTTTATAAAAATGGATTTTTATTTAAAAAAGTATAATTTTTATAAATACTTACATTTTCCCCAACTGTCACTACCTAAATAGCTTTCGAACAATTTCCTATCATTTTAAACGACAAAAATGTCCGTTTTCGTAATACACAGTTGGATTTACGAAAGGGAAATTTATTTGTCGAAAGCGAAAAAACTTGTCCGCACTTTCGAAACAAAACATACGAAGATCGTATTAGACAGTACCATTTGTACGAACTCGAAAATTTTCCGTTTCGAATCGAGTTACGCGGTAACCCCCCAGGCTGAATAATTTCATGTGTGTTTGTTGTTGTATTTAAGAAATCTGAGCGACATCAACCTCCTTCGTTGAAAGCAACAAAGAGACTAAGTAAAATATTATTGTTTTCCTTTCTCACTTATTGGAATTTGATCAGCGTTACCGTTATGCGACTAAAGTCGCAATTTGCGACTTTTTAGGTGGCCTGCGACGCAAGCTGCGACTTTTCTTCCATGGCCCTTTTTTGCCACTTTTTCGAGTTTTGTGCGACTTTTAACACCTTTTTAGAAAATTATTTAAAATTTTTTTTAGTCCATATTCAATATCTCAACTAAAATTCCCTAAAATTATTGTAACTTAAGTATAAATGCCATCATTTTGGTCTCAGTTTGCTATCTAAAACCATAAAAGCAATATATATTTTGCACGATTTTCAAAATCTTCATACAATTTTAGAAAAAAATATTTTTTGGTGCGCTTTTGCTATTAGGTGTTAAATGGCAAAAATTCAGTTTACGAGGTAGTTTGGAATTTTTATACATATTTGTCGTATGTTATATCAACATGGAGGACATAATTGAGATATATATCAAACGATGCACAACTGAAAGATCTACCAATCCTTATCTATTTTTTAGGAATTCATTGAGAGGGCAATGAATTCATCCCCCAAGTATGGTGTCTATATCATAAAATAATGACTGGGTCCAAATGAAACGAAAAAAGAAGACGAAATACGAAAAAAACATAAATGCTTCATTCGATTTTTTACGTTTTTGAAATTTGCATGCCAATTACGCTTAGAAGTGCAAGCTTGCGCTAAAATTTTGCGTTCAATATACCTGTAGACTTAGGAGTTCAAATCTTTAATTAGATGTTCCGAACACTTAAGAGTACAAAAATTATTCGAGTTGAAAGTCGGTTTTATAGGGATTAAAACTGTTTGATTTTTGCCTATATATAATATCTTTTCAAGTATGAATTGTTTTATAGTCTTTTGTTTATTGTTAAAAAAAGTGCGCGACTTTTTTTTACTGAAAGTGACTTTTTGTGCGACTTTTTTTGTAAAAAGCGACTATTTTTGCGACTTTTTCAAATTTGTCAGCGGTAACGCTGAATTTGATTACAGTTCGAGTTATGTCTATGAATATATGTTAAAAAGCCGATTAGTACTCGGCTCCTGAGTGCAAAGGCTGAGTAAGGCTGCTTTTAATAAATATATGTGTATAGCCGTTTTGTGAAAAGTTAAATTGTGCCCAAAAATTGCATTTTACCAGCGAAAATTAAGAGGAAAGAGATGAAATTCTGGAACAACTAAAACCATTATTTTCACTGATTAACGAATTCCTAAAAAAATTTGAAATATGATTTTTTCCTAATAAAAAACATTCAAATAAAATCGTCCGCCACGTATCGTCCGCAACAGATAATTTATGGTTTTTTGATGAAACTGCAAACTTTAAAATATTTTATACAAGCTGTTTTGAAATCCTCTGATTTTCCTCTATCTTTAATGTATTTACAGTTTTTTTACTACTATGACCGATTTGATGAAAATTACAGAAACACGTGTTGAAAAAAAGTCACTTCCATTTTTTGTAGCGTCCGTCACAGCACCTTAAAAGCGAATATCTTTTTCCTCCAAAAGAAGTATGTAAATTAACAAACGCCATTCGACAGCACAATCGATGGCCTAATATTCTCTGAAATTTGTGCAAAAATATATAGTGTAGAACGGCAATGGGATACATTTAAGTACAACAAAATCCGTACAAATGTATCGTCCGTCACGCAGGAAAATTTGGTAATTTTTTTCATATACACAAATGTGTGATTTTGACAGTTTTAAAATATTGTCCTTGGTTTAATGTTTTTCAGATTTGCCCATATGTCAAACGTATTGTAATAATTGAAAATTAAGTGAATTCCAAACAAAAGGGAATAATTTTATAAGGATTTAGTTAGTTTCCTCATAGGCATTTGATAGTGGTAAAATCTATTGTGCGCTATTCTGTTCTAAACAGAAAATTACAAAAATTTTAAAATTTCAAATAGATCTTTGTAAGGTAAACATAGCAACAAGTTCCAATAAAAATGCGCAAAAATTGAAAAAATTAAGGTTTTTATTATATTTATAATATGGCAATGTCAAAAGTCAATAGATTTTACAATATGGCATCCTTTTATTATCATAAAATTGGCTACACTTTTCAAGTTCGCTACTTTTTTTCAAATAACAACTACAACAATTTGTGCAAATCAAATAATAGATAAAAGCGCGCTCAAACAGAATTTCAACAAACGCTGTGTGTTAAAATATTGGAAAAATTAATGTGAAATTATTCAAATATTGCGAATTCTTCAAGGGTTTTAGGGTTGTGACATTTTTTTTTTTAAAAGTGGTTAATTAAATTAATTGTAGCTAGTTTTTATTTTGTAAATTTTCTTTCCCCAAGGAAACAGATTTTTGCATTTGCGGTTTGTGCTGTTATTGTTTTTGCCACAATCTAATGAGTATATTATAGTTGTCTCTTTCTTCCCCATTAAAAGAGTGTTTTGTTGTATTTAATTTTCTCTGCCATCTGTTTTTGATTTTTTTCTTATATTATTTTGTTGTTGTGTGTTTATTGGTTTTTGCCGATTTGACAGTTTTGCTAGCAAAACATAATAAAGGCAACAACATATAAAAGGCAAACATATAAAAAAAAACAAGAAAAACTAAAGAAAGTGAAAAAAAATTGTTTTTGCGCCCGTGATTAGAGAAGAAATAAATGTTAAAATTAAAGCTTGATAAACTTTAAATGAATTTTAAAGAAGTGTCAATCCTTTAAAGAGGACATAATAAAACTGAATTAAATATTTTAAAGAAAAATTTTCATAAGGAGACAATAACAACTGTGGATTATCTCCATGTACATAAGTCTGCAAAAACCTGCCTCAACTACTTGGAAACGTGTATCGAATTTGGTGAATTTGCTTTGGAATAGATTATATTTCCCAACAGTAGCATCGCCTTCTCTACTGGCTCTTACCTATTCACCAAATTCTTTGACAACTGCTTCAAGCAGTTCTACCACAGCCACTGCCGCCACAACTCCTACAACCTCAACAGATAATTTTGCTAGCCCGACTGAACAGGCGCCAAGGGTAAGTTTATGCCAGACATTTTGTCATATAATCTTTAAGAAATTGTACATAAATTTGTATAATCTATAAAAATATCATTGTCATTCTTTTCTTTTGTATTTTTATACAACCATTTGTTGTTATCTTTTGGCTCAGGTGCATTTTTGTTTGCCTTCCTTCCTATCGATTAATTTGCTGTGCCTCTATATTTATTCTATTTTCGGGTCATTGTTTTGTTTATGGTTTGTTTTGGTTAATATAATTTATTTATTTTGTTAAATACAAAAACGCACAAAGCACTTTTTATAAAAACAAAAAACCTAAAACTTTGCTAATCTCTTGGCTATTTTTGCTACTTTTCGCGCTTTTTCCCTTGAATGAATGAATTCCATTAGCATGTGCGTAAAAGAATAAACAGCAAAATAAATGGAATTTTAAAAAAGTTTAAAAATAGAATATAAAATTACTATAGTGGAACCATAACTGTTTTTAAAAATGCTGTGATGTACAACGAATGCATATACAAAAGTTAAAGTATTTAATTTTCTTATTTTGTTTAAATTGCCTAATTTTGTGCATTTGTACTGATCTTTCATATAACAAAAGCTTTTAAGAAAAGCTTTGGTTCGAAAAGTTTTATCTTAAATAATATTACCAGATGTTGTCGATTTTCTGTGAGATGATAAAGAATTTATAGCATTAAGAGCGTTCACAAAATTTGTTATAAAATTAGACTGGATAATTGACTTTATTAGGTAGTTTCTTCTTTTGTGTAAATTAATGATTCTAAACATTAAAGTGTTCTAATTTGCACCAAAGGAATGTTGACTCTACTTAATTATGGCTGAATTTCTCTTCTAAGCCAAAGCTCAGATCACGTTCAAATAAACACTAATTCCATCGCTGTTGAATCTCGGGCAGCTGGACTGGAAATCAATATTTCCAAAACAAAAATGATTGGAGGCTATTGCGCAAACCAGTCGACACATATCAATATGGTTAACGAGGTTATTAGATGGGTAGTTACCCTTAATTATCTTGGTAGTCGACGGGGATATTAATAAGGCAAAATCTGCACTCGGCATTCTCCTAGTTATTTGGAAATCTAGACAAATATCACGAATCTTGGAAACGCACAAATGGCATCGATAAGCGCCTACAAACTTTGCAAACAAATGCTTGCGGCGTTCCTTAATATATGGTGGCCGAATCGAGTAAGAAATGAAGATCTTCTAAACGCTACAAACCAAATCTCTGCTTCTATAGATGTATGTATGGCCAAAAAATTGTGTTACTTTCAGTGGAAGAGTACAATCTCAGGATTAAGATAAAGTTGGGGAGGTATCATGAGGACCCTGACCCCATGCTGAGCCAACATTGTTGGCCAACATTATCTGACCAAGTACTGTAATATCGCAGTTACAACAAACACTCGGTCTATACGCAACCAGAAAATATTTACTCTATTGATCCATCCCGTTCTCATTTGTGCCTGAACGTCTCTTGTTTTCCGCGCAAATTATTTTTTTCTTTTATACCTCCTAATAATACATTGATGGTATAACTTAAAACGAGAGTTTTGATCTAAATGATCATGTACATATTTTCGTATGCTAATCTCATGCATGCAAGATCTTTCCTGGCATAAATTAGGGAGGACTCCAACTGTGTGATGTTAAAGTTAAGATGATTCCGCCAATGACATCCCAAAAGCCAGCTTTTTCGTTAGCATGATGTGCTGGTTTAATGAAGGACCTATGTTCTCTCATGAAGCTGATATGGTGAGGTTTTTTGCAGACAGCCTGTGATTGTAAATCTGCGTTTTGGTAGCATTGCATATTTTCCTACGGATTACCACTTAACGATGCTGCCAATCGCTGACTTGTACATCCACAAGTACTGCCGGCTAGTGCTTTTACGAAAAAGTAGACATCGATAATGGTCCTGAAACCCATCATAATCCACATAAGTTTTTCAATTATACAAAAGATCACCAATAATAATGCACGATATGAGTATAAACTTAAATAAAATTAATTTCTATTAAGAAATTTCTAATTCAGACATTGTTTTTATTTTTTAAGTTTTGGTGTTAACGTAGTTCCC
Source organism: Stomorhina lunata (assembly GCA_933228675.1). Classification (NCBI taxonomy): domain Eukaryota; kingdom Metazoa; phylum Arthropoda; class Insecta; order Diptera; family Rhiniidae; genus Stomorhina; species Stomorhina lunata. Next base: position 120,200,447 of record OW121740.1, on the reverse strand, counting down.
CAGGATACCCGATGAAGGATAACTAAGATAAGTCTGGGCTAACCAAGTTAAGACCAATCAGAACCGTTTGATATTTAGCATGTCCTACAATACCCAACAACTTTCGACATTCTTATGATATTAGCATGATTCCGAACTCATAAAAAAACATCGTCTATTTCTCGAAAATCATTAAATTGTATATTGGACATTCTGGTCTAAGGCCTTTTCTCATGTTTGTGGTATTATATTGTTTTGCCATCCAAAAAATGTTGGCTTTGTATTTCATTAAATAAGTGAAAGTTTTAATGGTGCCCTATATTATCTATTATAAAAACTACACTAAGTAAATCATTGTTAAACACAGGCCTTTAAAGAGGTTAATTCATATATTTGTATAAGAAGCAATAAAATGGGTAGAATTATATCGCAATGACCACAATTTACCAAAAATACTGCACAGTGATGCAAATGAGGTTTTTTTTGGTATTAACTCAGCCATTTCTAAACTACTGGACAGATATTGACGAAATTTGAATAATCAGAAGAATAATAATCAATCCGAAAGTCGTTTAGAGCAATGCTTAAGGACGTATTTATCGCTAATTGCCCACCTCGGGTATGTAAAACCTTTGGGTGCATATTACTTTCGCCAATGTTGTCCAATCCGAAAGATTTTTACATTTACGAAATCTTAAAAAAATTTAAAAAAACTCTGTAAGATTGCTGATAAATGTCTAACTGAACTATAAGAAAACATTTTTAGTTATGTAGACTTTATAACACAGGCAAATACTTCAAAGTTGTGTACCGAAAATATCCTAAAAAATTACATAAAAAAAATCTATTCTATATTTTTGAAAAATGGAATGCGTGTAAACTATATTTTGAAACAAATTTGCTCATGCAACCTACAATCAGCGGTGTTCAAAAATCACCAATTTTTAGACAAAATTCAAGTTTTTTTTGTGTCTAAAAAGGCTTGATTATGGATTTCAATTTTTTTTTAAATTAAATTGTATTATGTATAACGTTCTTAAAGTCTCTGCAAAAATCTAATAGGGCCTGGGTATAAATGGGGTCACACGGCCATTTTTCTAAAAAAAAACTAAAATTTTCGAAAAGCGTACTTTTCTGTATTCAAAAGTTTTAATTAAAATTTCAGAATTCTTTCTGAAAATTATATTCCTGAATTTCTAATACATTGGCCTATACTGTGTTCAAAAATGTTCATAATACCTTGGGTAGTTTAGAGATATGATACCCTCAACATTGTCGTGATTTCTACTATTTATGTAAATCTAAACTCCAAACGATTTAGAAAAATGTCAATTTGTAACGAACTTCATTCATTTATCCTTAAAATTGCGACATGTGCTTTGATTTAATAATCAGACAGCCAGACGTTCGGATTAAAGGGCGAATTGACATACTGCATAAATGTGTGCGTCAGACTAATTTTCTATGCGTAAATAAAATCAGCACAAATCCAACATATTCTTTCCACTTATGATAATTAATTACAGAAATTAATATTTATCTGTTTCGAAGATACAAAAGAGTAAAAGGTCGCTAATTCTTGAAAAAAAAATGTGACATGATTTTATAAGCGTTGGTAATGATCGTCTGACAAGAAAATAAGTAAGATAGTATAAAATTTACTTTTTTTGTCAGTAAAATCGTAATACTTTTAATTTTTATTTAAATAATTTATTCGCAAAATAGTAACCTAACGTAGAACATTGATCTGGCAACTATTAGCATTATTTGTTAACACCCTGTTGTCGATAATGAATGTTAAACAAAATAAACGCCAGATGTCGCCACATTGCCCAAATGTCAAGCAAATGCAAAATTGTAGTTTGACAACCACGAAAATTCCAACAAGGAAAAATTGTGTGAAAATTTACAAAAATAAGTTTTTCCAAATCATTTTACGGAAAATAAGACAAATCTATTTGCAAAAAGCAAATCAAAGCTACAATTTAAAGAATCAAAAGAAGTTTTAAAGTGAATTTTATTTATTTTAAACCGAAATAAGAAACATTTTTGCACAAACAACAAAAACAGACACAACTACAAGAACTCAAGTGTAGAAAGAATAAAAATCAATTTTTTTTCGCTCACACTTTACCATTTTTTTTGCTTTTGGTCGTTGGCTGCTGCTATTGACTGGCTGTCTCGCTGTTTGTCTGCTGGTTTGTCGTTCCCTCCATCTGTCTGTCTGCTAAAAAAGTGCTTTTTTGCAAGAAAACGAGTTTTGGTTTTTGATTTTTTCTTATAACTTAAATTTAGTTTCTATTGGTTTTCATTTGTTTTGTGTTGTCTGTCGGTGTTGACCTTTTTCCCATTCCAAAAAACACTAAAAATCGTTGCACAAATTGTTTTTAACTAAAAAAGGTAATTAATGCGTTTTAATTTATTTATTTGTTATTATTTTTGTTGTTGTTACTTTTTGTTCTAAATTCATTTCAATATTAAACATAAAGATTAACAAGAAGAAGAGCTGGGGAGGCTAATCAGGGGAAAAGAAAATTTCTTTTTTTTTTCACACATGCTTCACGCGATTATTAACTATGAATATTTCAGTTTTATTTTTAATATTTTCTATTATTTATTAATTATTCATACATCTATGATTATAAACATTATTCTTTGTTTAGCAGGCACGCGGTCATTAGATTCAATTTTAGTTTTAGGCCCCTAGAAATCTTAGGTACGTTCTTGTACTTTAACAAAACTAATCAAAATTAGCCAAAACCCCTTCCCATATAAAATGTTCAATACAAATTAAATGAAAATTCTGAAAAAAAATACATTGCACTGGTCTCGGTAGTTTCTTTAACGTCAGGGAACAGACATATTGTTTGTGTTCTAGTGATTAATCTTTTATTGTTTGTGCCACATATGATATTTTACGTTTGCCCTAACATGCAACATGTTTATGTTTATATTTACCTTTTATTTTTATCATTACAGATGCCCCGCACACGTAGACGTCATCATTCGAGGGATCGTTCATCTGGTGGAATGCGTGATAAACGTAGGCGTGTTGATTCAGAAGAGAATTCACCTATAGCTACTGAAGTTACTTCACCGTAAGTTGTTGTTAAAAATTGACTGCGATCATATCTTGAAAATGGATTTTGGTTTATTTGTGGTGCCAATTAGGTCTGGCACAAAGTTCCACAAATCTCCCTCCGTTGGTTTGCTTAAAAACTCTGTGAAGTTAGATAATATCTATAGGTCGCCACAGAAATATGAGCCTAGATTTAGTGCCAATCTGTACTAGAGAATTACCACTATCGCGATTATCTCCCATGGGAATCGTGTTCCCAAAACTTGTTATACCCTTCACCACCATAGGTGGAAAGGGTGCGGATATATATAACGCATAAAAATATTTGTCTTAGACCCACCTTTTAGTATACCAATAGGCTTAGAATCACAGGTCGCAATCCTAAAGATAATAATAATGTTTTTTGAAATCTTTCTTTGTTTCTAACAGTTTCTGCAAATGATACTGAACCTTTTGTTGTAACAATTCTGCTGTTGATGAAAACTATTTCCTTTTAGATGGTAAAAAAAATATATTAATTAGTGGGAATATGTGAGGTTTGAAGTTGAAGAAATTGCAGTTAAATAAGTGCACAAGGTCGTGGGGGCTTTGAAGACAGTCTTGGAAACGGTTTAAAGTGCAAAGAACAATACGTCCGCGGTTGCAGTTACGAAGAACCGACTGCCGTGGGAACGTATTTATTATTTTATTGCCTTTTATAGCATCAATATTTTCTGAACATTCGTTATGGACATTGTTTAACGCTCGATAGCGTCTAAAGTCCATCCGTATGTGCAGAGGAAGCGGATCCTCCATCGGTATCTAATGGTTAGGATGATTAGGCTGGTTACATGCCAACTGTCTAGTAAGCAACACATTATGTTGTCTGACCGACAGTAAACTGGCTTCCTCATCTAAATGTTCCACATTCGTCATTTTGACACATCTGGTTCCAATTCGGCGTGCATTAGTTTGGAATGTTTGCAAATTTCGTCATTGGGTGTCGTTAATGAAAGAGGTTCAAACTATGGCTGCATAATTTGGGATGTGGAAATTTTTTGGTTTTGCACCGTAGGAATACGTCTACCTTCGAATGCGATATTGAATTCCAACTTCACTTCCTTGGTCCAAGAGGTAAGAAGTGACATTGAAGACGTTGAATAAGATAGCTTTAATTTATACATATATATATTATTCCCCGACAACATTCCAATTGGAACAAGGGGTACTTCTCTCAGACAATGAACTGCATACGTTTTAACGCCGGCTCCGAACGGCAAATGCATTAGTTAGAGAAGTTTTTCATAGCCTAATACTCAATAACCAGTGGGTCTGACAGGGATTGAACTTGGGACCTCTGGTATTCTAGGCGGATGACTAACCTGCTACACCACGGCGGTGGTGCGCTCCTGAAAAAAGTCTGCTATGGTGGCCATGTATTGGGTAATTTTGGCGCTTGTGTCGTCGATATTAATACCAGATGATAGCACTGTGCAGTCATCAGAATACGGCACCATTAAGACATCAGGGGGTGGAGTTTCGCAAGATAAATGTTGAAGAGGATTGGTGAAAGTACTCCTCCTTGTGTCACAGACATTTTTATCTTGCGGTAGCTGGATTTTTCGCCTCTGAACTCTACAAACGCTTGCCAGCCAAAGAGATAGTTGACAAGCCAACGTTTGAAAGTGATCAACTCTTTCCTTAGCTTTATGTAAACATAAAGGCGCAACAATGGTGCGCTGACACGGCCGTTGCAGATTGATTCCATCTGTGTAGCTATCATGTTCAAAGCTATTGTGGTACTATAGTGTTCCCTGAAGCCATTCTGATGTTCAGCGTGAGGATAATGTTCCTTCAGGGTCGGTAACAGTAAAAATTATAAAACTTTTGCCACAGGTAATAGAAGAGATATCGGGCGGTATGATTCTCCATACCACCTGATATCACTGTATCAACTGGAACGGGAAGTCTTACCGCTTACTTTTCAATCCGACAATTTGCAACTCGTTCAAGTCTGTCAAAATCTGTCTATCCTTTTGTATTTCAGAATTATTGTCATCAAATGTTTGATTTTTAGCTCCCGATATTGCCCCAATGTTCTATTTATTTAACAATTCAAAAAAATTCGGTAATATTAGGGCAGGCAAATAAGTTTTTAAATGAAAAACAGTTAATTTGGTCTCATTTGAGTTCTATCTACATAGTCCTACGTTTCTCCAATTTCCAAAATATGATTTGTCGATATCAAAATCATCGTAAGAGTCAAATCTCATTACACTTAGCCACTTCTTCAATTTTGGAAATAAGAAAAAGTCACTGGGGACTAAATTAAGGTATGGCGGAAAGGGATTAATTCTTGCCATGTCACATGAGTTCTTAATTCTTAATTCTTCATTGAATCTACAAAATCAGTTGGTCTAATATTCTCACAAGGGAAAAAGCCTTTTTCAATGTGGATAATGCCCCGTGCATTCCGAAAACATCCGATATGACTTCATTGGCTCAAAAACTCACCTTCTCACCGGCAATGTTGAAACGTACCACTACTTGAGAACCTATGTTCTATACTCGCGAAATCACAGTAGGAGTTTGCATGTTTATAGAGACTAGAGGCATGTTAGAAAATTTTAAATCATGTGGATTCCATAAAGATCTTGAGCCATAAAATGACAATTCATTAATTGTCAGTTGGTCTGTCAGAGAATATATTAATCTCTTTCAATATAAGTTTGCAATTGTCTAAAGTCTACCTTTTAAAGGCAAGTAAACAAATTTCAATTCATGTGAATTTTTAAAGTTTTGCTAACTCAAAAGTTCTACATTATAAAATGGACATTGAACTTCTGAGCCATATCATAGCGACTTCTTTGGCAATCCATGGCTCATCTTAAAATTAGGAAGACATAATCCTTGATATTTAGTTTATCGTATTCTGCTATTTCTTGTATGGTAAGAAATTCGTCCTGAAAAAGCTACAGTAATACGGTGGTCCTCGTGCATATTCAAATGTACGTTTTCGAAGTATACCCCAATTATTAAGCCTAGAGCTAATATTGTATCACGCTTTATATGTTCAGACATTGTTACGGTCATAAATTAATTGGTATCATAAAATAAATAAACCATTATTCTGAGATATTTTCTGAATTAAGTCGAGCAAATTTTATAATTTCTTATAAAATAATTTTATTTTTTTTGAAGGCCACGTTACAAGAACACTCGATCGGATGCCAAACGTCGTCGTCATGAATCGGATGCCAGCTCGAGAGTTTCAAAGGAATCAACGTGAGTATTAATTTTTAATTAACATCTTTATGTGTCTTCGTTAATTGTTATGTGTTCAGTGTTTAAAAAAAAAAAAAAAAAAAATAGAAAAACTATTTAAAACATAGAAATGCTATAAAAGTGCTTACAAAATTTACGTGTCTATATCTCTTTTACTAGAATATTTCAATTTGATTTTCCTATTCTATTGACAATTAAGGTGACCACGTCAGTCACAGAGTATTAATATTTAACCAAATATATATTAATACCATCGAGGCAATACACAATTTATATCAAATATGTTTTATAATATGGGGATACTTATCTCTATACTGTCGAGGATAAACATTACTGCGGTATAAAAATTTAAATTTTCGTTGAATGTTCTTAATGGTATTGAGAAAATTTAATAATTGTAATAATATGACATAATATCAATTTCGAAAATTGACTATTTATAGAAAATTTTTTGAAAATTGACTATTTATAGAAAATTTTTCGAAAATTGACTATTTATAGGAAATTTTTCGAAAATTGACTATTTATAGAAAATTTTTTGAAAATTGACTATTTATAGGAAATTTTTAGAAAATTAACTATTTATAGAAATTTTTCGAAAATTGACTATTTATAGGAAATTTTTCGAAAATTGACTATTTATAGGAAATTTTTCAAAAATTGACTATTTATAGGAAATTTTTCGAAAATTGACTATTTATAGGAAATTTTTCGAAAATTGACTATTTATAGGAAATTTTTCGAAAATTGACTATTTATAGGAAATTTTTCAAAGATTGACTATTTCTAAGAAATTTTTCGAAAATTGTCTATTTATAGGAAATTTTTCGCAAATTGACTATATATAAGAAATTTTTCGAAAATTTACTATTTATAGAAAATTTACTATTTATAGGAAAATTTTCAAAAATTGACTTTTTATAGGAAATTTTTCAAAAATTGACTATTTATAGGAAATTTTTTGAAAATTTCGAATATTGATTTGAATTTCAATTATTACTTAAAAATACATTAAACAAAATTGTATAAAATCATTCACATACTTTTAGGCATTTCATTTTATTCAACAAATCGCTTTCTTTATATTCATTTGATCTAAAGCAATAATTAATTGGCTGTGAACAAGTCAATAATGTTAATAATCATCGTAATACAATAAACAAATACAAATTTTGAAATATCTATATGAACAAATAATTTACTTAATGAACATTTATTTTAACACAAAAAAACCTTTATTTAAAAACACGTTAACATTCAAATAAAAGCAAACAAAACGTTATAATTACATGAAAAAATATTTACATGAAAAAATATTTTACTGCAATATGGGCTTGACATACATCTGGAGAAAATTTAAATAAAACAAAATTATGCATTTGATCTCTGTTCACATCATCCACAAATCAATTTACAATAATTTAAAGCCTTTTTTGGAGCAACAAAATGATTTAAATTTCAATAAACTTCCTTGTTTGCCAAATTTGGCTAAAACCAAAAAAATTTGAATGAATATTGAAGACCTTTTAAAAGCTGTTTATTAACGGGATTTTTATGGGGATTTTTCTGTGGTAGGACGACGTTTCACTTGAATTGATGCTGAGAAACAAACTGGGAAAGTTTTAGTGCATTTTTATGGTTTTGATGTGTGGGCGTCGAGATTTAAGGTTTACGAAAAAGAGAAAACTTATCAAAAGTACTTTTAAGAAATGTCTAAAGTTATGATATAAACAAATCGTTAGTTGATAAGGATAATTGGTTTGTTTAATTAAAATTTAATGTGGGCTTTGGGAAGAGGTTGAAATATTTAGCAATGAAGTCTTTGTCTTTGTTGGTTAAATAGTTAAAATTGTTATTGAAAAATTAAAGAAATTTTTCATACTAAATATAAATATTAGTCAATTTTCGAAAAATTTCCTAAAAAAGTAAATTATTGAAAAATTTCCTATAAATGGTTAATTTTTAAAAAATTTCCTATAAATAGTCAATTTTCGAAAAATTTCCTATAAATAGTTAATTTTCGAAAAATTTCCTATAAATAGTAAATTTTCGAAAAATTTCCTATAAATAGTCAATTTTCGAAAAATTTCCTATAAGCAGTCAATTTTCGAAAAATTTTCTATAAATAGTCAATTTTCGAAAAATTTCCTATAAATAGTCAATTTTCGAAAAATTTCCTATAGTCAATTTTCGAAAAATTTCCTATAAATAGTCAATTTTCGAAAAATTTCCTGTAAGAAGTCAGTTTTCGAAAAATTTCTATAAATAGTCAATTTTGGAAAAATTTCCTATAAACAGTAAATTTTCGAAAAATGTACTTTTAATTGTCAATTTTCGAAAAATTTTCTATAAATAGTCAATTTTCGAAAAATTTTCTATAAATAGTCAATTTTCGAAAAATTTCCTATAAATAGTCAATTTTCGAAAAATTTCCTATAAATAGTCAATTTTCGAAAAATTTCCTATAAATAGTCAATTTTCGAAAAATTTCCTATAAATAGTCAATTTTCGAAAAATTTCCTATAAATAGTCAATTTTCGAAAAATTTCCTATAAATAGTAAATTTTGGAAAAATTTCCTATAAATAGTCAATTTTGGAAAAATTTCCTATAAATAGTCAATTTTGGAAAAATTTCCTATAAATAGTCCATTTTGGAAAAATTTCCTATAAATAGTCAATTTTGGAAAAATTTCCTCTAAATAGTCAATTTTGGAAAAATTTCCTATAAAAATAGTCAATTTTGGAAAAATTTTCCTATAAATAGTCAATTTTGGAAAAATTTTCCTATAAATAGTCAATTTTGGAAAAATTTCCTATAAATAGTCAATTTTGGAAAAATTTTCTATAAATAGTCAATTTTGGAAAAATTTCCTATAAATAGTCAATTTTGGAAAAATTTCCTATAAATAGTCAATTTTGGAAAAATTTTCCTATAAATAGTCAATTTTGGAAAAATTTCCTATAAATAGTCAATTTTGGAAAATTTTCCTATAAATAGTCAATTTTGGAAAAATTTCCTATAAATAGTCAATTTTGGAAAAATTTTCCTATAAATAGTCAATTTTGGAAAAATTTCCTATAAATAGTCAATTTTGGAAAAATTTCCTCTAAATAGTCAATTTTGGAAAAATTTTCCTATAAATAGTCAATTTTCAAAAAATTTCCTATAAATAGTCAATTTTCGAAAAATTTCCTGTAAATAGTCAATTTTCGATTTCCTATAGTCAATTTTCGAAAAATTTCCTATAAATAGTCAATTTTCGAAAAATTTCCTATAAATAGTCAATTTTGGAAAAATTTCCTATAAATAGTCAATTTTGGAAAAATTTCCTATAAATAGTCAATTTTGGAAAAATTTCCTATAAATAGTCAATTTTGGAAAAATTTCCTATAAATAGTCAATTTTGGAAAAATTTTCTATAAATAGTCAATTTTCGAAAAATTTCCTATAAATAGTCAATTTTCGATTTCCTATAGTCAATTTTGGAAAAATTTCCTATAAATAGTCAATTTTCGAAAAATTTCCTATAAATAGTAAATTTTGGTAAAAAATTTCGTATAAATAGTCAATTTTGGAAAAATTTCCTATAAATAGTCAATTTTGGAAAAATTTCCTATAAATAGTCCATTTTGGAAAAATTTCCTATAAATAGTCAATTTTGGAAAAATTTCCTCTAAATAGTCAATTTTGGAAAAATTTCCTATAAAAATAGTCAATTTTGGAAAAATTTTCCTATAAATAGTCAATTTTGGAAAAATTTTCCTATAAATAGTCAATTTTGGAAAAATTTCCTATAAATAGTCAATTTTGGAAAAATTTTCTATAAATAGTCAATTTTGGAAAAATTTCCTATAAATAGTCAATTTTGGAAAAATTTCCTATAAATAGTCAATTTTGGAAAAATTTTCCTATAAATAGTGAATTTTGGAAAAATTTCCTATAAATAGTCAATTTTGGAAAATTTTCCTATAAATAGTCAATTTTGGAAAAATTTCCTATAAATAGTCAATTTTGGAAAAATTTTCCTATAAATAGTCAATTTTGGAAAAATTTCCTATAAATAGTCAATTTTGGAAAAATTTCCTCTAAATAGTCAATTTTGGAAAAATTTTCCTATAAATAGTCAATTTTCAAAAAATTTCCTATAAATAGTCAATTTTCGAAAAATTTCCTATAAATAGTCAATTTTCGATTTCCTATAGTCGATTTTCGAAAAATTTCCTATAAATAGTCAATTTTCGAAAAATTTCCTATAAATAGTCAATTTTGGAAAAATTTCCTATAAATAGTCAATTTTGGAAAAATTTCCTATAAATAGTCAATTTTGGAAAAATTTCCTATAAATAGTCAATTTTGGAAAAATTTCCTATAAATAGTCAATTTTGGAAAAATTTCCTATAAATAGTCAATTTTGGAAAAATTTTCTATAAATAGTCAATTTTCGAAAAATTTCCTATAAATAGTCAATTTTCGATTTCTTATAGTCAATTTTGGAAAAATTTCCTATAAATAGTCAATTTTGGAAAAATTTCCTATAAATAGTCAATTTTGGAAAAATTTCCTATAAATAGTCAATTTTGGAAAAATTTCCTATAAATAGTCAATTTTGGAAAAATTTCCTATAAATAGTCAATTTTGGGAAAATTTCCTATAAATAGTCAATTTTGGAAAAATTTCCTATAAATAGTCAATTTTGGAAAAATTTCCTAAAAATAGTCAATTTTAGAAAAATTTTCTATAAATAGTCAATTTTCGAACCAAGTGTTTAAACCATCAAGCATTAAGTGACACCAGTATTGGATCTCATAAAATTGTAATTAACTTATTCAAACCTAACATTTTTGCAAGTCATTAAAGGGTGATCATAGAAACGAGCTGAAGAAAATGTTCATTATGATCATTGAGTTAATGGTTTTTTGATACACTAAAAAGATCAACTGTAAACGAGTGGGTGATCATATATAAGTAATTGTTGTTGAAATAAAGTCATCTCGAAACAGTTTTGAAAAAGTAATGAAATTTTACACAGCTTTGAACTTAAACATGACCTTGGGTGCAATTAAAAAATGTTTATGCGTATTTTGGAATAAATAATTCAAGAAATACGAAACACAAAAGCCTACATAATTAATGGTAATGTACTACAATATTTTAAATAGTTTAAAAAAATATTTAGATATAAAATGCATTTAGCTATTAAAAGTACAAATTTCGAAAATGCTAAGTGTGAGACAAGGCGTGACATTAACCTTGTCCAATCTTAAGTTTTGAAATACTTAATTTCTAAAAAAGTATTTATAATTTTTATTTGATTTCTTTTTTATTGCTATTACAAATTAATTATGGCCACGGAAGTTTTAATTTGAAAATAATATTGTCCATTACATGACAACTTTATTGTTTTATAAATTGATAAATTTCAAATCGAAACAAAAAGCCTGATTTATTGTCTTAAATCTCAAATAACGTTTTGATCGTGTAGGCGTTTTCGTTTGAAATTTGTTTTCAGTTTGATACATTTTCTTGGAAAATGTGAAGAATTTGCTTCTTTATTGTTATTAATACTTTTATTAGCCATATTTGTAAAACAAGGAAAAGGATTTTTCTTTTTACATTGAAATAAATTATTTAATTGTTTTCTGATTAAACTATATTTAAAAAGTTTTGTTTTAATGAGGATTTAATTCTTTTGTTATAAGAAATTTAATACTGTTTGGCTTTTATGGAAGTTAATCTGACAATTATTTATGGATAATCCCTCCCCTTATAAGGAGAAATCGATTTACAGCATAAAAGAGTTTTTTACTCTTTATAAATGCCCAGGAGACACAATTTAAGGATTAAAGTAAGAATTAAAAAATTTACTATTTATAGGAAATTTTTCCAAAATTTACTATTTGTAGGAAATTTTTCGAAATTTTACTATTTATAAGAAATTTTTGGAAAAATTGCTATTAATAGGAAATTTTTCGAAAATTTAATAATTAGAGGAAATTTATTGAAAAATTACTATTTATAGAAATTTTTAAAAAATTTTCCGAAAATTGGCTATTTATAGGAAATTTTTCCAAAATTGACTATTTATAGGACAATTTTCGAAATTTTACTATTTATAAGAAATTTTTCGAAAATTTACTATTTATAGGAAATTTTTCGAAAATTTACTATTTATAGGAAATTTTTCGAATATTTACTATTTATAGGAAATTTTTCGAAAATTTAATAATTAGGGAAAATTTATTGAAAAATTACTATTTATAAAAATTTTTTTAAAATTTTTTCGAAAATTGACTATTTATCAGAAATTTTTGGAAAATTTACTATTTAAAGGGAATTTAAAAAAAAATACTATTTATAGGAAAATTTTCAAAAATTGACTATTTATAGAAAATTTTTCAAAAATTGACTGTTTATGGTAATTTTTCGAAGATTTACTATTTATAGGAAATTTTCGCAAATTAACTATTTATATGGAATTTTTCGAAAATTGACTATTTATAGGAAATTTTTCGAAAATTGACCGTTAATAGGAAATTTTTCGAAAATTGACTATTTATAGGAAATTTTTCGAAAATTTACTATTTATAGGAAATTTTTCGAAAATTTACTATATATTGGAATTTTCGAAAATTGACTATTTATCGGAAATTTTATGAAAATTGACTATTTATAGGAAATTTTTCAAAAATTGAATATTTATAGGAAATTTTATAAAAATTGACTATTTATAGGAAATTTTTCGAAAATTGACTATTTATAGGAAATTTTTCGAAAATTGACTATTTATAGGAAATTTTTCGAAAATTGCCTTTTATAGGAAATTTTTTGAAAATTGACTATTTATAGGAAATTTTTCGAAAATTGACTATTTATAGGAAATTTTTCGAAAATTGACTATTTATAGGAAATTTTTCGAAAATTGACTATTTATAGGAAATTTTTCGAAAATTGACTATTTATAGGAAATTTTTCGAAAATTGACTATTTATAGGAAATTTTTCGAAAATTGACTATTTATAGGAAATTTTTCGAAAATTGACTATTTATAGGAAATTTTTCGAAAATTGACTATTTAAAGAAAATTTTTCGAAAATTGACTATTTATAGGAAATTTTTCGAAAATTGACTATTTATATTAAATTTTTCAAAAATTGAATATTTATAGGAAATTTTTCGAAAATTGACTATTTACATTAAATTTTTCAAAAATTGAATATTTATAGGAAATTTTATAAAAATTGACTATTTATAGGAAATTTTATAAAAATTGACTATTTATAGGAAATTTTTCGAAAATTGACTATATATAGGAAATTTTTCGAAAATTGACTATTTATAGGAAATTTTTCGAAAATTGCCTTTTATAGGAAATTTTTTGAAAATTGACTATTTATAGGAAATTTTTCGAAAATTGACTATTTATAGGAAATTTTTCGAAAATTGACTATTTATAGGAAATTTTTCGAAAATTGACTATTTATAGGAAATTTTTCGAAAATTGACTATTTATAGGAAATTTTTCGAAAATTGACTATTTATAGGAAATTTTTCGAAAATTGGCTATTTATAGGAAATTTTTCGAAAATTGACTATTTATAGGAAATTTTTCGAAAATTGACTATAGGAAATTTTTCGAAATTGACTATTTATAGGAAATTTTTCGAAAATTGACTATTTATAGAAAATTTTTCGAAAATTGACTATTTATAGGAAATTTTTCGAAAATTGACTATTTATAGGAAATTTTTCGAAAATTGACAATTTAAAGAAAATTTTTCGAAAATTGACTATTTATAGGAAATTTTTCGAAAATTGACTATTTATATTAAATTTTTCAAAAATTGAATATTTATAGGAAATTTTATAAAAATTGACTATTTATAGGAAATTTTTCGAAAATTGACTATTTATAGGAAATTTTTCGAAAATTGACTATTTATAGGAAATTTTTCGAAAATTGCCTTTTATAGGAAATTTTTTGAAAATTGACTATTTATAGGAAATTTTTCGAAAATTGACTATTTATAGTCAATAGAAAATTTGTCGATATAAAAATTTTCTCAATAGAAAATTTGTCGATATAAAAATTTTCTCAATAGAAAATTTTTCGATGTAAAAATTTTCTCAATAGAAAATTTTTCGATACAAAAATTTGCTCAATAGAAAATTTTTCGATACAAAAATTTGCTCAATAGAAAATTTTTCGATATAAAAATTTTCTCAATATAAAATTTTTCGATATAAAAATTTTCTATATATACTATTTTTTTTTAAATTTTCGATATAAAAATTTTTCTATAGAAAATTTTTCGATATAAAAAATTTTTCGATATAAAAAATTTTTTGATATAAAAAATTTTTCGAAAAATTTTTTATTCTTTCGGTATAAAAAATTTTACGGTATAAAAAATTTTTTTATAGAAAATTTTTCGATATAAAAATTTTTCTATAGCAAATTTTTCGATATAAAAAATTTTTCTATAGAAAATTTTTCGATATAAAACATTTTTCTATAGAAAATTTTTCGATATAAAAAATTTTTCTGTAGAAAATTTTTCTATAGAAAATTTTTCTATAGAAAATTTTTCGATATAAAAATTTTTCTATAGAAAATTTTTCAATATAAAAATTTTTCTATAGAAAATTTTTCAATATAAAAATTTTTCTTTAGAAAATTTTTCAATATAAAAATTTTTCTATACAAAATTTTTCAATATAAAAATTTTTCTATACAAAATTTTTCAATATAAAAATTTTTCTATACAAAATTTTTTGATATAAAAACTTTTCTATAGCAAATTTTTCAATATAAAATTTTTTCGATATACAAATTTTTCTATAGGAAACTTTTCTTTAGAAAATTTTTCGTTATAAAAAATTTTTCTATAGAAAATTTTTCGATATAAAAAATGTTTCTTTCGAAAATTGTTTTTAAAGAAAATTTTTCGATGCTAAAATTTTTTGATATAAAAATGTTTCTATAATTTTAATTTTATTTTTGTATCATGAACAAATTTCCATAACTCTTAAGTAACAGAGATATTTCTAGTTAACATTTAAATGTTTAAAATAATACAAATATTCCTATTTGTCTAGTATTTTGTTACCTTTATTATAAAGTATGACAATATTTTACTGCCCCATATTTGGCAAGTTGTCCACCAAGTAACTTTTTAAGAATTTCAACAGTAACCTTGAAAATACTAATACTTAAGGGCAGATAGATTTAAAAGTCTAAATCATGAATTTCTAATTTCTACGTTTTGTACTGAAATGATGTAAAAGTTAAAAATAGTTTTTACGACAGAACACCGACTCCATATACTGCCAATAACGTTGGCTTACTTCCATTATCACAGATTGTCCTCATCCTTTTGTAACTTTAGCAAATGAACAAAAAGAAAACCCCCATCGTCATACAACCTACCATCCAGCCTTTTTACATTACACTTACCATCGTCATCATCTTTATCATTTTAATCACATCTTAGGATCTTTAAAAACTTCAGATTTTTATGGCGTGTTTTCCTTTTTAGTTGCACATTCTAAAAACAACAAAAATATAAATTATTTCGGTATAAGATTTATGATGTGTTGGTGTTGGCTTTTTAAATTAATGCAGTTTTTTTTGAAGTTGCAATATAATCGGGTAAATTAAATAAAAAGTATAAATTATCCTGATGTTGGAGACTAAAACCTGATTTCTTATAAAAATTATCTTAATATCTTGAAATTTCTTAATTACATTTTAAAAGTGTGTTTAAAGGTAATTTCATTAATTAAATTTAACGATGAAATTTTATGAATCATTAATAATGATTTTGAAATTATTAACATTTTAACGGTTTCTTTCTTTTCTTTTAAGAAAAAATGTCTTTACATGACAATAAAACATGTTCTTTTACAACTCCTACATAAAATCTTTAGTTTTTTGTTTCACATATTTAAATTTAAAAAAACTTTTTTTTAGTGCATTTTGTAAGCGAGTAAATTCAATTTTATTCTTTGTACTTTTAAGTTTTAAGCAGAAGTGAACAATTGTTTGTAAATATCAAAAGAATTACCATTTTTCGTTATTTTAACCCTAAAAAGTTGAAAAAGGTTTGGGAGGAATATTTTAATATTTTAAAAGAACTATTCTAAAAAGGCCAATGCCAATTATTTGCTGTTTAGAGTTAATCATTGCATTAGATTCCCTTCTTTATACTCTTTTATTTGGCTCTTACAGCTAATCTCTGACTTAACTCAGAACAGATTTATAAGGGTTTTTCTGGGCAATAATACTATGAATTTAAAAATAAAAACTTTAAATTAAATTTTCTCAAAACTTTTTATTTTTGACATTGGCCCTTTTAGCACTAAGCCACAGTAATCTAATAACCTGTGTTCCAAATTCGTCTCACTTTCTCGATCAATATTTTCGGTAACAGAGATATCGGTTCTTATCCCACCTCTTTTAAACTTAGCAAACTAAAAGTGCCCTTTACGTTTAAGGGTTAAACATTATCCATTGTTTTATATCGTTGGTTTCATGTCGAAAGGCCCTAACTCGCATATTTAAAACTTTACAGAAGAAGTTAAAAAAATATTTAAAACAATTTTTTTTTGGTTCTTTAAACTTTTTGTTTTAAATTTTAAACATATTTTTTACCCTTTTTTACACATATACAAACATATACTGAATTGATATATGGCCTTTTAGTGATAAAAACAACTTATATTGAGGAAAGCTTTACATAGGGAATGTTTTCTATAGAAAAGCTAAAGTTTTCTGTAAAAAAGCTTTCGATAGCTTTCGAATGCTTTCTACAGGAGATCTTTCGATATTAAAAGTTTTCTATAGGATATCTTTTGATACAGTTTTCTTTCTATAGGAAAGTTTTCTTTCTATAGGAACGTTTTCTTTTTATAGGAAAGTTTTCTTTCTATAGGAAAGTTTTCTTTCTATAGGAACGTTTTCTTTCTATAGGAAAGTTTTCTTTCTATAGGAAAGCTTTCGATATTGAAAGTTTGACTTCAAATGTTTTCTATATGAAATCATTCGATATTTAAAGTTTTATGAAGGAAATCAAAAGTTTTCTATATAAAATCTTTCAATATTGAAAATCTTAAGATATTGGCAGTTTTATGTTGAAAAGCTCTTCATATGGAATGTTTTTAGTAGAAAGCTTTGGATATTTAAAGTAACCTTTAGGAAATTTGTTGATATAAATGGTTTTCTAACCGAAATATTTCGATGACAAAAGTTTTATATAAAAAATTTTCTAATATCAAGAGTTTTCTAAAGAAAAATTTTCAATATCGAAAGCTTCTTACAAGAAACCTTTCGATATCGAAAGTTTTGTATAGGAATATATATGGAATGTTTTTAGTTGAAAGCTTTTTATATCAAAAATAACCTATAGGAAAGCTTTTTATATCAAAAGTTTTCTATATGAAAGTTTTATATAAGAAATCTTTCGATATTGAATGTTTATTATAGGAATTTTATCGTCTTCTAATGTTTTATATAGGACCTTTTAATATAAACTGTTTTTTAAAAAGCTTCAGATTTTTAAAAGCTTTTAATATTGAAATTTTTTAAATTTGAAAAGGTTTATATAAAAACTTTTCTATCTGAAAGATTTTGACGACAAATGTTTTTGATGTGGAATGTTTTTAGTGGAAAGCTTTGGATATTAAAAGTTACCTATAAAGCTTTTGATATTAAATGCTTTCTATCCGAAAAATGTTGTCGACAAAAGTTTAATAGGGTTATCCATTTTGCTGTTTCAAAAGTGAACGTAAATAAAACACATATAAAATCTTTTTTTTTTCATGATATTTCTTTTTTATTATAAAGTTTGAACGTTGACATTATATGTGAAACACTACTTCATTTAAATTGCAAGCATTGATTCTTCTGAGGTAATTTTCGACCACTTTTTGACACATATTGGTCGGTACTTCAGCCATAACTTGACGAATGTTGGTTACTCAAAAGTCTAATGGTGTCAAATCGCATGATCTTGGTGGTCAGTTGATATCGCCACAACGTGAAATTACGCGAGTCTTTAGCAATACTTTCACTTACAGCAGTGATATATTCCGCGGAACAAACGAGACTCTCTTCAAATTTCTTCACAATTTTGCCAATTGCTTGCGTAGTTGGACGATTATGTAAACCTAATCTCCTCTCAGAATCGCCATTTTTGTAGTATGTTTTGATAATTTTAATGCGTTGTGTGATACTTAAGCGATCCATTTTCGTCAATGTCAAACTTTTGACTAAAGAGAAAAAAATTGGCTTAACAACTTAGTTTGACAGATGTCGAATTCCAGTTCTATACTTTGGAACCACGAAATGGATAACCCTTTATTGGTCTTAGACCCACCTTTAAGTTTACCAATAGACTTCCTGTGTCAATATAACGATGTCAGTTCGTCCGTCTGGCTGGCTGGCTGGACCCCCATATAAACCTTGTAAACAAATCGGTCTATTACACTGCTCGATTTTGACAACTTTTTTTACCGACAAAAGGGAGAACTAAGGGCTAAAGACAATTCTAAATTCAATGGTTCTAACTGTTTTTTCAGGTTAGCTCTAGGTTTCGTTATTTTCGTTTCGTTTCGAGTAACGCGAATATTTATTGCGCAACCTCTTTAATTTTTTTATAACACTATATCTCGAAAACTAAAGCTAACCTAAAAGTGGTAAGCACCATTGAATTCGGCGTACTCGACATATCTTTACCCTCTAGGTATCTCTTTTTTGTACCCTTCACCACCATAGGTGGAAAGGGTATTATAAGTTTGTGCTGATGTATGTAACGCAAAGAAATATTTGTCTTAGACCCGCCTTTTAGTATTCCAATAGGCTTAGAATTACTTTCTGAGTCGATTTAGCGATGTCAGTCCGTCCGTCCGCCTGGACGGCTGGCTGGCCTGGACCCCATGTAAACCTTGTAAGCAAACTACAGGTCGCAATTCTAAAGATAATTTGATAAAATTTGGCACAAATCATGGCTATTGAAATTCGTCAAAATCGGTCCTCTATTTATGGTACCTCCCATAGGTCCCACTTTCCGGAATTGATATATTGACGACAAATATCAATATTTTTAATGAAATTTAAAACTAATACTGCTTATGTAAACTTAAATCACTGGACTAAATTTCGTTGAAATCGGTTGAAATCGGACTTCTACGTTTAAGGGTTAAACATTATCCATTGTTTTATTTGAACTTTTAACAAAAGCCATCTTTAAAATGCCGTTTTATTCCACAACCACGCACTGTTACATGACTTAAATGGTTTTGTCTCTGCCTCCTTTTGCTAAACGAATTCGTACTGGACGGCTTGTAACATTTTGCTACTTAAACAAATGCGTCGACGACTTAAAAATCCTTAACGTAAACTTCAATTTGTACTTTAGTTCAGTTATATCTTTCATTTAGAATCGTTAAAGATACCAGAAGTATAAAGTACCTTCATATATTTATTCAGAACACAATGATTCTTAAATCATTTCAGTGGTCTTCTCTTTTTTGTCTTGTCATTTGTTTAGTTTTCGTTTATTTTTTATGGCGTGAGCTTCCTTTTATGGTCTACAAAGATGATTCCTGACTTGCACAAAAAGGCCTTTTTTTGAAAGTGGAAACTTAAAATGATTATTGAAGTAGAACTTTTTTGTTAGTTTTAGCTGATCTAAAAGGCTTGGCTTTATTTTTTTTTCCTTAACATAATATAAATTATTTAAATAAATAAAGTGAAATATATGAGTCAATACTTGAGAAATTAAAGACAATCTACATGCCATTCCTTTTGTTTAACTACTTCTTGCCAATTTTGCTAACGAATGTCATATTCTTTGTTAACATCTTGTAATTTCTTAATAAAATTTTCTTCACCTTCTCAGGTGCAAGTGTTTAATGACATTGTAATTTTTTTTGTGTAAAATATTATTAAAGAAATGAAAAACATTTTTAATTACACCATCCATCTATCTTTTGACGAAACAAGCTATTGGCCAATAAAACAGTCAGTTGCGTTGTAATTGCGGTTGTTGTTACTTGTTATTTGTGATTTTTAACAGATTTTTTTACTGATTTTTTTTTGTTATTATCATGTCACAATCTTTTCCATATACCAAACCCCACAACATCATTCTTCACTCACTCGATCACATTCATATTCATTGCTCCTAACTAACAGCAATATTGCTGCTGCTGTTTTATAGAAAAATCATTAAGCGTTAAAGTATTGACACAAGACGACAACTACCAGCCAACGAACGTATGAACGAGTTTAACCCTTTTATGACCGATGTTGCTAGTAGGTGAAATAAAATAAATTGTTCGTTACGGTGTATATATGTATGTTGAACAAATGCCAATACAATAACAGTTGTTTTTTGACATGTCAGACACCCTCCCTAAGGCCTACTGACCAATCCTAGTTGTTTTAGAAATCTCCATACCAATTTGTATTGGAATCGGTCTATATTTGATTATAGCTAAAGAAAAGATCTATCCACAAATCCAGTTAATATTCCTCAGAGTACGCAATTTAATGTCAATCCTCACAGGGTAATGCATTATATGATGACATACTATGAGACTCAATCGCGTTGGGTAGTCATTCATCTCCTCTGTCCTTGCCGACTTAATTGCTTTTCATCTGGGTTACTCGTTTCTGGACGATCTATCTAAGCTCTCAAATATTATTGTTCTTAAATTAGATTCCTATATTGTAACATTTGGCCGGCTTTAATCGAGTTTCTGTTGCTTTAATAGTTAAGAGACACTTCTCTTTTTTTCTATTCCTTCACTATAAATAATAGATAGAAAGGGTTTGATACAAGTATGATTCCTGTATATTAGACCAAATAGGATAGTACCCGCCATCTCGGTGCTTTGAAGTTTTAAAAGCCACTTCTCTTCTTTTAATCCCTTCACCATAAACAATAGATTGAAACGGTTGGAACAAGTATGATCCCTATAGATTGGTTTAAATAGTACCCGCCTTCTCGAAATATACATTTTAAATTTTCTATGTAGTGTGTTATTCGGTCTACCGGCCAATCGACCACGAAGGAATAAGCTCTAACAAAATGATGTGTATTGCGCAAAAAAGTCCGAGTTTCGGGAACGAGTTCCCTAATTTCGTTTGAGCACATTCCAAAGTAATAACAAAAGAACAGTGTGACACAACCCATATTGCGACGGTGCTCCAGTGAATTAATACAGTTGGATATTCTACTGTCACCGATGAGCAATTTCGCCCTCACCTGCACTCGGTGGAGAAGCTCCAAAGTAGACTTCGAAGCACCGGCCCATACATGAGAGTTGTATTCCATTAACGATCGAATGTAGGTTGCGTAAATAGTAAGGAGATCAGATGGAGTATAGTATCTCTTGCACCGTTTTAGAAAACCGAGGCACTTGAATGATTCTTTCGATACTTGAAATTTTGTCTGTTGGACAAAAATCACATTGAACTCTAATGTCCAAAACATCAAAAGCATCTGATTCCTCAATATGTACAACACCCATTAATGCAGATGAAGTTACATGGCTTGGCGTACGTTTATGCGTAAGCATAAGAGATTGAGTTTTAAAAAAGATTAAAATCAACTCTATTCACACGACCCTATTCTAAAGTTGTTTCTAAATCGCGGTTTAATGATTCATTCATTTTTTGTTTTATAGCGCCAACCTCAAAAAGGCTTGGCCTACGATTGAATGAATATGAATGGCAAATATTAATATCATCTGAAAACGAGTAGATAGGATTGCAATTTTGACGTAGAAGGAAAAACAGAGCCTTGCGGTACCCCTCAATTAATCTTGAACTCGTTTGAAGAGATCACATCTATAATAACAACTCGTATAGTGCGATCTCTGTGGAAGCTCGATATAAACCGGGAGAAGTTGTTACCGACACAAGTTTTGCCAAATATCTAGATCCACAATTTACTTTCGTTAAAACGGTGTATTGATTTTTCCGAGAACAAGGCTCGCAGGTCTTCCGTAGAGCGTTAGTTGGTAACACTCTTGATATTTAACAAGATAATGGTTTACCAAAGATTTGGAGAGTGTAGAACAAATTGCAATTAGGCGGTAATTTTCAGGTTTGTTAGCCTTACCCTTTTAAGGGATTGGCGTAACATTAGCAACCTTCCAACACTGAGGAAATGTACCAGCATGGTACAGGGTGCTGAAAAGGTTAGCTTGCGCGCCCATTACCTGGAATACGATCCAGCCCTGGAGACTTATTTATATTGAGATCCGCTAAAACCCGTTTTACAGCACGTATTTGCGTATTTTAAATAGTTTTTAACTTTAACTTAATGCAACTACAAATTTCATCCGGAACACTCCTGGAATAGAGAAATACTTTTAAATTTGTTGACAATTGGTCCACAATCTCCAAATAGCCTAAATCGAATAAAGCACTTTCTTCCTTATTTTTTCTAAAAATATATTATTTTATTCATAAGGTGGAATCTAATAGAATATTTGAAATAATAAAGATTACATTTTATTATACTGATCCTAATGCTCTCTCTCTCTCTCTCTCTTCACTCCGATCCTGCTGATACAAATCATGATATATCTTAATACTTCAAAGGGAGACAGTGTTCCTCTGCTTCTATCCTGCCAAATGACATGGGCAAAGCAGAAAATTGTTCAAAGATAAATAGTTTCGAAGATACATAAGAATTTCCGAACCAAAACTCCACTGCTCCAACCTTGTCCTTTTTCTACACAAACTTAAAGAGAATTATGACTTTACCTTAAATATTTCTAAAGATACACGACAAACATATTTTTTCTTTGCATGAGAGACAAACTTTTTCTTTTCTCCGATCCTAACAAAATAAAATACTCTTCAAAACTTGGACTACGAAATTTAATTATATGGGAATTCTAAAATATGCTTGGCCTTTGATCATATCAGGTTATAAATACAGGCTATTTAAGTAAGTACTCTATAAGGGGCTGGAGATTCCCCTGTTCCTATCCTCTTTTATCATTGGTAAAAATTTTACTTGTAGGATATTTGAAGTGTCTAACATTTCTACTTCATTATTTATACTAAGATAAGTATTATTCTTCTCTCGGGACTCGTGTTTAGATCCCTTCCGGAACAGGTTTCAAAACTTTATGTAAAACAAAAGTAAGGAAACAATGAATCTGAAAAATTGTTTGCGTATGTGTAATTCTGTTTAGTCGATCACTTTTTTGGTTTGCAAAGCATTATAATTCGTATTTATTTTATTTGAGAACTTGGCAATTATGCGTGATTATCAATATGTCTGGAATTAGGGGTACTCCTCCTGATGATAATGGCCTAATCAACCATCCCAGCTGTATCGTAAAAAGTTTCGGTCATGGAAGGGTTAAACATTTTTAATTACTCAATTTGATTAACTGAAATGAAATATTTAAAATTAATGTTTAAATTAACACAAGTTCGACTGAATACCACCACCGACCGACCGGCTTGTAATAATTCCCATAAAAATATCATATAAATAAAATAATCAGTGCAAAACGACCGCCCACTCTATATATATAATCAGCGCCAAGTGTTTACTTGTTGGTTAAAAAATATTTTTCAAATGTTTATAAACTATTTTTAAATTATTTACTAAATAATTTATTTGCAAATAGTTTAATGTCGTTAGTAATTAAAATTTTTCAAAAACACCCTTAAAGCAATCAGCCATTAAAAAATGTTGATCTTAGATGGGAAACTGAGATAATACAGTTTGGTGTGAAATAATAGGGTTTCGAGAGGGGGTGATGTTTTTTTTATAAGAAATTTAAAATATTATTAACATATATTTGTAGAATCAGGCTGGATTTTTTGAATTTCTGGTTGTTAATAAAGCATCTTTAAATAGTTTAGCTCATAAGGCCACATGCTTTTTTAAAATTGCGGTCGAAATGTAACCCAATGTTTGAGGATCTTTGAGTTTCATTTATCACTAGCCAAAAAAATCATTGGTAGGATTATTATGATTAAGTTTCAAAGGATATTCCTAAGTATTTATCTCATAAATTTGTGCTTTTATATCCTAACAAATTCCCATTACTTCTTCGTAAAATGGAAAAATTCCATCGCATCAACTTTGTAATATTTACTTGCTCTTAAAGTGTGACCTGTTTTCCATTTCTCACTTGTCTTTGTTTAATAAATTCAAGCGTTGAAACATTTAAATATTTATTTAAATTAAACCTAATTGATTTTCATACAACGCATTCCCCACTATTATTTAATTAAATCTGTAAACAATTCGAAAATAGTTTATTTGTATTTAATCCTCTTAATCATGAATTATTTATTTGCTTCAAGTTCTACTGCGACAACTGCGAAATGACGGCGGACGTTCCTCTTGACTGCCACAACAACAAAACTAGGAGCAATAGCCTGACGCTTCGAGCAAGTGTTATTTGATTAAATATTTAATTAATAGCATCACAATTGATTGAACAATTTGTTATTGTTTTTTTGAATGATATTAAATTGTTTAATTACACTTGGTATTGCAAAATGCCCTACAAAGTCTTAGGAGCTTTGGGAGTGTTCTAGATTTAGAAGAAGGGAAAAATTTGTATTACATTGTAGAGATATGAACGATTTTATAATGCTAAAGTTAGTAATCGGATGGGCCCACTGAAACCACCGGTTTTGTTCGAACTGGGCACAAAATTCTATATATTTTCTCAGATGAACGTAATAAATCGATTTACGCTTGAGCAATCGATTTAAAGAGTGCTCTAAATAAAATTTGTAGTTGGATTTTCTTAAATAAAAATCAAACCTTTTAATATAAAAACTCTACAAAATACGCAAATATAATGACATATTATACAAAATCATTTAGCATTAAAATGTTTACTTAGTACTCGGGTTTTGCAAAATTATCGACTTTTTTCGGAAACCCTCCCATTAAAGATTTTACAGTTGCTTCTGATACCTTTTTGGAGCATGTGTTCCACCTGCGCTTAAAATCGGACATGTTCTGGGAAATCTTTCCTCTGTTCTTCAATTCCTTTTTTACCAGAGCCCAATACCTTTCCACAGGCCGAAGTTCTGGACAGTTAGGTGGAATTGCCTCTCGTGGTACAAAAATGACATTATTCTTTGAGTACCACTTAAGTGCCTTTTTTCCATAATGGCATGATGCCAAATCGGGCCAAAAAAAATATTGTCACTCTGTGCTCTCTTAAAAAGGGTAACAACCGTTTTTGTAGGCACTCCTTTATATAAATTTCTGTGTTTATTGTGCCAGATGCCACAAATACTTTACTTCTTTTGCCACAACTGCAAATAGCTTGCCACACGAGAAACTTCTTAGGGAATTTTGTTTGTTTTTTTGTGCGAAACTCTTGCCGAACATTGCCCCGTTTATCAGCAACATAAAAATCTTGACCAGGAAGTGGAGAAAAGTCTGCCAGTACGTATGTTTCATCATCCATCACACAACAGGTGTATTTTTTTTTATAAAATCAGACTTCAATTTTTTCGCTCGTTTTTTTGCTTCTAAGTTCTTTATAGCATTGCGATCTGGAACCTTTTGGACTTTGTATGTCTTCAGTCCAGCATAAGGTTTGACTATATGTGCAAAATTCGTAGAACATTTCACCGTACAAACTGCTTTTCTTAAAGAAGTGTTAGGCGCTCTTCGAAAGAGTCGCTCGACTTCTTTTGCCTTACCAATATCTGTAGGACCTTTTTTCCTCCCTGATCCAGGTTTTCTTTCAATGCTCAGGTTTTCCTTATACCGTCTGATGGCATTAGAAACCGTTCAAGGGTCAACTTTCAAATTTTTAGTTTTTTTTTTTTAAAGTCCATGACGGATTTTTTTGAAAAGTTTTAATTATATTTTCACGAACTTTTTTTTTCGCAGTCCATTTTGATTGAAATAACTATTGAAAATTAATAATTTCTAAAATAATAGTATCTGACATATCTATAGAAACTAACTTGATCAAAAAATAAATTATTTCTTGCACTATGGATAAATTTTGTCTAAAATAGTAAATGCATATTTTTTTTAGAACACTCTTTATTGCGCCAAGCTTTTGATGGCCGTTTAATTAGCTGAAATGGTGATGGCTGCAAAGAAGCTGCGTCGTAACTTCTTCTTGACTTCCAGTGAAGCATATGTTCTCAACCATCCTTTTATATCGAACTCTATTGCGAGATGTTAGGCATACGACATTCCATGAATAGTTTGCTGCTTGCAATTTCGCATCCATTGACCTTCTCCACGTTCTAGCAAGTGCACCAACACTACGGCCGCTAACCCGTGGATTCCAATGAAGCGCTTGTCGAGCAATGTTGGTATTTGGCCTTCTTAGCGTGTGGCCTATCCACCGCCATTTCCTTTGACATACCTCTACAGAAGAAGGGATTTGGTTTGTCGCGTTTAGTAGATCTCAATTTCTTATGCGCAAGCAAGCATTTGTTTGCAAAGGTTTGTTTAGGTTTGTAGTAAGTTTTACAACCGTAATAATGGGTGGTTTTTTTTAGAGGTATAGAACTTCGAATTGAAATAAAACACAAGAAAATCGTTTTAATGTCCATCAATTTGGCTTTATTGGAAGGATAATTTTATGCCATTAATGTTTAAATATGATTTCGGGCATGTGGCCGCCGCGGCTGGCTCGAATAAAGCCAATTCTACAGGTCCAATTTTCAACTACTTTTTCGAGCATATGGGGCCGTATGTTGGCAATAACGCCACGAATGTTGGCCTAACGTTTCTGGTTTGTTGGCGTAGACGAGCGACTTCACATATCCCCAAAGAAAATAATCCAGTGGTGTCAAATCGCACGATCTTGGTGGCCAATTGACAGGTCCATTCCGCGAAATTATGCGCTCATCGAATGTTTCCTTCAATAAATCAATAGTGACGTGCGCTGTGTGGCATGTAGCGCCGTCTTGTTGGAACCACAACTCATCCACACTCATGCCATCCAATTGGGGAACAAAATAGTCGGTTATCATAGCTCTATACCGGTCTCCATTTATGGTAACTGACTCTCCAACATTATTTCGGCAGAAGTATGGCCCAATGACTCCACCAGCCCATAGAGCACACCAAACAGTCAGTTTTTGTGGATGTAATGGCGTCTCAAGGGTCTCATGTGGATTCTCTTCACTCCAAATGCGGCAATTTTGCTTGTTGACGTAGCCATTCAACCAAAAATGAGCCTCATCACTGAACAAAATTTTGCGATGAAAATCAGCATCGAGATCGATCTCATTTTCGGCCCATACACCAAAATCACGACGCATTGCATGGTCTCGCGGCTTTAATTCTTGCACAAGCTGGATTTTGTAAGGTCGCAAGCCAAGATATTTGCGCAAAATCTTCCATAAAGTTGATGGACAAAGCTCCAATTGCTGTGCACGGTGGCGAATCGATTCATTCGGGTCCTCTTCAACACTTTGCTCTACAGCGGCAATTGTTTCTTCGGTGCGCACTGTTCGACGTCGCTGCGGATGCGTATTATCACATAGAGTAAACGTAGTGCGAAAACGATCCATGGTTAACCGAATTAATTGCTCTGATGGACGATTATGTCGACCATAAAATGTACGGAGCTTGCGGTAAACTTCGCGAACTGAACCATTATTTTCGAAATAAATTTGCACGATTTGCAAGCGTTGTTCTTTTGTCAACCTGTTCATGATGAAATGGCAAACCAAACTAAATATTAATCACTTGACAGCTGACAAAATGGCCGCCAGTTAAAAAAGTGATGCCAACTTAAAGTTCTATACCTCAATAAAAAACACCCGATACAATATGGACCTGAAATTCGAGTTGTATTTTCGCAGCTTAGTTGTTGATATTTACCGAAATTTACAAATAGCTCAAAGAATGCTGAATGCAGATTTTGCTTTATTTATACGAGATTCAATATCCTTGTCGGCGCCACCTTTTGTAGATATCAAACTACCAAGATAATTTATTGATGTGTGTCGACGGATTTGCGCCATAGTCTCCAGGCATAATCTTTGTTTTAGAAATACTGATTTGCAGCCCAGCTGCCCGGGATTCAATAGTGATAGCATTCGTGTTATCTTGAAGGTTACCTGAGCTTTGGCTTATTCCAAGTTTTCAAGTTGTTGATTATTGTGTCCAATCAGACCATTCAGAGCCGTACGCATTATGTTGTCGATGACGGGGATAAAAAGTATAGGTGACAAGAATTTACCTTTGTGTAGGACCCGACACTTAACATCCAAGTACATTACCCTAATTAAGTTCAGAATTTTCGATGGCATGTTACGATTTTCTGAAATTCTCCTTAGGTATCTCCTAGTTCTATTCTTACTGTGATGATTAGGCCAACACAAGATCGATTATCTCTGAACCTAAATTGATTTTCGCGGAGTGTAGCGAAAACTGCATCGAATATTATGCTCAAAATTACTCGACTTAGTATTGTGCTCGGAATTGGAAGAAGAGTTGTACCCCTGTAGTTAATGCAATCTTTGTAGTCACCCTTTTTTGGTATTTTGACTACTATACCTTCATTCCAGGAGGTTGGCAGAGCTTCTTCTTCCCATATTTTAAGCACAAATGGGTCCTTCAGCATCACATAAAAGCATCTCCGCTGAGATATTGTCATTGCCCGTGGCCTTGTTGCGGCTGCGGGTCTGATATATGGGAGCTTGGGTCAAAAATGGACCGATTTAAGTATCAAAAAGACTTAACTGAGCAAAGTTTTAGCAAAAAACTGGAATCGGACTCGTATCGAAGGTATGGTGAAATATAGGCCGATTCAAATTCATTAGTTAGAGAAGTTGTACATAGCCTAATACTCAATAAAAAGTGGCTATCTGAGTTATGAGGTGAACCGCCGCTTTTTTGAAAATGTATTTCTTCAAGTTGGTCTGACCGGGGATCGAACTTGGGACCTCTGGTATGCTAGACGGATGACTAACCTGCTATACCATGCCGGTTAATGGGAGTATGTTGGTTAAAAATAAGGAGGATAGGACCAGGAGGAGTTAAACCCCCCGTTCAAGATTAAAAAAAATGATTATAACGTATCTTTGGATGAATTAGAGGTAGAGATATTAAACTTAATTAAACTTAATAAATATTTTTAGAGTCATTTGTTTAGAAAAAAGCTGGATCAGAGCAATAGGAGGTCTTCATCCCATTCCTAAATAACTCATCATTGTATAACTTCTTAGATTAGTTTCGACACAAATAAGCAGGCTAGGAGAAGGGGGTATTTTATCTTTAACACTAAAAAATTAGATGAATATTCAAGTAGCACAGAAAACGCCGGGTCTCTACATATGGTATGAAATCTGTGGTCAATATAAAAAGAGCCAATGTCAAAAACAATAGTTTTGAGAAAATTTTATTTAAAGTTTTTATTTTCTATACAAGTTCATAGAAACATTGCCCAGAAAGCCCCTTATAAATATGTTTTGAGTAAGGTTAGAGATTAGCTGTTGGAGCCAAATAAAAGAGGGTAATGAAGGGAATCTAATGTAATGATTAACTCAAAACAGCAAAAAATTGACATCGCCCCTTTTAGCACCAAGCCACAGTAATATAAATAACCGAATTTTTGATTTCTTGTAGAAACTTTAAAATTGTCGTTATACTCGACAATTTACGGACATAGTGGTGGACAACTGTCTTCCAACTTGTTTACTTAGAGACACTTTCGTAAACAATTTATGTATTTTGCATTTAAAATTAAATTTTGCGACAATTAATGTAATTAAAACATGTTCTATGTTAAATTATCAAGTTTCCTGCATTATTTTTTTACTTGTTTCAAATTTTTTTAAATTACAAATTTTACAACGATAACAAGTTGAGGGTGCCTGCCAAGCCTCACTCACTTCAATCTCAATACTCCGGAATATAAATTAATATTGAAATGTAGAAACAAATTAATAAAATGAATAATAAAATCAGTTTTTATTCTATAATACAACCATTTATATTCTTTACGCATTTTATATTTAATTACAATAAAAAAATCTTAAATTTTTTTAATAACGTCAGCTAAAATTGAAAAGAGTGTAATTTTAAAAATCAGCTTAAATGTTTATTACTTAAATAACCTATAGCTACAACCAGCCAAAGGCCGAGCATATTTAAGAATCCCATCTCTATCTTGTGAGCAGGTTCTCCAATTTTGTAGGCCAAGTTTTGAAAGATTTTCTTCTACTTGGTCTTTCCATCGATGTTTTGTACTTCCTCTTCTACCAGTTCCCTCAGGATCATTATCGAATACTATTCAGCGTATAACTCATACAGCTCATATTTTTCGACCATATGTGCTCTGTAATGTAGCAGACCAGAGCCTCTGATGGGAATTTAAAATAGGAACCCGCATGTGCATCCAACCACGCTACCCACTAGATCAAGGTTGGCCAATATTTGCGTGGCAGGGATATAACCAGGAGTAGGCGGGGATATACCACCAGCAGCCGATGATTTTTTTGAATTTACGTAAAATCACGATTATTAAAAAAAACTCGTGAAAATGAGTATTAAAATCATTCAGTTGGAATTTGGATGTTACAAAATAGGCAAGAAACAAATCAAAATTCAATTTATAGCAACAAAATACATAGTTCGAGAAAACAAAGAAATATAATCTCGAACATTGTTGCCACGACACCATTATTTTTGTAAACATTGGGAATATTTTTGTAAATACTGGGAATATTTTTCAAAACATAAATAAATTCGAATATTAAACAATTTTAGGTTTTTATATTTTTTAGATATTTTCGATCAAAAAAATTTTCCTTCGAAAAATTTTTGATAACAAATTATCCATAGAAAAATTTTTGATAACAAATTTTCCATAGAAAAATTTTTAATAAATAATTTTCTATAGATAAATTTTTAATAAAAAAGTTTCCATAGAAACATTTTTGAAAAAAAAAATTCTATAGAAAAATTATTGTAAGAAAATTTTCTATAGAAAAATTTTTGATAAAAAAATTTTCTATAGAAAAA
Source organism: Stomorhina lunata (assembly GCA_933228675.1). Lineage (NCBI taxonomy): Eukaryota > Metazoa > Arthropoda > Insecta > Diptera > Rhiniidae > Stomorhina > Stomorhina lunata. The sequence continues at coordinate 120,169,116 of OW121740.1, read as the reverse complement.
TTTTTGTAAGAAAATTTTTCGATAAAAAAAATTTTCTATAGAAAAATTTTTGATAAAAAAATTTTCTATAGAAAAATTTTTGATAACAAAATTTTCTATAGAAAAATTTTTGATAACAAAATTTTCTATAGAAAAATTTTTGATAACAAAATTTTCTATAGAAAAATTTTTGATGAAAAAATTTTCTATAGAAAATTTTGTAATCAAAAATTTTTCTATAGAAAATTTTGTTATCAAAAATTTTTCTATGGAAAAATTTTTGATAAAAAAATATTCTATGGAAAAATTTTTGATAAAAAAATTTTCTATGGAAAAATTTTAGATAAAAAAAATTCTCTGTAGAAAAATTTTCGATTGAAAAATTTTTGATAAAAAAATTTTCTATAGAAAAATTTTTGATAAAAAAAAATTGATAAAAAAATTTTCTATAGAAAAATTTTTGTAAGAAAGTCTTTGATAAAAAAATTTCTATAGAAAAATTTTTGATAAAAAATTTTCTATAGAAAAAATTTTGATAAAAAAATTTTCTATAGAAAAATTTTTGAAAAAAAAATTTCTATAGAAAAATTCTTGATAAAAAAATTTTTTATAGAAAAATTTTTGATAAAAAAATTTTCTATAGAGAAATTTTTTGATAAAAAAAATTTTCTTTAGAAAAATTTTTGATAAAAAAATGTTCTATAGAAAAATTTTTGATAAAAAAAAATTTCTATAGAAAAATTTTTGATAAAAAAAATTTCTATAGAAAAATTTTTGAAACACAAATTTTTTATAAAAAAAATTTTCTATAGAAAAATTTTTAATAAAAAAATGTCTATAGAAAAATTTTTGATAAAAAAATTTTCTATAGAAAAATTTCTATAGAAAAATTTTTGATAAAAAACTTTTCTATAGAAACATTTTTGATAAAAAACATTTCTATAGAAAAATTTTTGATAAAAAACTTTTCTATAGAAAAATTTTTGATAAAAAACTTTTCTATAGAAAAATTTTTGATAAAAAACTTTTCTATAGAAAAATTTTTGATAAAAAACTTTTCTATAGAAAAATTTTTGATAAAAAACTTTTCTATAGAAAAATTTTTGATAAAAAACTTTTCTATAGAAAAATTTTTGATAAAAAACTTTTCTATAGAAAAATTTTTGATAAAAAACTTTTCTTTGATTTTATTTATTCGACCTTTTCATTGTTAAATTTTTTAAGAATTAAAAAAAAAGACCTCGAGCTCGTTTTTTTAATTCTTAAAAATTTAAAAAACTTTTCTATAGAAAAATTTTTGATAAAAAGCTTTTCTTTAGAAAAATTTTTGATAAAAAACTTTTCTATAGAAAAATTTTTGATAAAAAACTTTTCTATAGAAAAATTTTTGATAAAAAACTTTTCTATAGAAAAATTTTTGATAAAAATATTTAAGAAAATGGAGTAAAACTTTTTCTTTTTAAAACGTTAGAACTACACATTGAAACAAAATACCTATATTAGTTAAAGGTATAAAAAAACGGCAACTCTGTCGACTAGTTTTTGTTTTGCTCTCTTTGCGCCGACCCGTGGTTATAGCGGTTACATTATTTAACAGAACTAATGTAATCGCGATAACTAACGCAGTTCACATGACGATATAAACTTTTAAGATTAAATTTAAAAGAACAAAAACTGCACAGAAAAAAGAAGCCAATCATAAATAAATAATTAAGACTCATTTGAATGTGGGCAATAAAATGTCAGACTCTGAAATAATTATATTCCCGTCACATTTTTCATTATTTTCTCTAGTTTTTTTTTAATCTGAAATAGAAGTTTTTTCTACCAACATTTGAGCTTTTAAATAATCTTTTTAAAAACTATTTCTATTTATTAATTTTCAATTTTATTTGTTTAATAATTTTATATCGTTCCTTAAGATTATTTTGCGGTTGTCCACCACAAATTGCGCATATTTGACTCAATTCAAAACTCTCAATTTTCAAATGATTTATTTAGATATTTCATTATTTTTTTTTTTTGTATAAATGAATGAATGACTTGTTTGAGTGTCTGAATTGTTTTTCGATTTCATATAATTTTTCTCCATATTGTCATCTTATTTTTACATTCAGTTTAACAGTTTAATTAACTGTTAATAATATTTTGTCGTTTTTCGCTTAGGTCCGCCACCAAAACAACAACCGCCACTCACTCAACTATTTTATTTATTTATTTATTTTCCACTAAAATAATTTTTACAAAATATCTCATTTTATTATTTCGACTACTGATTATCGCTTTTAATTTGTCTCCATCTATTTTTTTACAATTATAATAAAATTCTGAGGTTTCTTCTCGCCAGACATTCACTTTTGTCATTTTGCCTTTGTTTTTGTGGTTTTCATATAATTTTACACCGAAATTTTTGAACGTTCATTGATTTAGACATTAGACAGGTCATAAAATATATTTTTATTCAAATATTTGGAAAAAATCCAGCAAATTAAGTTTAGATAGGCTTTGATTATGTTCGATTTTAATTATAACCTTTAAACAGTTACAACATTGAACTTTTTTTTTTTATCTATAATGTCAAATAATGCGAAATTTATCAAGAGGTTGCCCCACCTTTAAAATACCGATGGACGCCGTAGAAGTAAAGTTCGATTTAACGAATTCAGTCCGTTTGTACTGTCGACATTTTAAAGTTATGCTGATGAAATTTGATACAGACATAGGTTTTGGTACTGAAACACTGATTGTAGTCGGTAAATAACCTTCCTTGGGACCACTGTCTGGTATTAAGTCAAGTCACAAATCTATACTTGTTAAATTCAGTGAAATTCATAACATATAAAGCTGATGTCAGTTAAAAACATATCGTCATCTTAAAGACCAAATAACCCATCTGCAAAAATTTCAAAATTGAGTTTTTTATGGACTATTATTCCCTATATCATAACGCATATCTGTGCAAAATTTTGAACATCTAATATTACAAATGACCAAATTATTACAGTTTTTGTACCTAGAGTACCGTAACGCACTTAAAAAAGATAAAACTAAATCATCAAAAATCGCGATAAAAGTTAAATTTTGTTGCATAGTGTAATTTAAACAATCGCTAAGTTTGCTTAAACCAGTAAAAGAAACTGCAACTGTTATTATTTAATTTATATAATATATATATATGTACAAAAAAATTTGATTTATTCATACTACACCATTTTCAATTGTAATTGAGAAATTTTCAAATTGAATTGAGAAATTTTCAATTGAAATTGAGAATTTTCAATTGAAATTGAGAAATATTCAATTGGAATTGAGAATTTTCAATTGAAATTGAGAAATTTTCAATTGAAATTGAGACTTTTCAATTCAAATTGAGAAATATTCAATTGAAATTGAGAATTTTCGGTTGAAAATGAGAAATTTTCAATTTAAATTGAGAAATTTTCAATTGAAATTGAGAATTTTTCAATTGAAAATGAGAATTTGTAAATTGAAATTGAGAAAATCCCAATTGGAAATGAGAAATTTTCAATTGAAATTGAGAATTTGTAAATTTAAATTGAGAATTTTTCAATTGAAATTGAGAAAAGCCCAATTGAAAATGAGGTTGGTTTTTTTAATTGAAATTGAGAAATTTTCAATTAGAATTGAGAAATTTTCAAATGAAAATGAGAAATTTTCAATTGAAAATGAGAAATTTTCAATTTAAAATGAGAAATTTTCAATTGAAATTGAGAATTTTAGAATTGAAATTGAGAAAACCTAAATTGAAAATGAGGTTGAAATTCCACTTGGGGTGTTCTCAATTTCAATTGAAAAATTCTCAATTTAAATTTAAAATTTCTCAATTTCAATTGAAAATTTCTCAATTTCAATTGAAAATTTCTCATTTTCAATTGAAAAATTCTCATTTTCAATTGAAAACTTCTCAATTTCAATTAAAAAATTCAACCTCATTTTCAATTGTGCTTTCCTCAATTTCAATTGAAAAATTCTCAATTTCAATTTAAAAATTCTCAATTTCAATTGAAAATTTCTCATTTTCAATTGGGCTTTTCTCAATTTCAATTCAAAAATTCCCAATTTCAATTGAAAATTTCTCAATTTGAACTGAATGTTTCTCATTTCCAATTATGGTTTTCTCAATTTTAATTGAAAATTTCTCATTTTTAATTGAAAATTCTCAATTTCAATTGAAAATTTCTCAATTTCAAATAAAAATTCTCAATTTCAATTGAAAATTTCTCATTTTCAATTGAAAATTCTCAATTTCAATTGAAAATTTCTCAATTTCAATTGAATATTCTCAATTTCAATTGAATATTTCTCAATTTCAATTGAAAATGGTGTAGTTAGTACTGCAGATAGGGTTCCAAATAACCTAAGTGACATAACATAAGCTGTGTTTAGAAAAACAACAATTTTTCAACCGATATATATTTCTGGTTTAATTTTAATCTAAAAACATAATTTTTGTTTAAATATTGCAAATAGTTCCAGTTTTATAACGTTTTTTCCCTCTCTTTGAAAACTGTAGATAGGTTATTTCGTCTTTTAGGTGACGATATATAACTCCCCGACAACATTCCAATTGGAACAAGGGGTACTTCTCTCAGACAATGAGCTGCATCCGATTCTATTTTTAGATTCATTGAAAGGGATCTACGTTTTAACTTCGGCTCCAAATGGCAAATGGATCAGTTAGAGAAGTTTTACATAGCCCAATACTCAATAAACATTGTCTAGCTGAGTTATGAGGTGAACCGCTTTTTTTTTAAATGTTTTTTTTTTCAAGTAGGTCTGGCCGAGGATCAAACTTGGGACCTCTGGTATGTTAGGCGAATGACTAACCTGCTATACTACGGCGCACGGTGGTTCAGAATCAATTTTCATTGGCCAACATTTATATTTTTTCATGACAGATTCTTAAAATTTTTATGCCATCAGAAAGAAAACATAGGTAGCCGAACAATTTTGGCAAAGAATTTAAGTTCAGGCAAAGAATTTAAGTTAATTTATAAATATAAAGAAAATTGTAATATTTGATCTCATTTGATTATGATTTCTTCATATTATTGATAATGGGCTGCGATTTTTATACCCTTCACCACCATAGGTGGAAAGGGTATTATAAGTTTGAGCTGATGTATGTAACGCATATAAATATTTGTCTTATACCCACCTTTTTCTATACCAATAGTCTTAGAATCACTTTCTGAATCGATTTAGCGATGTTAGTCTGTCCGTCCGTCTGACTGGATAGCTGGCTGGACTCCCATATAAACCATGTAATCAAAGTACAGGTCGCAATTATAAAGATAATTTGATAAGATTTGGCACAGATCATTTTTTTTGATAGCGGGAACTTTATGGTACCTCCCATAGGTACCACTTCCCTGAATTGATATTTTGGCCATTAATATCAATATTAAATAAAAAAAAAATACTGCTTATGTAAACCAAAATCACTGTACCAAATTTCGTTGAAATCGGTCCACATTTGACCATAGCTCTTATACAAACTCTTCTGTCAAAACGCACTAAATGAGACAAAAATCACTAAAACGCTCATAAGATAATGAGTTTATTTTAAGTTTATTTTTTGCATACATAATTTCTGTAACAACTTTAATCAATTTGCCAAATTTCGAGATAATCGGTCCACATTTGACCCTAGCTCTCATATAAGTCCAAATAACCGAAACAGCTTCAATATATAAGTTTTGAAAAAATGTTTGTATGATGGCCAAATTTAGCAAATATTTGTCTTTGTACTGGAAAAAGAACAACTTTGACCTTTGTGATGAAGGGTATCTTATGGTCGGGCTTGAGCCCGACCATAAGATACCCTTGTTTTTGTTACGTTGGATGGCCTTTTATTGGGGCGACACAATCGGCCTAAAAAGGAGGGCACCTCAGACTTAAAAACTACTTAAAACGATATATTATTGTAATTTCCCAACCGATTTGAAGAAACGAAATGCGTATTCTATCTCTAGTGGTTTTAAAGATGTTCAACCTTTAAAATGTTCAATTTTTGTTCCATTTGGGCCATACTAATGAAAATACGGAAAATACTTTAATGAAAATAGGGGCCAACCTAAAGATATCTTGTTATGCAAGATTGACTTGTGGCCGGTTAAGAGGAAGTGGGTAAAAATGGATTAACACATTTGAAACGCAATTACAGATCGAAAATTGAACTTTAATTTCTTGAGCTTGAATTTCTTTACAACCGCTGTAAAAGCTGAACTCGATAAAAGCTTAGGATGTTATCTATTGACTTAAAAAGAACGACTACAAAATCTTTATTAGTTAAAAAGTAACAGAGTTTTTGCCAATGAAAAACAATTCTGAACCACTGTGCGGCAGTTCACATAAAAATTGGTTTTGGTTTTTTAAGCAATGTTTCTCTTAGAAGATCTTTTTAATGTCAAAGTTTCTTTCTTCCGAGACCGTTTTTGTTTTAATATAAAAATAATTCCATGAGGATGATTCCACACAATTTTTTATGCAACAAATGGTAATTAATCAGTAATGCAATATGTAATGAGTCACCAATTGCACTGCTAATTACTGTATCTTATTATCTAAATGCTTACTTTTTTATTTGTTAAAATTTTCTTTGTTTCTTGTCTAACTGTTGGTATTTTATCTATGTATATAAATATGTGTTAGTTTTTCTTTATGTTTTTTCCATCTTATATTTGTAATAAATTATTTTTTTTTTGTTTTTTTTTTTAATTACCCATAAATTTTTTTTATTTCCATTTTAGCAAAATTCCTAAAGAGCAAACAATTAAAGAAACCTCAGAGCATAGGTAAATATTACATATAAAATTACTTGTTAAATAATCTAAATTGCAGTTTTAACTAACTGTTAATGTTAAAATAGGGGTATTTACATATTCCAAAAAGGGGACCTTTAACGAGAGAGGTATTTCTAACTATGGTTTTAAAATGGAGATGTCTTAAAATGTAGCGCATACGAATTTTATAAAATGATCAATTTAGATTTTAAACGGCTTTGTCTCAGTTCACCCTTTTTGTTGTATATATAGGTAACAACAATTGCCTAAACATATTTGGGACTAGAAGAGCCCATGCGGAGCTAGCTTTTCTAGTTGCGAAATTGGCGATTCTTAGTACTGATATTTGACAACTCACGTATTTTAGCATAGTACCTGGTTTACCGAGCCTTGCTCGGAGCTTCATAATAAGCATTTTGAGGCAAATTTTAAAGTTTTCATATTTTTTATATTTTATTTATAAAGTACTAAAATAAATTTAGAGAAAAGATATTACACAAATATTCAGTTAATTTTGAATTATTTGATTTATTTTGTCCGATCAACACATAGTTAACATAGTTTGCATAGTTTACAGTTTAACTTCTTTTGAATAATTTTAGAAAATGTTCATACCAACAGAAACCTCCGTCGGCTCATGCGCAACAGCTTTGCTAAAGATTATAGCCTGATCAAATGCACAGTTTACGATTTAATTCATTTTGAGTAATGTTCAGTAGCGCCACCTGTCGGAAATTGTTCACACCAACTAAGAAACTTTCGCCGGCTCATGCGCAACAACTTTGCTAAAGATCATAGCATAATGAAATGCACAGTTTACGATTTAATTAATTTTTAGTAATTTTCAGTGGCGCCATCTTTCGGAAATTAGTCTTACCAACTTAAAAACCTTTGCCGGTTTATCCGCAGCATCGTCGCTAAAGAGCATAACATGATCAAATGCATAGTTTACTATTCTATAAAGAACATACATACAGACAAACATTTATTTGTTTAAAAGTTATAACATACTTTTTTCCCCTTTTTTATCCCCTAATTTCAAAAAAGTTCCATATGCATATTTGGCACTTCTTTGAAACCAACTAAATTTGGTACATTTGATTAAAACGCAGTTAACATAATGTTCCTATTCATATTACTTTTTAAGATGTTTAGTTACCATTTTATCCCTTTTTTTACCCATTTTGGCCCCAAAATCAAAAATGTACCAAATACGTGTTCAATATTTCTTTCACATCTATTGACTGCAGTACAAAGTTCCTTTTTATATTATTTGGTTTAAAAAATTAAAGTGAGTTAAAAAAGTACCAAAAAAACAATTTTCACCCTTTTTTACCCCCCATCGGAAATAGTTTGAAAAAAGTACCAAACATCTCCGCTTATTTTCATAGCTGTTCAAAACGTTATTTTAATTTTGTTTCTATACCTATTAATTAGGAGATATAACGTTTTTTATTTTTTCCCCGTTTTTACCCCCTTAGCGGTAAAAGTTCTAAAAGTCCCTTCATATTCGATCTATACGGCTAAAAAGGTACCCAGTGTCTTAATTTTGTCAAAATCGTTAGAACCGATTTCGAGATAACCATTCTATATATATATATATAGATATATATAGAGGTTTCTTAATTCTGATATAGGAGGGCAGATCAAAAAGTCCGTGTCCTTTTGGTTAAAATCCAGTTTTTTATACAAAAAGTAAATTTTTTAACATAGTCTTCTTTTAGCTCTACGCACGTTTCTCAAATTTTTGTATCCCTTTCGAAAAAAATGATTTGTCGGGGTGTTAAAAATAAACAATTTTTGGAACATTATTTCGTTGTAGGAGTCAAATCTTTTTCCCCCTTGTCATTTTCTCAAGTTTCAAAACAAAAAATTGTCACTCGGAGCTAAATCTGGAGAATATGGCAGATGAGGGGGCAATTTGTAGCCGGTTTAATAAATTTTCAACATGGAAACTGGATTTTGTTCACCCTTGCACTTTTTGTGTAGAAAATAACTTTTTTGGCCTATTGTGGTCGTTTTTTTTTCAATTTAATGGAATTTGTGAAACGCCGTGGTTAGCAGGTTAGCTATCCAACCTAGCATACCAGATTTCCCAAGTTCGATCCCCGGCCAGACCGACTTAAAAAAAAGATGAATTTTCAAAAAACGCGGCGGTTCACCTCATAACTCATCTAGCCTCTGAGTATTAGGCTATGTAAAACTTCTCTAACTAATGCATTTTTCGTTCGGAGCCGGAGTTAAAACGTAGGTCCCTTTCAATGAGTCTAAAAATAGAATGGAAGCAGCTCATTGTCTGCCTTACTTCATTGGCAAACCCATTTGGATTCACCCAGACAAACCTACTGTTTGATCTCCTGTGCATTGTAGTGGATCCACTTTTCATTTACGATTACGAAACTGTATTCAAGAGGAAGTATCAAACAGTTGCGTTTGTAATGATTGTGAGCGGATAAGGCAGTCATCTTTCGAAAAACTTTAAAATACCCAAGTGATCATTCAAAATTGAAACCTCCGAGCCATGTGGGCTGGGTATGTTGTCCACAATCTCTCCCACTTTAATGATCTCCGTTCGGATATCATATCGTGAATTTTTTCAACTCCACATCCACAACAACCATATCGAAATTCAGAATCCACTTCTTTATCATAAAAATGGATGGTGCAGAGTCCCCACAACCAAAGACAATATAATATAAAGATGTTGTGCACTCCATACATTTTTTTGTCGGTCAAATGTGAAATTAGTGGTTAAAGTGGATAAAGAACAATGTAAAACACATAAACGCACAAACAAACATACATTTAATGTGCACGTGTGTGTGCCTTAGCTTTCCCTCATTGGATAATCGTCTTCATTAATTGTTTGCGAATTAGAGTAAAGGCGGTACACTTTCTTTTTATGGGACTTTTCAAAACGACCACACGGCAAATCAATGTATGTAAGTGCAAACGAATCAATTGCCTTCGCTGCAGGTCCCCTGTGACCGTCTGACCTGATTTTAACAGCTCAAAATACAATTTACCTTTTGTATACCACCAAATACTGCGCATTACCTCGGCGTCATGGATATCAGGCTTTGGCGTGAATTTGCCTGGTTGACATATCGCACGTGATCAACAAGAGGGTATTAACTGAAAATTTTAAAATTTTCAGTAGAGTCATATAGTTTTAAGTTTTTTAGCGAAATTATAGTGAAAATGATGTAAGATTTTTACAATGGTTTAGACCACTACACATCAATTTCTTGTAAAAAGTGAAAATTTAAAAATTTTGAGTTAATACCCTCTTGTTGAACAAGTGCGATATGACTATTTGAGCTTGGGGTTATCGTAATGTATCCATTTTTAATCATCAGTAACATTACGATGCAAAAATACCATATTTTTATACCCTTGGCCACCATAGGTAGAAAGGGTATATTGGGTTTGTGCTGATGTTTGTTACGCATAGAAATATTGGTCTGAGACCTACCTTTTAGTATACCAATCGACTTAGAATCACTATCTGAGTTGTTTTAACGATGTCCGTCCGTCCGGCTGGCTGGACGGCCGTTTATCCATGTAAGCTTGTTATCATTGTACAGGTCGTAACTTATCGTAACAGATCGTAAAGATAATTTGATTAAATTTGGCACAGGCTCTTACTTTTTGGGCTTTACTATTTCGGATACCTCCCATAGGGATGCCTTACCGAAATAGAGTTTTTGGCCCTTTACAGACACAAATTTAGTTGTCTTTTAATAATATTCAGCACAGGTATTGCTTTTGATAAACTTAATCAGTGTACCTAATTTTGTGGGAATCGGCCCATATTTGACCATGCCTTCCATACAAGACACTACAAAAGACGTTTATAAACACATAAAAGCACAAAAACGTTAATAACTCTAAAGATAAATGCATATGATTACTTAAACTTTGCACAGATAAATATTTTGTAAATATAAACCAATAGTCAAAATTTGGTAACAATCGGTCCACAATTGACCCTAGTTCCCATATCAGGCCCTTAGCCGGAAATGATATAAATCTCGAAATTTTGATAAAAATAGCACATAGTATATGTGGGTGTGAGTTGAGATAACAATAGATTCTGATAGTTCTTTTGGTTCTTTATAAGGATACATATACAGACTGCATCAAGTCATATCCTTTTCTATGTTTTTGTATGTCCTAAAATTGCAGTTCGTAGCAAAACTCGTTCGTTCCATTTATTATTTATTTCCAAAACTGTCTTGTTCCATATTCTGTAGCAAAACTCGTTCGTTACTTGGTTGAAGTGAGACAAACCACCACAATGAGTTTTGACTTTCTCATTTTTATACCATAGATTGAGAGGGTATTATAAGTTTGTGCTGATGTATTTAACGCACCGAAATATTTGTCTATAGTATACCGATCGACTTAGAATCACTTTCTGAGTCGATTTAACGACGTCCGTCCGTCCTGCTGGCTGTCCATGAAAAGCTTGTAATTAAAGTACAGGTCGCAATTTTGAAGATAAATTGATGAAATTTGGCACAGAGATATCTAGTACAGAAATCTAGTACTTTTTATACAATGCTAAAAAAAGAAGAAGGTCCATCTGTCTTAAGGCTCTCTTTTGACTGTCAAAAAAACTTAGTATTACCACGGATTCCGGACCAGTCGGCGTATTATAGTAGACAACTCTATCTATTTAATTTCACAATCTGTGAGGGAAAGTCTACTAGTCCACAAAACCCTCAAACAGTGTATTCGTACACATGGTGCGAAAACGAAAGATATAAGGGATCAAATGAAATTGCTTCCATTTTATACTATCACCTAAAAAATAAAGACTTGTCAGCTATTGAGGAAATACAACTCTTTTGTGATGGCTGCCCAGGCCAAAATAAAAACATCACTATTATAGGAATGCTCTCCAAATTTTTGTCTGAATCACGAAGATGCAAAAAAATTACAATAACTTATCCTGTAGTAGGGCACTCATTTATTCCTCTAGATAGGGTTTTTGGTAGGATTGAAAAAAAAAATCAGAAGAAAAGACACGATAATAACGCCAAATGAATACCGGGATATCTTTAGCGAATTCTGTACGGTACGAAAAGTTGGCAGCGAGGTTCCTATATATGACTGGAAAACAGCTGTAGCTTCTGTAGTGAAAGCACCAGGTCAGCTGCATTTTCAATTTAAACCATCAAAGCGAATAATCATAGAAAAGAAAAGAAATTTACTAACTTTGCAAGGGGAGATTAATTATAAAGTGAATTCGTGTGATCCTAAAACATTCTTGAAACATGGAAAGAAAATCAAAGAAATCATTCCAAAACTACTTCCCATAAATGTAGGGATAAAACCTGAAAAGAAAAAAGATATTGGAACCCTTTTGTCCAACCACTTTGGAGAAAATTGGAGACAAAGTAAAATCTTAGATTTTTATGTTTCGATTTTAGATGACAACAATGATGATCACGACGTGGAGGCAAATAACGAGGAGTACGATGAGATTGAAGCATTTTCTTTGTCCGTTTAAGAACTCAATAATTTTCATTTTCACTTTTAACAAGTTTCCTTAATTTTAATAAATTAATTTACCTTTAAAAATATAGTGAAGTTAAATGATTTGTTTTACTGATGGGTTACTGTGAGTTGCAAAACTCGTTCGTTCCAATATGAAATGTAGCAAAACTGTTTCCTTTCGAAAATTGGTAGCAAAACTCGTTCGTTCCAAACTTCAAAACTTTATTTTTCCTTAAGGAGTTTTGATTTTGTAAACTATATGCCTTTATAAAGAAATATCATAATGTTTTAGAATTAGTAGCTTTCAACTCATTTGGATCATTTATTAAGCTGTAGGAAGTTTTTTGCATTTTACCAAAATTTTGCAAACATGGAACGAGCGAGTTTTGCTTCTCACCCCTTCATATGTATGTATGTCTCTAAGACTTAAGGAAAACTTGCTTAATTGTTGGTCCATATTTGACCTTAGTAGTGAAGGGTTTTAAATAGTCGGGTTTGACCTAATATAGCTTTTCTTACTTGTTTAATGTGTAGTTCTGATGTTTTAAAAAGAAAAAGTTTTCTACTCCATTTTTTTTTTAATATTTCTATTAAAAGCTTTTCTATAGAATTTTTTTTAGAAAAATATTTCTATCGAAAATTTTTCTATAAAAAAATATTTTTATCGGGAATATAAAAAAAATGTTTAAGAAAATTGTGAAAAAAAGTGTTCGGCTTCTGGTGGTAAAGGCTGTTTATTATGATGCTTAGGTTTGGTGGTAATGTATAAATCAAGCCAATTTCTAATACCCTTGTTCTAAAGAGAAGCTTATTCTAGTAAAGGCGTTCTGCATCGATCGAAGCAAATGGTAGTCGGAAGGGCAACTATTTTTCTAATAGTTGGCAATAGTCATGTTGCCGAGCGTTGAAAATTATGGTCTCGTGTATAGTTTTTTGTTGATTACTTCCTTCAAAATCAATTGTCTTCGGTGCAGATCCCCTGTGACCGTCTGACCTGATTTCAACAGCTCAAAATGCAAGTAACCTTTTTTATAGCACCAAATACTGCGTATTACCTTAGCGTCATGGATATTAGGCATTTTTCATCACTAGTAATAATACAATGCAAAAATACCTTCCCTTTGTAGCGTTCAAGCATTATTTCATAAAATTGGGCATTTTTAAACAAAATGTGTGTTCACACTTTCTATCTCTTATATATAGAATTTGCTCGATTTCATATCTCAGTACTACCATTAATTGCATAAAGTTTAAAGTAAAATATTATAAATAATAAACATTTGCTGTGAATACTCCTAATAATACTATTTTATAAAAAAACCGTTAAAAAAGTTTTGCAAATGTTACCCCAAAAACATTAAAAATAACATTTTAATACCTTTTAAATCGAGTACTTTAAAGTGTGTTAAAATAATATTACTTTAGTTTGAACTCGCTTCAGGGTTAAATAAAGTTTAAAAGAAAACACTTTTCGCCTTATCACAAGAGGTGCAGATCGTTGACTCACTTTTTTATTATCTTTATTTTGGACTCAAATACGAGTAGTTTTCTCAAGTATCTCATATTTCACTAAACAATTAGCTAGAAATCATAGGCAAACAGATAGAGATACTTGCACTGGTTGATAGAAGTGAATTGCAGATACTGGAATATTGAGGATCATCTGCTCTTACGATCGTTTTTGTTGAGGATGATCATCTAACGATCGGTTTTGTTGCTATTTGCAAAAAAACACTCTTCTTCTTCGCCGTTTTATAAAATCTATGTCATTTCAAGTGCCTTCTCAACTCAACATTTGCCATGTGATATTTTTACAATTTAACGCGAATTGTTGTATTTATTTATTTTTATAACATTTATAAAATTTTGTTTAATATTTAGTTGTTCACACCGAATGACAGATCATTTGTTGTGTGCGATCTCTTCATACTTGTAGTATCTATTTAATTTTTTTGTGTGTTTCAATTTGGTTTTGTATTTGAGACTTTTTGATCTGTGTCACATGGATCGAATGGATAGATGAGGCTTTTTTTTGTTTACACAGAGCTTTAGTCGCTTATTCTTTTTGATTAATTTTTATCAACAATATTAATTTCAATAATTTATATTTTCCGGCTTTATACTAAATAAAGTAACATTAAATAGTAGTTTTATACAAATACATTTAGATGATGGGGTCAATTTTGCAATAAAATTTATTTATTTGTCGAATGATTTGAACTTTTTGCTTAAATCTTTCGTAATAATTGCCAAATGTTTTTTTCTGGCCTCTTTGGGTGCATAATGGTCAAAGCCATTCATCCATCCATTCTTTAGGATTGCAAAATTTTTTATTTTAAGCAATTAAATTTGAATTTGGCCGCTTTAATCTATGATGACTATTAGGTTTACCGAAGATTTTTTCGTTTTTTTTAATTGCCAGATGATTAATGTTATTAAAATTTTTAGTTTTGATATCATGATTAATATTCTTTAATCTTTTATAGTTTTTGGTAAGATTAGGCTTTAAATTGAGAAAAGGGGCTCCATTTGGAATCTCATCCAATTCTTTACAAAACTATTTTTTTGGTGTAAAATACTATAACAAAGAGTTTTCCGAATAAAATAGGCATTTTTAATATCAACAAATTTTCTATAGAGAAAATTTTTATATCAAAAAATTTTCTATAGAGAAAATTTTTATATCGAAAAATTTTCTATAGAAAAAATTTTTATATAGAAAAATTTTCTATAGAAAAAATGTTTATATCGAAAAATTTTCTATAGAGAAAATTTTTATATCGAAATATTTTCTATAGAGAAAATTTTTATATCGAAAAATTTTCTATAGAGAAAATTTTTATATCGAAAAATTTTGTATAGAGAAAATTTTTATATCTAAAAATTTTCTAAAGAGAAAATTTTTATATCGAAAAATTTTCTATAGAGAAAATTTTTATATCGAAAAATTTTCTATAGAGAAAATTTTTATATCGAAAAATTTTCTATAGAGAAAATTTTTATATCGAAAAATTTTCTATAAAGAAAATTTTTATATCGAAAAATTTTCTATAGAGAAAATTTTTATATCGAAAAATTTTCTATAGAGAAAATTTTTATATCGAAAAATTTTCCATAGAGAAAATTTTTATATCGAAAAATTTTCTATAGAGAAAATTTTTATATCGAAAAATTTTCTATAGAGAAAATTTTTATATCGAAAAATTTTCTATAGAGAAAATTTTTATATCGAAAAATTTTCTATAGAGAAAATTTTTATATTGAAAAATTTTTTATAGAGAAAATTTTTGTATCGAAAAATTTTCTATAGAGAAATTTTAATATCGAAAAATTTTCTATAGAGAAAATTTTTATATCGAAAAATTTTCTATAGAGAAAATTTTTATATCGAAAAATTTTCTATAGAGAAAATTTTTATATCGAAAAATTTTCTATAGAGAAAATTTTTATATCGAAAAATTTTCTATAGAGAAAATTTTTATATCGAAAAATTTTCTATAGAGAAAATTTTTATATCGAAAAATTTTCTATAGAGAAAATTTTTATATCGAAAAATTTTCTATAGAGAAAATTTTTATATCGAAAAATTTTCTATAGAGAAAATTTTTATATCGAAAAATTTTCTATACAGAAAATTTTTATATCGAAAAATTTTGTATAGAGAATTTTTTTATATCGAAAAATTTTGTATAGAGAAAATTTTTATATCGAAAAATTTTCTATAGAGAAAATTTTTATATTGAAAAATTTTTTATAGAGAAAATTTTTATAACGAAAAATTTTCTATAGAGAAAATTTTTATATCGAAAAACTTTCTATAGAGAAAATTTTTATATCAAGAAATTTTCTATAGAGAAAATTTTTATATCGAAAAATTTTCTATGGAGAAAATTTTTATATCGAAAAATTTTCTACAGAAAAAAATTTTATATCGAAAAATTTTCTATAGAGAAAATTTTTATATCGAAAAATTTTCTATAGAGAAAATTTGTATATCGAAAAATTTTCTATAGAGAAAATTTTTATATCGAAAAATTTTCTATAGAGAAAATTTTTATATCGAAAAATTTTCTATACAGAAAATTTTTATATCGAAAAATTTTCTATAGAGAAAATTTTTATATCGAAAAATTTTCTGTAGGGAAAATTTTTATATCGACAGATTTTCTATAGAGAAAATTTTTATATTGAAAAATTTTCTATAGAGAAAATTTTTATATCGACTTTATTGATTCGAAATTTTATTGATTCGAAAAATTTTCTATAGAGAAAATTTTTATATCGAAAAATTTTCTGTAGAGAACATTTTTATATCGACAAATTTTTTATAGAAAACATTTTTCTATCAAAAAAATTTTTTATATCGAAAAATATAAATTTTTTTTAGATAATAATTTTCTCTATAAAAAATTTTTAGATATAAAAATTTTCTCTTTAGAAAATTGTTCGATATAAAAATTTTCTCGATAGAACATTTTTCGATATAAAAATTTTCTCTGTAGAAAATTTTTTGAGATAAAAATTTTCTCTATAGAAAATTTTTCGATACAAATTTTTTTCTGTAGGAATTTTTTTTAATATGAACATTTTTTCTTTAGAACATTTTCTATAAAGAAAATTTTTATATCGAAAAATTTTCTATAGAGAAAATTTTTATATCGAAAAATTTTCTATAGAGAAAATTTTTATATCGAAAAATTTTCCATAGAGAAAATTTTTATATCGAAAAATTTTCTATAGAGAAAATTTTTATATCGAAAAATTTTCTATAGAGAAAATTTTTATATCGAAAAATTTTCTATAGAGAAAATTTTTATATCGAAAAATTTTCTATAGAGAAAATTTTTATATTGAAAAATTTTTTATAGAGAAAATTTTTGTATCGAAAAATTTTCTATAGAGAAATTTTAATATCGAAAAATTTTCTATAGAGAAAATTTTTATATCGAAAAATTTTCTATAGAGAAAATTTTTATATCGAAAAATTTTCTATAGAGAAAATTTTTATATCGAAAAATTTTCTATAGAGAAAATTTTTATATCGAAAAATTTTCTATAGAGAAAATTTTTATATCGAAAAATTTTCTATAGAGAAAATTTTTATATCGAAAAATTTTCTATAGAGAAAATTTTTATATCGAAAAATTTTCTATAGAGAAAATTTTTATATCGAAAAATTTTCTATAGAGAAAATTTTTATATCGAAAAATTTTCTATACAGAAAATTTTTATATCGAAAAATTTTGTATAGAGAATTTTTTTATATCGAAAAATTTTGTATAGAGAAAATTTTTATATCGAAAAATTTTCTATAGAGAAAATTTTTATATTGAAAAATTTTTTATAGAGAAAATTTTTATAACGAAAAATTTTCTATAGAGAAAATTTTTATATCGAAAAACTTTCTATAGAGAAAATTTTTATATCAAGAAATTTTCTATAGAGAAAATTTTTATATCGAAAAATTTTCTATGGAGAAAATTTTTATATCGAAAAATTTTCTACAGAAAAAAATTTTATATCGAAAAATTTTCTATAGAGAAAATTTTTATATCGAAAAATTTTCTATAGAGAAAATTTGTATATCGAAAAATTTTCTATAGAGAAAATTTTTATATCGAAAAATTTTCTATAGAGAAAATTTTTATATCGAAAAATTTTCTATACAGAAAATTTTTATATCGAAAAATTTTCTATAGAGAAAATTTTTATATCGAAAAATTTTCTGTAGGGAAAATTTTTATATCGACAGATTTTCTATAGAGAAAATTTTTATATTGAAAAATTTTCTATAGAGAAAATTTTTATATCGACTTTATTGATTCGAAATTTTATTGATTCGAAAAATTTTCTATAGAGAAAATTTTTATATCGAAAAATTTTCTGTAGAGAACATTTTTATATCGACAAATTTTTTATAGAAAACATTTTTCTATCAAAAAAATTTTTTATATCGAAAAATATAAATTTTTTTTAGATAATAATTTTCTCTATAAAAAATTTTTAGATATAAAAATTTTCTCTTTAGAAAATTGTTCGATATAAAAATTTTCTCTATAGAACATTTTTCGATATAAAAATTTTCTCTGTAGAAAATTTTTTGAGATAAAAATTTTCTCTATAGAAAATTTTTCGATACAAATTTTTTTCTGTAGGAATTTTTTTTAATATGAACATTTTTTCTTTAGAACATTTTTCGCTTTTTTTTTTTTTATCGAAAAATTTTCTGTAGAGAACATTTTTTATATCGAAAAATTTTCTATAGAGAAAATTTTTATATCGAAAAATTTTCTATAGAGAAAATTTTTATATCGACTTTATTGATTCGAAATTTTATTGATTCGAAGAATTTTCTATAGAGAAAATTTTCTATATAGAAAATTTTTATATCGAAAAATTTTCTGTAGAGAACATTTTTATATCGACAAATTTTTTATAGAAAACATTTTTCTATGATAAAAATTTTTTATATCGAAAAATATAATTTTTTTTTAGATAATAATTTTCTCTATAGAAAATTTTTGATATAAAAATTGTCTCTTTAGAAAATTTTTCGATATAAAAATTTTCTCTATAGAACATTTTTCGATATAAAAATTTTCTCTGTAGAAAATTTTTTGAGATAAAAATTTTCTCTATAGAAAATGTTTCGATACAAATTTTTTTCTGTAGGAATTTTTTTTAATATGAACATTTTTTCTATAGAAAATTTTTCGCTACAAAAATTTTCTCTATAGAAAATTTTTCCATACAAAATTTTTCTCTATAGGAAATGTTTCCATATAAAAATTTTCTCTATAGAAAACTTTTGCATAAAAAAATTTTCTCTATAGGTAATTTTTCCGTATTCAAAATTTCCATATAAAAATTTTTCTATATAAAAATTTTTTCTATAAAAAAAATGTTACGATATAGAAATTTTCTCTATAAAAAAATTTTTTCATAAAAATTTTCTCTATAAAAAATTTTTACATAAAAATTTTCTCTATAAAAAATTTTTACATAAAAATTTTCTATCTATAGAAAATTTTTCGATATAAATTTTTTTTATGAAAAGTCCCCTTATTAATTTAGTCTCTAGCCTAACACGTAATAAGTTAATAATCTAAATTAAGGTCATGCCAATTCATCTTGTGTCATTTTATTTCTCTTAACATAAGTCAATCCATCCATCAGTCCATCTACAATGACTTCTTAAGATTTTTTTTTTGCTTATGGTCATGTCAATAGTAACACACGTACATTCAACATTACATGGACGGTTGAATCACCACAGACTGACTGACTTAGGCCCCTCAGTCCATGCAGATGGCGAGAAAGTGTAACTAACCTTAAGCTGATTGTTGCTGCCGCTGCTGCACATTTCTTTAAATTTATTTCTTTATTATTTGCCATTAAAGTAACGATAAATGCAAGAAAATGGGAAGACTGACAGACGGATGGACGATTGGTCTAAGAGACAGACTCAGTCGAAAGTCCAGCTCAGTTCAGACTTTATAAATAAAGTTTTTCTTTCTTTATCGGTTTCTTTTTAAAATTGACGTTGTTTCATTTATGGCCGGGCATGTATTGACCTGTGACAACTATTTTTCATATAAAGCGGCTCTGCTGCTGCTGTTGAGTTTGGTTTGACTGGAGCTACAATCATTTGATTGTTTGCTAAAAATAAACATATTTTTACTTCATTTACTCTTTTTTTTGAAATTTATAAAATTTCACTTTAATTTATGTTGCAATCGAGACATTTCTAGTCTTTTTTTCTGAACTCATAAATTTTCTTCATACATACTTACGAGTATATGCAACTGAATTTAATTTTATTTATATAATTGAAATATTTGTGCTGCTTTTGTTTGAAAACTTATTTAAAGTATGTCATAAATTTCGTGTCAAAAAACTCGGCTAAATTGTCTGTTTGTCATATGTTGTGTCATACAATTTTGTTTATTTTAAACATTTCTATTTATTTAACTTTTCCAAAATTTTTATTAGGGTCTTGAACTTTTTTTGTGTGATTTAGCGTTAAATGACTTAAATTTCTTAAGTTTATTTGTTTATACAATAATTTCTTTTTTAAGCTTATAAATTGCTTTAGTTTATTTTTTTTTGTATGTTGGTTTTTACTCAATCTTGTCACAAATCACGCCTTTAACCGGCAAACAATCGTTCGTTCGTTCGCTCACCGTCTCCCATATAGAGAAAATTTTGTATTAAATCAGGAAAAGTTTTGTTGCATTATGCATTTTTGATGATGTGAGACGATTATGCAAATTGTATTAGGCAAAATAGTAAAATGCAAAAGAGTTACTTGAGATCTTAATAAACCATTTCCAAAAGGAATTTAGGAAAAAGTACCAAAAAATACCCAAAATAAAGCACTAAATTTTCAAAAAATCAGCTCTTTTAAGCGAAATAATGAAATAAAGTACCGTAAAAGTACTAAAATTTAGCTTTTACCCCATAATTGTCAAACTGACTAAAAGTAATAAGTACCTAATAGATACTTTTGTCGTATTAGAAAAAAGCTCGAAAAGGAACCAAAATATAACCACTAAAACACTTCCTTTTCAAAAATTCAGCTCTTTTAAGTGTAAGAATGAAAAAAAGTACCATGGAAGAAGTACTACAGTTTAACTTAATAATGGCCATACGTACAAATAGTAATAAGAACCTAAAAGATATTTTTGTCATATTAGAAAAAAAGCTCTTAAAGGAACCCATTAAAGAACTCAATGTTCCAAAACTCTGCTCTTTTGAAGTGAAAGAATGAAATAAAGTACCAAAAAAGTACTTACATATTGTTTTTTTCCCTGTAATAAACAAACTTACAAAAAGTGATAAATACCTCATAGATACTTTTTCCGTCTTTTAAAAAAAGATGGAAAGTATTTCCGAAAATGTATTTTTTTTTCGGTCGCAATTACTATCATCTTTACATATATTCCCTCCAAAAAGGCAATAAAGTACCATAAAAGTACTTAAATTTAGCTTTTACACTATAATGGCAAAATTTACGAAAAAGATACTCTTACAAAAAAGGCATAAAAAACCCTTTCTGGTGAATGAACGCGTATACTATCATCTTAAAAATTTGAATGATTAAGTTTGTCATAACATTATATATTTTTTGTTTATGAATTAGGGTGTAAGTTTTTACTTTTTTAAGACCGAACTTCAAAAAGTACCAAACACAAGTTTCAAAAATTGTTCGTATTGAAAAAAATTAATATTAATTTGTTTTCTACTTGGTTTTATTTAAAATATGGAAAACATACTAAACTGCAGAATTTGTTTCTGGTTGAAGGTTTAAAAAAGTACCAGAGATATTTTTTATATTTTTGCCATCCAAATAAAAATATGATGTTAATTTTATTTTTTATCTTATGAAAAGATCCCAAAGATACAATAATATATCATAAAATCAGCCAAATTAAGTTTTCCATCTTAAATTCCCGAGATTTCAAAAAGTACTAAATACTGCTCATATTTGATAGATCGAATATCCAAAAAATGTATGTTTTTTTTTTGGTTTAATCTTAATAATATAATATCTCTGAAGTCTTTGGTTCGAAAGAAAGAAAAAAGTGCAATAGAACGTTTAAAAAGTACCCAAAAACAATTCAAATATTTTTATAATTGTAGAATGAGTTTCTATTTGTATAACTGGGATACGAATATTCAAAAAGTACCTTTCTTTACAACAAAACCTTCCGAACTATACTAAAATGTTTATTTCCTCTTAGATATAAAATCGATTTTTTCTTGTCATAAGAAAAGTATGTACCATCAATTTTTTTCTATAATATATAATAGATAAAAAAGTACCAAAATGTTTGAATTTTCAAAAAGTACCAAACATTTGATAACTTGATTTTTTTTTACAGCATCAAAACGAATCTTAAGGGCATTAAAATATGTTTAGTTTTATTCTCTAAAAAACAGCAAAAATTCTAAATCGTACTAAGTACCAAAAGTACCAAGTACTAATTACAAAGAGTACCAAATACTAATTTCCAAAGTATCAAGTACTAATTTCAAAATTATTTTTCCTTGATACTAAGCTCAATTTTTCCATGCATAAGAAAATAATTTGCAATAAATTTGTGCTCTACATGATTTCATTTTGTAAAAGTAACATAATCTTCTTATCTTAAAAAAGTACAAAATGTCATTTGGTCTTGACGACATTTGGTCCTAAGAATCCAAAAAATAATTATAAAAGTATTAATATATAGGTTTTGTTTTTGGCACTGGCGAAAAGATAAGGCTTCAATTATTTTTATATGTATTTTTATTCTATAATTTTTAGGCCCCTAAATGCCCAAATTTCCAAAAAGTACCAAAGATTTTTTAATGTAGTTACCATAGAAGAGAAATTGAGCAAAAATTTGTTTCTTTTTATAGGAAAATAATGAGCCATAAATTGGTTTCCTTTGCGATTGCGTGATACAAAAAAAAAGTTCGAATTGGGACTAAAATGTTAAAATTTTTACAAAGTACAAAGCAATTATAGTATATTTTCTGATGGCTTTAATTTTGTTTCTACTTGATTTGATTCAATTAATATAAGGTTCCATAAAAGTACCAAAATAGTTCTTCTAACCTATAAATGGTCGAATTTCCAAAAAGTACCAAAGCCTATTGCATTCTTTATTCGTACAAAAAGAAGGGTAAAATTTTGATTCATAAACCTAAATACGAAAAAGTACCAAATTAATATAATTTGGTACTTTTTTGGTACGCGTTTGGTACCTTTTAAAATTGTGCAAATTTGGATCTTTTTTGAATTTTGGACCATTTATTCTAATTAATAATTTATATTTTTTTCTGTAGAATAGGTTTGGATCCCTTAATGATCTCATTTCCAAAAAGTATCTGACAGTCATTTGATTTTTTTTTATTTTAAGAAGAGAATATGTACCATAATATAATTTTTATACCCATAAATAAACGAATTTTCCAATAGAATATTTCTGTTATATAACAAAAATTTTATATAAAATGTATCTTAATAAAGTTGGCTCAAAATTGCAAACATTTCAAAAAGTACCAAATTTAAAAAATTTAAACAAACTAATTTTATAATTTTGTTATTCCTCCTATTTTTCCGTACTTTTTACCATCTAAATAATAAAAAAATTAAAAAAATTTAACTCCCAGTTGGAAGAATCAAAAAGTACCACAACATATATGTATATAAAAATTTCCTTTTTGCCTTTTAAATTGTGCAAAATACTAAAAGTACCAAAAATTGTTTTTTATTAAAAAGTACATTTCTGTTATTTAAGAAGAATGAGATAAAAAATATAAAGTTGGTTCAAAACTACATAAAATGTTCTAAAAAGTACAAATTTATCATTTAATAACTTAATTTTTAACATTTTGAACTAATTTAAGTTTTTTTTTTACTTTTCACCTTTTTACCCCCTTAATGATCAGAAAACATTATTTAGTACTTTTGGAAGGATAAGAAGATTTTGAAGTCCAGTGGTTTTATAAATCAAAAAGTACCAAGGGAACTTTTCTTCCCTTTTTTATTTTAAAATGTTCTAAAAGTACCAAAAATTTGTTGCTTTTTTTAAACGAATTAAGGAACAACACTTATATTTTTAAGCTAATTGTTTGATATACTCGTATATATAAATTGAAAAAGTACTAAAATATAGAATTTACCCTTTTACCAAGGAAATTTATCGTTTTTATCCATTTTTGACCCGTTTTTATCCCTCTAAAAGTTAAACCAAAATTTTTTTTTGAAAAAAACCTTAGAATCTTCAGAAGGAGTATTCCTAATGCTAGACAAATCGAACATTTTCTATAAAAGAATTCTGATTTTTTTTTTTCATCAAATATATACAAAAAAGAACTGGAGGAATACTATTATTTGGAAATGGTGCTTTCAAATCGCGATTGACGCGGAAAAATACATCCACAACTTGATTACTTGCAAAGAGCTAGTCGTCCCTCGAGTATAAAAATTTCTATTAAAAATAAAAAGATTTTTTTCGAAAACAGCTTACGATTTAAATTAAAATGCACAAAAGCGTAATAGCTGTCACTGTGACAGCTATAGAGAAGACGTCATTAATCAACTAGTACCGCCATAATAGACACAAACAGAAAAAAACATCAACAAACAACAAGAAACAGCTTGCACCCAGTAGATAAACAAAATGGGACAGATAGACGGACATGGAAAAAAGGTACCCAGTGGGAAATTGTGGTCTTGAAAATAAAAGAGGGGTTTTTCAAAGAAAATATGTCATTAGAACAGAATAGAACATAAGTTTTATAGTTACTTTTAGTTATACTTTTTAAAAAGTCCTAAATACTCATAGTTTACAATATTATCATTCTGGCTATCTGATGACAACTTCATGACATGTCAGCACACCTGACCACCTGATGATTTTGCCTTAAGGTAATTTGATAAAATTTGTTTTAAGCTTGAAGTAGATACGATTAGAAATAAGATCATATTATAAATTAGATTGGATTCGAAATTCATTCATTATTCGTGACAAGGTTACATATGTATTTGTTACATGTCATGCACATATGTCAGCACCTCGTAAAATGTTCTAAGAAAATTAAAATGAATATATTAAAACAAATTTACAAAGTCCTGAGGATTTTTGAAAGGTAATAACGGCAAGATTTTCTTTATCAATGAGGAAGTACCTGATAACTTAAGAACATTTCCTACCGGGTACATTAGACATTAAAACTTCCAGTGACATTTTATTTATTTACAATTTGAATTGAATCAACTGCATGTAGTGTACACTTAAATAGACGTGTAAAAGCTTGGAGTACTCTTCTTTATACTGGATAAGATACAGGAGATGGATGCATTTAGTTGGTTACACAAATTAAATAATAATGTAGAAAAATAGAAAACATTACAAAATATCCAAAGTTTGTCAGTTTGCAGTAAATAAATATACAATTTAGTGACATCAATTGTTAATAAATAAAATTGAAATGTTGATTTTATTAAAGAAGAAGAAAAATACATAATATTTTTCTCCAGTTTTTCAAATTATTTACTTTTCATTTAAAAATTTATACATATTGACATTTGTATTTTGTTTAAATGAAAGTGTAAATGTCCATTAAAACAAGTAAGAAAAGCTATAGTCGGTCAAGACCGACTATATAATACCCTTCACTACTAAGGTCAAAAATAGACCAACAATTAAAGTTTTCCTTAAGTCTTATAGACATACATACATAAACTATGAGCAATTTTTCAAAATTTCGAGATTTATATCATTTCCGGCTAAGGGCCTGATATGGGAGCTAGGGTCAATTGTGGACCGATTGTTACCAAATTTTGATTAGTGGTTTATATTTAAAAAATATTTATCTGTGCAAAGTTTAAATAATCAAATGCATTTATCTTTTGAGTTACGAGGGCTGTCTGATAAATAACTGACCTAACCATGATGCACGCGACTTTTTCAATTTTTTTTTTTTATTTTTCTACATAGTCTCCTTGTAACTCCATACACTTCTCCCAGCTATGCTCCCATCTCTGCAACCCTTCCAAATAGTACTTGGCGTCTTTGCCTGCAAAATACGAGTTCACGAAAGAGATTGCCTCCTCATTTGACGAAAATCTCTGGCCGCCGAGCGCAGTTTTAAGTTGAGGAAACAAAAAAAAGTCGCTTGGTGCTAGATCCGGTGAATAAGGTGGATGGTCAAGCAGTTCGAACCGCAATTTGTGGATTTTCGCCATGGCGAGTGTTGAGGTGTGAGATGGTGCGTTGTCTTGGTGAAACAAGACTTTCTTTTTTTGCAAATGTGGCCGATTTTTCGAAATTTCTTCCTTTAGCTTGTCCAATAATGATGCGTAGTATGCTCCTGTTATAGTTTTTCCTTTTTCAAAATAGTCGATAAAAATAATTCCATGGCTGTCCCAAAAAACAGTCACCATCACTTTCCCAGCCGAATACACAGCTTTAGCTTTTTTTGGGGCCGGTTCCCCCTTTTCAATCCACTGTTTAGATTGGATTTTTGTTTCGGGCGTATAATGATGAATCCAAGTTTCGTCTACAGTTATCAATCGGCGCCAAAACTCGGTCTTATTGCCTCTAAACTGAGCCAACAGAGCGCTGGAAATGTTCATGCGCGCACGTTTGTGGTCTAGCGTAAGCAAACGCGGCACCCAACGCGCAGACAGCTTTCTCATGCCCAAATCTTGGTTTAATATGTGACAAACACGTTCTTTTGACATCTTCATAATCTCAGCTATTTCTCTAACTTTAATCCGGCGGTCGTACCGCAGGACCAAACACTCTATTCCGGGAAGGCATCCCTATGCGAGGTACCCGAAATAGTAACCCGATTTCGCCCAAAAAGTATAGGGATCGTCCTTGGACCTGTGCCAAATTTTATCAAATTATCTTTAAAGTTACGACCTGTAGAGTGATAACAAGCTTAAAACAACTCAGGGAGTGATTCTAAGTCGATTGGTATACCAAAAGGTAGGTCTCAGACCAATATTTCTATGCGTTACAAATATCAGCACAAACCCAATATACCCTTTCCACCTATGGTGGTGAAGGGTATAATGAATAACATTAATCGTGTCCCAGACTATTTGGCTGGTCAAGTGGAAAATTTTCTTGCTCGCATATAAATAATTTGTATCTTTTAGATACATTTTGTGTAATGTGTAATTACAATTTAACTGATGTTATATTTTTTTTATAGTTTTCCTCAGTACATATGACTTGTTTTAATAAATTTATTTCTTAAATGCTAAAATTATCAAAAAATTTTAAATGGACTAGACTGCGAGTCAACTGGATTGAGAGTGACAGACTGACCATCATCTTAATTGCTGTCGCTGACAACCATATTAACATTATTAAATATTTTTTATTATTATTGCACTCTAAATTCTTTTTTTTACTAGACATAAAATTGTGTTTTTCGGACAATTCAAAAAATGTTTACAGTACAAAAAAAGCTCTAAAAGGGTTTGAAAGAATCAAATCTTTATTTTTGAGAACATGAAATAGGGTCAATAATAAGATACGCTAGAAGTTTTTTTTTTTTGATAGACATAAAATCAAATCAAATTGCAAGGTTTTTGAAAGGTTCTTAAATATCCGTTATGTAGTTTTTAAGAGTTTAATAAAATTCGAATAATATCGGATTGTAGGTAAATTGAAACATTGGATTCCTACAAAAGAAACCGGTTAAACTTTTTTAAAACAGTTTGTGACTATATACCTAATTATATTTTTTCTTTTGTCAGTTATAAGCTGTCACTTTCAGCTCGCTTTACAAAAAAGTGCGCGTAATTATATCCTTCACCACCATAGGTGGAAAGGGTATTATAAGTTTGTGCTGATGTATGTAACGCATAGAAATATTTGTCTTAGACCATCCTTTTAGTATACCAATAGGCTTAGAATCACTTTCTGAGTCGATTTGCCGATGTCAGTCCTTCCGTCCGTCCGTCCGTCCGTCTGGCTGGACCCCCATGTAAACCATGTAATCCGAGTACAGGTCGCAATTCTAAAGATAAGTTGATGAAATTTGGCCCAGATCATTTTTTGATAGTGGGACCATAGCTATTGAAATTTGTCAAAATCGGTTCATTATTTATGGTACCTCCCATAGGTCCTACTTCCCGGAATTGATATATTGTCCACAAATATCAATATTTTTATACCCTTCACCACCATAGGTGGAAAGGGTATTATAAGTTTGTGCTGATGTATGTAACGCATGGAAATATTTGTCTTAGACCCACCTTTTAGTATACCAATAGGCTTAGATTCACTGTCTGAGTCGATTTAGCGATGTCCGTCCGCCTGGCTGGCTGGACCCCCATGTAAACCTTGTAATCAAACTACAGGTCGCAATTCTAAAGATAATTTGGTACAGATCATTTTTTTGAAAATGGGACCATGGCTATTGAAATTCGTCAAAATCGGTCCATTATTTTTGGTACCTCCCATAGGTCTCACTTCCCGGAATTGATATATTGGACACAAATATAAATATTTTTTCATGAAATTACCAAATTTCGTTGAAATCGGTCCACATTTGACCAAAGCTCCCATACAAACTCTTCTTTAAAAACGCACTAAATGAGACAAAAATCACTTAAACGCTCGTAAATCTAAAGATAATGAGAATTTTTTTAATTTTGCACACATAATTTTTGTAACAACTGTAATCAATTTGCCAAATTACGAGATAATCGCCCCATAAAGAGTGTTCTAAAAAAAATATGCATTTACTATTTTAGACAAAATTAATCCATAGTGCAAGAAATAATTTATTTTTTGATCAAGTTAGTTTCTATAGATATGTCAGATACTATTATTTTAGAAATTATTAATTTTCAATAGTTATTTCAATCAAAATGGACTGCGAAAAAAAGTTCGTGAAAATATAATTAAAACTTTTCAAAAAAATCCGTCATGGACTTTTAAAAAAAATAGCTAAAAATTTGAAAGTTGACTCTCGAACGGTTTCTAATGCCATCAGACGGTATAAGGAAAACCTGAGCATTGAAAGAAAATCTGGATCAGAGAGGAAAAAAGGTCCTACAGATATTGGTAAGGCAAAAGAAGTCGAGCGACTCTTTCGAAGAGCGCCTAACACTTCTTTAAGAAAAGCAGCTCGTACGGTGAAATGTTCTACGAATTTTGCACATATAGTCAAAGCTTATGCTGGACTGAAGACATACAAAGTCCAAAAGGTTCCAGATCGCAATGCTATAAAGAACTTAGAAGCAAAAAAACGAGCGAAAAAATTGAAGTCTGATTTTATAAAAAAATACACCTGTTGTGTGATGGATGATGAAACATACGTACTGGCAGACTTTTCTCAACTTCCTGGTCAAGATTTTTATGTTGCTGATAAACGGGGCAATGTTCGGCAAGAGTTTCGCACAAAAAAACAAACAAAATTCCCTAAGAAGTTTCTCGTGTGGCAAGCTATTTGCAGTTGTGGCAAAAAAAGTAAAGTATTTGTGGAATCTGGCTCAATAAACACAGAAATTTATATAAAGGAGTGCCTACAAAAACGGTTGTTACCCTTTTTAAGAGAACACAGAGTGACTACATTTTTTTGGCCCGATTTGGCATCATGCCATTATGGAAAAAAAGCACTTGAGTGGTACTCAAAGAATAATGTCATTTTTGTACCACGAGAGGCAAATCCTAACCTAACTGTCCAGAACTTCGGCCTGTGGAAAGGTATTGGGCTCTGGTAAAAAAGGAATTGAAGAACACAGGAAAGATTTCCAAGAACATGTCCGATTTTAAGCGCAGGTGGAACACATGCTCCAAAAAGGTATCAGAAGCAACTGTAAAATC
The DNA here is from genome assembly GCA_933228675.1 of Stomorhina lunata. Lineage (NCBI taxonomy): Eukaryota > Metazoa > Arthropoda > Insecta > Diptera > Rhiniidae > Stomorhina > Stomorhina lunata. The sequence goes on along the minus strand of OW121740.1, from coordinate 120,139,481 downwards.
TTTAATGGGAGGGTTTCCGAAAAAAGTCGATAATTTTGCAAAACCCGAGTACTAAGTAAACATTTTAATGCTAAATGATTTTGTATAATATGTCATTATATTTGCGTATTTTGTAAAGTTTTTATATTAAAAGGTTTGATTTTTATTTAAGAAAATCCAACTACAAATTTTATTTAGAGCACTCTTTATATCGCTGAAATTTTACCGGGTATTTTTGATTTATATTATATAGCTCAAATTATACCGGGTATTTTTTATTTGTATTTTATCTCTCAATTTATACCGGATTAGTTTGATTTTATTATATCGCTCAATATGTAACTGTTATTTTGATATAATATTATATCAAGCAATGACTGCTTTTTATTTTGTGATTTAAATGTTTGAAGCAATTTCTGAGCGATATCTTTTAAAATTGATTTTTTAGAGCAGGAATTTGATTTTCTATATAAACATCGATTTATGTTATTTTCAATTTCTATTAAAATTGTCAATTACCAGAGCATCCCCCTAATCGGCGGTAAGTACTTTAGCATTAACACGCCGCCGATGTAAAATAAATAAAATTGGCTGTAGATCGACTTTACTGTCTTAAAAATAGACATGGCGTACAACTACAGTGTTGAATAATATAAAGCTTTATCTCTCATAATTCAACACCCTTTAGCTCTCTACTATCACTACTAAAGAAGGTAACCCAATTTGTATAATTATTCAATATTTGCCTGATGTACCCCCGATTGAAAATCCCACTTTTAAATTATAAGAATTCATTCCTTTAAATTGTCATTTGAACATATCCTCAACTTGTGCAAATTAAATTGACATTGTTGTTAATGTAGTTCCCTTGTATGTAATTGTTGCTATTCTTGTCACTTTATTCATTTCCAGACCAAATAATAAAACACCATGAAACAAATTAGTTAAATGTTTAAATGAAATAAGAAAGATCTCATCACATTTTACAGTCGACAAAAACTACTTTAACTACTCCAGAAAGAAAATGTTATGAATTTCTGATGTTTTCGATATTTTTCATTCATTCATTTGTAGTTTTGTTGTTTCATTATTTATATTTTATGTCAAGTGGACATTAAATTTAATTAATGGCATCAACGGAAGTTTTACATAAGTCCACAGACAAGAGCTCAGAGATCAAGTTTAAAATAATAATTGGATCGTCGGCTGCTTAAATGAGACTATTTTCATTATATTTTTTTTCCCCCGAACAAAACGTTTAATGCTGGTGACACATAATCAGGCAACGTTTGATATTTTGTATTCAATAGATGTTTTGTAAAATGATATCTACTCTCAATAAATTCGAATAAAAATAAGAAATAAATAAAAATAAATTAACAAAATAGCCATAAATTATTTCGATATTGAATATCGTTGTACTCTTTGTATTTTTTTTTTCAACTACAAAAACCATTATCGAGTGAATGAATTGAACATGTCAAACATTTAGACAATTTCCTTATGTCAAAAAAAAGGATTTCTTTTTAACTTTTTGTGTCTAAAATGTAACATGTTCATTTAAACTTATGCATTTAATTAAGTAATAAATTTTAATGAAATCCTTTTTGAAAATTTTTTTTGTATTAATAAATAATTTTGTGTCTTTTTTTTTCTTTTTAGGTAAGTGCCATTTTTTTTCTTATGCTAAAAATATTTTCCGTAAGTAAAATTTTTATTTTCTATTTTCTAAAGGTGTGAAAGATTTTCATATTAAATATTTATTTGATTGACAAATGAAAGTTTTATTCAAATCCAATTATTTATTTCCATTTATTTTACACCCACATTTGCTTGTTATTATTGAACATATCATCTTTATAATCGTAAAACTTTTGATTGAACTAAAACTTTTCCTTTACTCTTCCCATCAAATAAATTTTCATATTCTGTAAAATTTCTGTGGTAAATGGATAGAAAGGTTTAATGCAGCATTAATCGTTTGAATGGGGAACATTTTTCTGGTGAAATATATATAATTCCCCGACAACATTCCAATTGGAACAAGGGGTAAAGAGTGTTCTAAAAAAAATATGCATTTACTATTTTAGACAAAATTTATCCGTAGTGCAAGAAATAATTTATTTTTTGATCAAGTTAGTTTCTATAGATATGTCAGATACTATTATTTTAGAAATTATTAATTTTCAATAGTTATTTCAATCAAAAAGGACTGCGAAAAAAAAGTTCGTGAAAATATAATTAAAACTTTTCAAAAAAATCCGTCATGGACTTTTAAAAAAATAGCTAAAAATTTGAAAGTTGACCCTCGAACGGTTTCTAATGCCATCAGACGGTATAAAGAAAACCTGAGCATTGAAAGAAAACCTGGATCAGGGAGGAAAAAAGGTCCTACAGATATTGGTAAGGCAAAAGAAGTCGAGCGACTCTTCCGAAGAGCGCCTAACACTTCTTTAAGAAAAGCAGCTCGTACGGTGAAATGTTTTACGAATTTTGCACATAGAGTCAAAGCTTATGCTGGACTCAAGACATACAAAGTCCAAAAGGTTCCAGATCGCAATGCTATAAAGAACTTAGAAGCAAAAAAAACGAGCGAAAAAATTGAAGTCTGATTTTATAAAAAAATACACCTGTTGTGTGATGGATGATGAAACATACGTACTGGCAGACTTTTCTCAACTTCCTGGTCAAGATTTTTATGTTGCTGATAAACGGGGCAATGCTCGGCAAGAGTTTCGCACAAAAAACAAACAAAATTCCCTAAGAAGTTTCTCGTGTGGCAAGCTATTTGCAGTTGTGGCAAAAGAAGTAAAGTATTTGTGGCATCTGGCACAATAAACACAGAAATTTATATAAAGGAGTGCCTACAAAAACGGTTGTTACCCTTTTTAAGAGAGCACAGAGTGACTACATTTTTTTGGCCCGATTTGGCATCATGCCATTATGGAAAAAAGGCACTTGAGTGGTACTCAAAGAATAATGTAATTTTTGTACCACGAGAGCCAAATCCACCTAACTGTCCAGAACTGGAAAGGTATTGGGCCTGTGGAAAGGTATTGGGCTCTGGTAAAAAAGGAATTGAAGAACACAGGAAAGATTTCCAAGAACATGTCCGATTTTAAGCGCAGGTGGAACACATGCTTCAAAAAGGTATCAGAAGCAACTGTAAAATCTTTAATGGGAGGGTTTCCGAAAAAATTCGATAATTTTGCAAAACCCGAGTACTAAGTAAACATTTTAATGCTAAATGATTTTGTATAATATGTCATTATATTTGCGTATTTTGTAGAGTTTTTATATTAAAAGGTTTGATTTTTATTTAAGAAAATCCAACTACAAATTTTATTTAGAGCACTCTTTACTTCTCTCAGACAATGAGCTGCATCCGATTCTATTTTTAGGCTCACTAAAAGGGACCTACGTTTTAACTCCGGCTCCTAACGCCAAATGCATTAATTAGAGAAGTTTTACATAGCCTAATACTCAATAACAAGGGGCAAGCTGAGTTATGGGGTGAACTTTTTTGAAAATTTTTTTTTTTTTAAGTGGGTCTGGCCGGGGATCGAACTTGCGACCTCTGGTATGCTAGGCGGATGACTAACCTGCTATACCACGGTGGTTCACAATGTAGTGCAATGTATTAAATTAAATTAATGTAATGAATGAATTTTTGCATGATATCCATTCCTCGCCAAGATAATGCATTTAATATTAGGAAGAATTAAGTCATATTATGATTACCGCAATCATTTTTGATCAAAATCTATCATATTGTGGTTTTTTATTGCACAGTGGTGTAAATGAGGTTTTTTTGGTATTAACTCTGCAGTTTATTAACTACTAGAGGAATTTCGACGAAATTTGGGCTCTACAGTGGAGCAAAGTTGCCCATCTCGGTTATGTAAAACCTTTGGGTGCGTATAACTTTCGCCAATTTAATCCGATCCAAAAGATTTTAACATTTTCGAAAACTTCTTAGAAAACTTAAGAAAAAACATACTTTACTACTACATTATCTCTTATAGCTTAAAAGATATTTGACTCCAAACATTTTTTTTTGTATTTTTTGGCATGACTTGTGGCCTTTTTTTGGCTTATAAACCATTTGTAGTTAGACAGATATTTTTTCTTGTAATACTACGAGATTGTTGATAAATTTTTAAATTCTTTAAAAGAACAAATTTAAAATTATATAAGGTTTATAACACAGAAAAATTCTTCAAAGTTTGTGTACAGAAAAAGCTTGATTTTTTTTAAAGTAACTTTATTTTTCCATATTTTTTAAAAATTTTTTCAGAAGACTATTTTTTTAACATTTTCAAAAAATGTGTAAACTATATTCTGAATAATTTTTAACATGTACCCTATAATCAGCGGTGGTCGAAAATCAGCAATTTTTGGACAAAACTTGAGTTTTTTGTGTCTGAAAAAATTTGATTATGGAATTCAAATGTTTTTTTTTTTTCAATAAATTATATTAAGTGTAATGTTCGTAAGATCTGTGCAAAAATCTGATAGGGCCCGGCCAAAAATAGAGCCACACGGCCGGTTTTTCTAAAAAAATAAAAAATTTTGAAAAGCTTACTATTCTGTATTGAAAAATGTTAATTAAAATTTAAGAACCCATTCTGAAATTTATATTTCTGAATCTCTAAGATATTGGTATGTACTGTGTCCAAAAAAAATCACTATACCTTGTTCAGTTTTAGAGATTTTTGCAAAAAAACTTCAATGTAATATTAAAAAATTACATCAATTTATTGCAAAAGGTGTACATTCCTGTATTCAAAAATGTTCATTAAAATTTCAGAACTCGTTCTGAAATTAATATTTCTGAATTTCTAATATATTGGTCTAAACTGTTTCTAAAAATTATCCTAATACCTTGTTTAGTTTTACAGATTTTTGCAAAAAATTACAAAATTATATTCAAAAATTACGTAAATTTATTGTTGTTGCACTTTTTTGACCTCGCTTAAAAGTATCGGGTGGTTAAATTTCAAGGGCCGATGTTGATTTTGAATAAAACACAAACTATTTGGGAAATTATTGTAATTTTATTTTATTATGATATATTGGTATTACTCAATTATGTATGGAACAAAATATCGGCCAAATGGGCGCCGCGACCACGGCGGCACACCTCCATCCGATGGTTCAAATTTTCGATGACCCTGAGGCATAATGGAGGTTCTATGCCGTTAATGTGCCGAATTATCTCGTCCTTTAGCTCTTGAATTGTTGCTAGCTTATCGACGTATACCTTTTCTTTCAAATAACCCCAAAGAAAAAAGTCCAACGGTGTCAAATCACATGATCTTGGCGGCCAATTGGCATCGCCATTACGTGAGATAACACGGCCATTGAATTTGTTGCGCAAAAGAGCCATTGTTTCGTTAGCTGTGTGGCAAGTGGCACCGTCCTGCTGAAACCACATATCGTCCACATATATATTTCTTCCGATTTGGGCCATAAAAAGTTCGTTATCATCTCAGTATAGCGAACACCATTCACAGTAACTGCCTGACCGGCCTCATTTTGGAAAAAATACGGCCCGATGATGCCGCCAGCCCATAAACCGCACCAAACAGTCACTCTTTGTGGGTGCATTGGTTCACTCTTGGATTCTCATTCGCCCAAATGCTGCAATTCTGTTTATTGACGAATCCACTGAGGTGAAAATGTGCCTCATCACTGAAGATGATTTTCTTCGAAAATTGATCATCCACTGTTGCCATTTCTTGCCACCATTCTGCCAATTCACGACGTTTGGAATGGTCAAGAGGCTTTAGTTCTTGAGCCAATTGCACCTTGTAAGCGTGTAAATGCAAGTCTTTATGCATAATGTTCATCAACGACAAGCGTGAGAGGTGCAATTGTTGGGCACGACGACGAGTTGAGGTGGACGGCTCTTCAGCGAACAGCAGCAATATTTTCTGCAGTATGAGCTGTACGAGCATGCACTGGTGTTCTCACATCTTCTACAGACCCGGTTTGCTCGAATTTTTCCACGATTTTTTTGATTGTACGCACATTTGGACGATCAAATTGACCAAAAAAATCACGAAGTGCACGATATGCATTTCGATTTGAACGCCCATTTTCATAATAAGTCTGGATAACTTTAACACGTTGTTGGATTGTGTATCTCTCCTTGGTTCAAATTGAGTAAGTCTGAAATAGAGAAATGTCAAATAAAATTTTGAAAAAAACTTGGCGTTTAGGTGTGGTTCACATTCAACATTGGCCCTTACAATTTAACCACCCTTTATATAAAATTCTCTTTCCATTGATGTGTCTACCTTAACCTATTTTGGTAGAATAATATTGTTTAAAATTCTACCGAAAAATGTTCGTGTATAATTTTATAAAATTCTATATGCCCAAGTAATAAAATATGCGTAAAATTTTAGTAGTTTATTTTGTTTGAATGTTATTTGGTCTTAACAATATTATTTTACCAAAATAAGGTAAGGCAGATAATGCTATCCATCAATGGAGAGGAAGTTCTATATACTTTTAAGTGAGGTTCAAAATTTTTAACAATTAAGAATTTGGTTTAAATTGGTTAAAAACCCTCATTGGCTCCACTGTCCATTGTCATAAAGAGTGTTTCGAATAAAATTTTAGTTGCATTAAGATAAATAAAACTTAAGCCGTGCAATATAAAAAACATTCAAAATTCGCAAATTTATTGGCATATTCTACAAATTCATTTAACATTGATTTAGCAAATATTTATTTATTTATAGCAAACAAAATATTTTTATAAATCCCCTTTACCCTGTATTTTCTAAGTTTAAGGATCGGTCTCGTTAAACTCTATGCAGATTTTTTTTTTTCACCTGATCCTAAGGGGTTAATTTCTATACAATTTTTGCAAACTGATTAAACGAGGTGTGGACACTTTTGTCTTTCTAATAACTTTTGCTTTTAGTCTTTTCCAATTTTATGTAATTTCTTATAACTATAGTCGATGTCTGTCGATCCATCTAATAATGATTATTATATTTATTAACAAATTTATTTGAAAATTATTGAGTGTTTTATAACTTATTTCCGCAAAGCTACTAAAAGGCCACCATTACCAGTACAATGGCTCCTGGTGCCCAAATTACTCTAGCAAACAGATAATTTTCTTTGTAATAAATAAAATAGTTTTAAGTCTTTACGTATTTCTTGTATTTCGCTTCATGTCGCCACCTCTTTTTATTTGGGCAATAGATCACCTGCTGTAATGAGTTTTTTGGGTTTGATCTTCGTAGTTTTGCTAAAAGGAAGGTGAAGTAGAGATGAAAGGTTTCTTTGGTGGGTTGGTTTTAGTTTTGGGTTACAAATGAATTGATTTGCTTTTTTTTTCTTTGTATCAAGTTAAATAACTAATGAGGAAATTGTGGCGATGATCATAGTGATCATTTGGAACTTTTCTAGTTATTAGCTTGATCTTTAGGTTAAAATATTTTTTGGATTGAATTATTAAAGTTTTTAAAAATTGGGAATTACGCTTAGGGAGGATTCTTATAGTCAATTTTCGAAAAATTGTCTATGAATAGTAAATTTTCGAAAAATTTCCTATAAATAGTCAATTTTCGAAAAATTTCCTACAATTAGTCAAATTTCGAAAAATGTCCTATAAATAGTAAATTTTAGAAAATTTTCCTATAAATAGTCAATTTTCAAAAAATTTCCAATAAATAGTCAATTTTTGAAAAATTTCCTATAGTCAATTTTCGAAAAATTTTCTCTAAATAGTCAATTTTCGAAAAATTTCCTATAAATAGTAAATTTTCGAAAAATTTCCTATAAATAGTCAATTTTCGAAAAATTTCCTATAAATAGTCAATTTTCGAAAAATTTCCTATAAATAATCAATTTTTCAAAAAATTTCTCACAAATAGTCAATTTTCTAAAAAATTTCCTATAAATAGTCAATTTGTCCTATAAATAGTAAATTTTCGAAAAATGTCCTATAAATAGTAAATTTTCGAAAAATTTCCTATAAATAGTCAATTTTAGCAAAATTTCCTATAAATAGTCAGTTTTAGAAAAATTTCCTATAAATAGACAATTTTCAAAAATTTCCTATAAATAGTAAATTTTTAATAAAATTGCCTATAAATAGAAAACATTCGAAAAAAATCCTATAAATAGTAAATTTTCGAAAAATTTCCTATAAATAGTCAATTTTCAAAAAATTTCCTATAAAAAGTAAATTTTTTGAAAATTTCGTATGAATAGTAAATTTTCGAAAAATTTCCTATAAATAATCAATTTTCGAAAAATTTCCTATAAATAATCAATTTTCGAAAAATTTCCTATAAATAGTCAATTTTCGAAAAAATTCCTATAAATGGTAAATTTTCGAAAAATTTCCTCTAAATAGTAAATTTTCAAAAAATTTCCTAAAAATAGTAAATTTTCGAAAAATTTCCTTTAAAAAGTAAATTTTTTGAAAATTTCCTCTTAATAGTCAATTTTCGAAAAATTTCTTTTAAATAGTCAATTTTCGAAAAATTTCCTAGATATAGTCAATTTTCGAAAAATTTCCTCTAAATAGTAAATTTTCGAAAAATTTCCTATAAATAGTAAATTTTCGAAAAATTTCCTATAAATAGTCAATTTTCGAAAATTTTCCTTTAAATGGTCAAGTTTTGAAAAATATCCTAAAAATAGTAAATTTTCGAAAAATTTCCTTTAAAAAGTAAATTTTTTGAAAATTTCCTCTTAATAGTAAATTTTCGAAAAATTTCCTATAAATAGTAAATTTTCGAAAAATTTCATATAAATAGTAAATTTTCGAAAAATTTCCTATAAATAGTAAAGTTTCGAAAAATTTCCTATAAATAGTCAATTTTCGAAAAATTTCCTATAAATAGTCAATTTTCGAAAAATTTCCTATAAATAGTCAATTTTCGAAAATTTTCCTATAAATAGTCAATTTTCGAAAAATTTCTGTTAAATAGTAAATTTTCGAAAAATTTCCTATAAGTAGTCAATTTTCGAAAAATTTCCTATAAATAGTCAAGTTTCGAAAAATTTCCTATTAAAGTCAATTTTCGAAAAATTTCCTATAAATAGTCAATTTTCGAAAAATTTCCTATAAATAGTAAATTTTCAAAAAATTTCCTAAAAATAGTCAATTTTCGAAAAATTTCCTAACAATAGTCAATTTTCGAAAAATTTCCTATAAATATTAAATTTTCGAAAAAATTCCTATAAATAGTCAATTTTCGAAAAATTTCCTATAAATAGTCAATTTTCGAAAAATTTCCTATAAATAGTCAATTTTCGAAAAAATTCCTATAAATGGTCAATTTTCGAAAAATTTCCTCTAAATAGTAAATTTTCAAAAAATTTCCTAAAAATAGTAAATTTTCAAAAAAATTTCCTATAAATAGTCAATTTTCGAAAAATTTCCTATATATAGTCAATTTTCGAAAAATTTCCTCTAAATAGTAAATTTTCGAGAAATTTCCTATAAATAGTAAATTTTCCTTTAAATGGTGAAGTTTTGAAAAATATCCTAAAAATAGTAAATTTTCGAAAAATTTCCTTTAAAAAGTAAATTTTTTGAAAATTTCCTCTTAATAGTCAATTTTCGAAAAATTTCTGTTAAATAGTAAATTTTCGAAAAATTTCCTATAAATAGTCAATTTTCGAAAAATTTCCTATAAATAGTAAATTTTCGAAAAATTTCCTAAAAATAGTCAATTTTCAAAAAATTGCCTATAAAAAGGAAATTTTCGAAAAATTTCCTATAAATAGTCAATTTTCGAAAAATTTCCTATAAATAGTAAATTTTCGAAAAATTTCCTATAAATAGTAAATTTTCGAAAAATTTCCTATAAATAGTCAATTTTCGAAAAATTTCCTATAAATAGTCAATTTTCGAAAAATTTCCTAAAATTAGTCAATTTTCAAAAAATTGCCTATAAAAATAGGAAATTTTTAAAAAATTTCCTATAAATAGTCAATTTTCGAAAAATTTCCTATAAATAGTCAATTTTCGAAAAATTTCCTATAAATAGTCAATTTGCGAAAACTTTTTTATCAAAAGGCCTTAATTTGAAAATCAATTAACTCCAGAACATGTTTTCTTTTTCAATTAACACTTTATTGAAAGCATCAAGAATTACTATAGAATACCGAGCAGATGTATTCTTTTCTTTTTTTCAAAACTTCACCTCATTATCGTTTCAAGTGTCTGGCATTCGCCGTAAGAAATTGGAATTATTTTTTCAAATATTTTGTATTTTATTTCAATAATAATCTTCTTCTCGAGTGCATTGACTGCACGTTTGTTCGCACCTAATTTAAGTATTTGAAATTATTATAAAAGGTCTTTTGACCTCTAATGATTTCTATTATATGATGAATTCTATTTGTCTAATGCCGAGACTTGCAGTTGCTACTTCAGATACTTTATATTTTTTTTCTGTTTGTATAAAAGCCCCCAATATTTTCACAACAAATTTAAATAACTTTTAAAGACTTTATTTAATTTTTTTTTATCTGAAACAATTGTTTTGTAAAAAGCAGACACTACACAATTTTGAGAAATAATTTGTATTTTTAAAGTAAATATTTAGATTTGTTATTATGAATAGAGATCAAATTGCCTGAAAGGAAAATCGGTACATATTTGAAATGTTTTTTGGTGCATTTTAATTTTTTTCTTAGGAAATAATTGGAGTTTTTGAAGCAAGATTTAATGTTTAATATAAATTTTTTTAAATATCTGTGTCTTGGTGGTAAAAGGGCCAATGTCAAAAAAAAAAAAAAAAAATAGTTTTGAGAAAATTTAGTTTAAAGTTTTTATTTTCCATATAAATTCATAATAACACTGTCCTTAACCCTTATAAATCTGTTCTAAATTAAGTTAGAGATTAGACGTTGGAGCCAAATAAAAGTGGGTAAAGAAGGCAATCTGATACTTTGATTAACTCAAAACAGCAAAAAATTGACATAAGCCCTTTTAGCACCAAGCCACAGATATACAGTACGAACTTTTAATTTCGACATTTTTTCCATAAAATGTTTAAAAAATATTTTTTTTTTAATTTTAAAAAATCATTAAATTTTTTTGCTGACATTATGAATAATCGATTTTTGCGATGACCATAAATTTGTAGTCAGATTCTGCTTAACATTTTTTGGATGAAAATTATGGCTCATTAAAAATATTTGTATAAAGTTTTCCATTTTTATTTGTTCTAAAATAAATTATCAGGCATAAATTAAAAATATTTATCTTCTTAAGATGATTGTGGGGTGTTGCTGCTTATCCCATTTAATACCTGAGTTTTTCATATTTTAGAATGACTAATTTGTAGAATAGTATGTATGGGGAATATTTAATAGTTTATAAATAAATTTTAAAAATTTGAGACATTATATATTTATGGTTTATTTATAAAGCAAAATCTATGCAGTAAAAGCTCTACTGGTAGATGCCAATGACGGACGTTTTTTTTAGTCGGATGATTTTCTGGATTCCTTAATATTGGTGGTATTTTTAGAAAAATTTCATCTTACTCGCAGGTAGTTGTGTAGCATTTTTTGTTCTAGGTCCATTCGTAGACCGAATACTGCTTCAATCAGTTCTATGCATCAGTTTTTCGTAAATGCGGTATTAGAGTTATCTTACAGTTTAAAATGTCAGCGTAAAATGTTTATTTTCTCACATAATTTGATTTATGTTATCTACGTTTTTAGAAGTTTTCGCAGATAAGTTTTCAACATCAGAAACTACGAGTATTAACTTGTTAAATATTAGAACAGTTGTAAATTGTTAACTTTATTTAAATATTAGGTAGCGATGTTAATAAATAATAAATATATTTTTGCATTTTCCGTCATTTTCCTATAGAAAATGGAAAAACTCAAAATTCTGACCTTTGACCCCGGGGAAGAAAGGGTTGAACTTTTCCAATATTAAACAAACACTGCTTTGTACATTCTATATAGTAAATATTAATATATTTTTGCATTTTGAACAAAATTTGGTAATAAATTCTTAATATTCAGTCATTTTCCTATAGAAAATGAAAAAACTCCAAATTCTGACCTCTGACCCCGGGGAAGAAAGGGTTAAATTTTTTTTAATATTCACACAAAATTTGGTAATAAATTCCTAATATTCCGTCATTTTCCTATAAAAAATGAAAAAACTCCAAATTTTGACTTTTGACCCCAGGGAAGAAAGGGTTACATTTTTTCAATATTCAAAAAACAATGCCGTGTACATTCTATATATTTTTTCAATTTAACAAGCATATACTCAAATTGTTACAAAAAATTCAAATTTTCCCGAAATTCGACGATTTCAAATCGCAGGTACGGCGAAATGGTTAATGACATCGACCTCAACTTTGTTGGATTATGTTCACCCATTTGTTTGTTTTATGATCAGGTATTTTGTAATCTTAGACGGGTCATGGACACTCTTTCTCCCCATCCGATTGTTTATATAGAAAAATCGGGGCGTGTTACAGTGTTCGATTCTTGAATCTAGCTGGCCAAAATTAACTTTAAAGGTAAATGGCGTACATGGATTAGTTTTTGCTCGAAGACTTTTAACCTTCAGAAAAAAAAAAAAATTGATGAAAAATTAGGAAAATCCGCCCACTATTCTCATGTAAGAAAATTTATTGATTTTTTTTTAAATTGATAACTTCGAAAATAAAAGGCATACGATGATGATTTCTTGCACGAAAACTACTTGGCCCCCATACAATTTTCTTGGAAAAACTTTAAAAAAATATAAAATTTGTAAAGCGTGTTTTTTTATCAATTGATAGCTTCGAAAATAAAAGGCTTATGATGATTAGTTTTTACACGTAGACTACATGACTCCCACATACGATCATGGCACAATTCTGAAAAAATTGGCATATAGACACGCCCACATTTTTAAAGAATAAAAATTTCAAGTTTTTAAAGGATTTTTTTGTCAGCTGAAAACTTTGGAAATACAAGCCGATGGAAGGTGATTTCTTGCAAGAAGACTGAGTGGCCCTCATTAAAGACCTCTTAGAAAACTTGGAAAAATCCCAAGACAGACATGCCCACTTTTCATATGTAAAAATATTAAATTTTTAATAATACTTTTTTTATGGTAACTTTGTAAATAAATGAAATATCATAGTGGTTTCTTTTGCATAGACTGCTAGGTTTTCATACAAATTCCTCTCAGAAAGTAACAAAAATCCTCCAAAGAACACGCCCACTTTTCTTATCTAAAAAGGTTTAAACCACTTACATTCCAACTGATAACTTAAAAACAAAAGTATATTAATGAATGTCAAATGGCGATACACTAGTCCGGTCAAGAAGGCTTTAAGTAGGTCTTAGACGTCTTAGTCGAAGCATAGTCTGGTATTACAAAAATTTCTTTTATAAATATGTACCCCTTAATTCAACAAATCTTTCACCTCGTGCCATGATACACGAGCTTGTGGGTCTTCCCACAAGCTCGTCGGCACAAAGAGAACAGAACAAAAAATCGCCGCCATAGTTGTCGTTATTTTATACTTTTAACTTAAATAGGTATTTTTTTAATGTGTAGTTCTGATGTTTTAAAATGGAAATCAAATATTTTTCTATAGAAAGTTTTTTTATCCGAAATTTTTCTATAGAAAATTTTTTATCAGAAATTTTTTGATAGAAAATTTTTTTACCAAAAATTTTTTTATAGAACATTTTATTATAAACAAATTTTCTATAGAATATATTTTTACAGAAAAATATTTCGATCGAAAATTTGTCTGTAGAAAAATATTTTCATAAAGTTTTTCTTTAGGAAAAAATTTTTATAGGCAATTTTTCGACAGAAATTTTTATACCCTTCACCACCATAGGTGGAAAGGGTATTATAAGTTTGTGCTTATGTATGTAACGCATAGAAATATTTGTCTTAGACCCACCTTTTAGTATACCAATAGGATTAGAACCACTTTCTGAGTCGATGTAGCGATGTACGTCCGTCCGTCCGTCTGGCTGGCTGGACGCCCATGTAAACCTTGTAATCAAACTACAGGTCGCAATTGTAAAGATAATTTGATGAAATTTGGTACAGATCATTTTTTGGATAGTGGGACCAAGGCTATTGAAATTCGTCAAAATCGGTCCATTATTTATGGTACCTCCCATAGGTCTTACTTCCCGGAATTGATATATTGATCACAAATATAAATATTTTTGCATGAAATTTAAAACTAAATGCACTAAATTTCTTTGAAATCGGTCCACATTCGGCCATAGCTCCCATACAAACTTTTCTGTCAAAACGCACTAAATGAGACGAAAACCAATAAAAAAGGCTCATAAATCTGAAGATTATGAGAATTTTGAGTTTATTTTTCTCATACGTACTTTTTGTATAAACTGTAATAAATTTGCTAAATTTCAAGATAATCGGTCCACATTTGACCCTAGCCCTCATATAAGCCAAAATGACAAAAACAGATCAAATATATAAGTTTTGAGAAAATGTTTGTATGATGGCAAAATTTAGCAAATATTTGTATTTATACAAGAAAAAGAACACCTTTTATCATAGTGGTGAAGGGTATCATATAGTCGGGCTTGGCCGACTATATCTTTTTCTTACTTGTTTTTTTTTTTTAAATTTTTATCAAAAAATATCGATTGCAAAGTTTTCCAACGAAAAAAAATTTTATCAAAAGTGTTTCTATTAAAAAATCTTTGTATCGAAAATATCTTAAAAATATAAGAACCTAAAATTGTTTAATATTAGAACTTATTCATGTTTCGAAAAATATTCCCAATTCGGTTACATTTATTTCAAACAATGTTTAGAAAAATAATAGAGCTGTGGCAACAATGTTCGAGATTATAAATCTTTGTTCTTTCGAACCATGTGTTTTGTTGCTATAAATTGGATTTTGATTTTGTTTCTTGTGTATTTTGTTTTTGTATTTTCTTTAACAAAGCTATAATTGAATGCTTTTAATTTTCATTTTCACGAGTTTCATTAATGATCGTGAGATTTGTGAAAGATTTTACAAAAAGTCATCGGCTTCTGGTGGTATGAGCTGCCTACTCCTGATTATATTCAAAAGCTTGCCGATTTATATCAGTGGCCACTTTCCTTAATGTGTGTCCTAACCAACCATATTTTCTAGTACGTGTATTTATTTGTAGCGGGTCTTGAACGCAACCATAGGTCTTGATTAGAGATTGTGACTGGCCAGAAGATTTTAAGAATACCAATAAGGCACCGATTATCATTTCACGGCTTGAGATATTCCAGGTTTCACAGCGGCATTAGAGCACGGCTTTAACATTGGTATTAAAAACTTTATTATAAATTTTGGTAGTCGAGATATTTTGAGATCTCCAGAATTTATTTAGAATTCCAAAAGGATGCTTTGTATAGCCTATTTTGAATATATTCTATGCTGCCTCATCTTTTGTAAATAATACTACCTAGAAATCTATATCGAAAGTGTGTATGGAAAATACATTTAATTCGGTATGTGATAGAAATCAATCGATTTTAGATTTTGAGATAATTTTCGGTTATTTTCCAAAAAAAAAAAAAAAAAAAAAAAAATGAAAATTTGGGCTTTAATCCTTTTGACTGTCCCTTTGGCTTATTTTTTTTTGTGGATATGGGGAAAACTATCTCAAAAGTATGTCTGAAAACGATCGATTTCCATCACATACCGGAATAGCTTTTACATACACCTTCAAAATGAATCTGTATTAAAAATTCGTTTATATCAACGTAGGGCACCATTTCATTTTTCCTATTTTCCTATTGTTGTTGCAACACATATAAATTGTTGTCGTGCTGTCCTTCACTGGTCTATATCTATTTCTTGCTGAAAATCGGTATTATAACGCTTTTTCGTACTTTGATAACATTGTCTGTGAGGTTTGGTCAAAATTTGTCGCTCACTCAAAAAGTAGGGCAAATATTAATCATTTCCCATTAAATTATTAAAGGCTTGTTCAGGAAGAATATCTAGTTATCAGAGTCTTATAGATGAATTAGAATGTATTTGGAAGATAAATCTTAACGTAAAGGATGCTGCCATATACTATAAATTAATCTTTAACATCCACTTAAATTCCCCACATTTAATTAGAAACCAACACTTCCAAAGTTTCCAATCAGGGAATTTATCAAAAATGTGCAATTATTTATAAACTTTTAATTTTATAAAAGAAAGTTTCGATAAAAATTACAATTTATTTTGAAATTAGGTGAAAGTTTTTTTATAACAATTTCGTCCCAGAAACATCTTAAGAATTCGACTTTAATTTCAAAATAATCGTTCTGTTCGTGATCCAGATTTTGATCAGAGCAATTAAACGTAATTTCTACAAGTAGTTTTTTTTGTTAATTCTATAATTTTATGCGGGTGCATGTCATTCATTCATTGATTATGGACATGATCAATTTAATTGCGTTCATAATACGATCGATCGATCGATCTACTAACAGCCAAAACAAACACTTGTTGTTGTTTTGACCAAATTTGAGCAAACTGCTAAAATTCTTCTCTCCTTTCCTCTTTACCTTGTAATAAATCTTAACAAAAAATTAAATCAAACATTTTTAGCTTTATTTAATTAAGAAATTAAAAACCAATCAACTCAACATTAAACGATCAAATCTCCTAAAATCAAAGTGATCACAAGTGTTTTTTTTTTTAACTTTTACTCTTTTTTTTTTTTTTTTGATTTCACTCTCGGGGTAACTTAGAATTTTTATTGAATTATGTACTAATATTTGAAAAAATAACCGTTTTAACAAATTGTCGTAGTTTTTTTTATTTATTTAAACTAAACAACAAAGACAATTTTTTTTATGATTAATCGATATAAATTTAATATGAATTATTCATACACTCATTAAATTGTTTGATTGTAAACAAAGAGGAAGTGACTGAGAGAGAGAGAAGGAGAAAAATTATAAGAGCGGAACTATCTGCTCATTGTAGGTGAGAGAGTAAAAGAATTATCAAATAAAAACAAAACGCACAATAATTTTTAAATAAAGCTCCCCACATGTTTGAAGCGATGAAGATTTGTGTTGTTAACTTATTCAACAAAAAATCGCTGAAATGTTATGAATATTACATTTCTTCTGAAAAATCTATTTTTTTTAACTTAAAAATTAATATTTCTTGGGAAACTGTCTCCCAGAAATCTTCAACGTGGAAGGATTAATCACTTTTAGAAATAAATTTATTAAAAATGATTGATCTTCAAATTAGAATTATCAATCTCCAGACCCTGTAAATCACAAAATATGCTAATCGGGTTTTTACAAAAAAGTTTTTAAAAAGTTTAATTTTTTAGAAAAATTTTCACTTAAAAGTTCTTTTGTATAGCTTAATTATTTCTTAATAAAGGGTGGCCCAGCTGGAACGCAATTTTTAAATTTTAAATAAAACACAGATATTAAAAAAAAAACATCGTGAAACTTTATTACATATATCTTAAAGTAGATAAAATGAGGTTATGTATGGAACAAGATATCGTGCAGATGGCCGTCGCAGCTTTGCTGGCACACACGCGATCTTTTAATGAAGTTTTCAATGACGATAGACCATCGACATCGAAACCCCAAAGAAAAAAATCTAAAGGTATTAAATCGCACGATCTAGGCGGCCAATTCTGGTCTCCAAAAGGCGAAATAACACGACCGGGAAATGACTGATGTAGCAATTGAATTGTTTCTCTGGCTGTATGACATGTGGCGCCGTCTTGTTGAAACCACATGCCCTCCACATTCATTTCTTCAATTATAGGCAAGAAGAAACTAGTTATCATTTCACGTTACCAAACACCATTGACTGTTTGCGCTTAACCTGCCTCATTTCATAAAAAAAGTCCAATGATTCCTAAAGCACAAAAACCACACCACACAGTGACACGTTGAGGATGCATTTGCTTCTCGTGAATCACTCGAGGATTTTCCTCAGCCCAAATGCGACAATTCTGCCTATTGACGAAGCCATCAAGATGGAAATGGGCCTCGTAACTGAAGATGATTTTATCTGCAAAATCTGCATTTTCATGTTGTCTCTCCAAGACCCAATAACATAACCTCAGTCTGTCTACTTTACGATATAATAAAGTTTCACGATTTTTTTTTAAATATCTGCGTTTATTTTTAAAATAAACTTGTTTATTTTAAAACATCTTACCCCCCCCTTCTTCACAGTAGCCGACGGCTACAGCAAGAATGTGGGAAGTGAAGGTAGATGAAAACTGAAAAATGTTTGTTTTTGTTCAGTCGATAATCTACGCTTTTACTTTTGGTTTATGAACATAATTCTTAATAGTTATGTTTGTAAATTTAGTAATAATGCGAGGTTTTCGATCTGTCTAAATTGGGGATAATCCTCCTGAAGAGATGGCTTAACCAACCATCGAAACGCGTCGAGGAATTTTGTTTCTCCGCAAACATTTTTTTGGCTTTTTATCAATAAATTGATCTGTTACATTAATAAATAAATGTAACAGGTTTGGGATCAAATGCAAATACACTTCTTTTTGAATAATATTTACATCCCGACTAATTTGTTATTTTTTGATCTGCGTTTTATTTAAAATTTAAAAATTGCGTTCTAGTTGGGACACCCTTTAAAAATCATGATATTCTGAATCCGTATGAAATTCTAAGAAAATTGAGCGATGTCCGTCTGTCTATCTGTCGAAAGCATGATAACGCCTAAATGGATGGAGCTACTTCACTGAAACTTGGCAAAGATATTATTAATTTCATCAAGCTAATCGCTTATTTCCTAAAAATTTATAAATTATAAAAGCTATGATGATAAAATATAAACGTATATAAAATTATATAAAAGTTTTACATAAGCAGCGTATGAAATTTCATCGAAATCGGTTCACATTTAATCATAGCTCCCATACAAAACACTTACGGAAGCAGCCTAAATTCCAACTTAAAAAGATTTAAATGTCAATAAATGATAAACTGTAATAGCTGTGGCCACTAAATTTGGCACAAGAAAGTCTTATGTGAATACCAGCCAATGTGCAAAATTTTGTTACAATCGGTCACCATTTGACCATAGCTCCCATAAAAAAACGAAAAAAAAGGGTTTATGTCCGTCTGTCTGTCAGATAAAAGCGTAATAACGCCTTAACGAAAAGAGCTAGTGAAGCTAATTTTTACAAAAGTATTTTCGATATTTTGAAAAAGTTGTGAATGACGTCTGGCTGGACGGCTGGCTGGATCCCCCATGTAAACCTTGTAATCAAAGTACATTTTGAAATTCGTAAAAATCGGTCCATTATTTATGGTACCTCCCATTGGTCCCACTTCCCGGAATTGATATATTGGCCACAAATATCAATATTTTTTCATGATATTTAAAACAAATACTGCTTATGTAAACTTAAATCACAGTACCAAATTATGTTGAAATTGGTCCACATTTGACCATAGCTCCCATTCGAACTTATGTGCCAAAACGCACTAAATAGGACAAAAATCACTAAAACGAAGATAATAAGAACTTTAAGTTTATTTTTTGCAAACATAATTTTTGTAACAATTGTAATCAATTTGCCAAATTTCGAGATAATCGGTCCACTTTTGACCCTAGCTCTCATAAAAGTCCAAATGACAAAGACAGCTTAAATATATAAGTTTTTAGAAAATGTTTGTATGATGGCAAAATTTAGCAAATATTTGTCTTTATACAGGAAAAAGAACACCTTTGGTGAAGGGTATCGTATGGTCGGGCTTGACTGACTATATCACTTTTTTTTACTTGTTTTTATCTCAAGTTTGTGTTAAATATAGGCTTTATAGTCAAAATTTCGAAAATAAAATAACAAATTTTTAGCAAAATGTGCAAATGACTAATGGCCCTATTGTGTATTGCAAATTAACTTTAATTGTGTTGCCTTATTTGTCTGGTTGATCCAAATCCAATTTCAACTTTGTATCTATCGATGTCGCGTCGTCCCTTTTCTACCCTGTTTTACACCCTAGACGGCCGAATTTTCAAAAAGTACCGAATATGTGTCCCTTAATTTTTAGTGCTGATCTCAAACCAATTTAATTTTCGCTTCTATCGCCTTTAGTTTAGAAGATATAATATTACCGATTTTCCCTTTTGATCCTCTAAATTTAAAAAATATGTATTTGATATTTTGTACTTGGCAATCGAGTACCCTATAAATTGTATTTCTATCTTTATTTGTTCATGTGATGTACAAAGATAAAGAAAAATGGACCTACCCTAATTTTTTCTCCGTTTTTACAACTTTTTGCTCCCTAAATCAAACGAGTACCAAACACTTGTTCAAATTAAATTTTCGTTTTAAATTTTGTTACTACATTTTAATTGGTTCAAAAGATACACATGGGTTAACAAAAGTTCCAACATTTTATTTTTACCCTATTTACCCCCTATTTGTCCCATCTGCCAAAAAGTAACAAACACGTGTCTACTTATTTTTGTAGCTGATCTCAACGCATTTCAATTGGATCATTGGATCAATTTTGATCCAATGACTTTTACTTCCGGAGATAGAGCATTACTAATTTTTTCCTTTTTTACCCCCTTAGCAGCCGAATTTCCAAAAATCCCTTCTTAGTGGATCTATACTTCGAAATAGGTACCCGCTGCCAAGATTTCAAACTGATATATAAAGTAAAAATCGCCACAATAGCCTCACTGTTGGAGACCAATAAAAATCTAACAACATATTAATAATGTCTCATCACGGCGAATTCGCCTGAAACATTGGGGATCATATTTGACGATTTTAATGAGTAATCTGAGCACTTTAATATGTTTATTCTTTGTTCACTCTCTATCTCTCCTGTCTCTCTCTCTGTGGGTACTTTAGAAAACCCCCATGTGTTGAATTTGTTTAATAATTCTCTTCATATGTTTTTGGTTGTTTATGAGTTTAGTCAACTTCTTTTTTTTCTGTTTTGGTTGAGTTGTGTATTTTTTTTTTTTATTAAAACCAACAATAAAATGTTGTTTTGTCTGGGGGCTCTCTTCTGGAAGACACAACTAAACAAACAAACACAAACGGACAGAGGGACCGAGGAACGTGTGGTCTTACCAAGCCACCATTCAACCAACTGATCAAATTGATCTGTTGGTTGGTTGGATGAATGGCGTTGCCACCAGTCCACCGACACTTGTTTGCAACTTTTGAAACATTTGTTAAGTCAGTCGATGCGATAACTTTAAAGCGAATGGAGGTGTTTTCGTTCAATATTACGGAGAAATAAAAATACAAGAAAAAACGTGTGTGAAAGAATATTTTTTAATAAATTTATGATTTACATTAAAAATTTAAAAAAATTAAAAATTTTCTTAATAAAAAAGTTTTAATTTTAAATTGAATTTTATTTTAAGTCTTAAAATAATTTTTAAAAATTCTTGGAAAAATTAATTTAAAAATATATAAAATTATTAAAATCTTTAAAATTGTGTTTAGAAAATATTAAAGAAAATCTAAATTTTAAAAAATTCTATAAATTTTAAAATAATTCTATAAAATTTTCAATCACATAAATATGTCTATAAAAGTGCATTAAATATAAAAAACAACAAAAATGTTTCGAAATATTTTAAATCTGCAGAATTCCTTTAAAATACAAACAAAACTGATAATTCTTTTGAATTGTTAAAAATTAAAACAAAACCCAAAATTTTAAGCTAAAAACAAGAAAAGTTTCAATGAAGTAATAAATCATTCATAATAAAAGCCAAACAAAATTTAATATATTTTGAAGAAACATAAAATGTTGATAAAAAAATTTAAAGAAAAATCAACATAAAAAAATTTATAAAAATTCAGAAAATTTTTAGACAAAAATTTTCCAAAAATCAAAAAATTACAGAAAAAGAAAAATTTCGCAATATAATATAAATATTAATAAAACAAAAAAAACATATTTTTTTACTCAAAAAAGAAAATAATATATATTTTAACTCAAAAGTTTAATATTTCATATTTCAATATTTCTTTGTTTTCAAATGAGTTTTTCTTTACACTGTGACAATTATTTTGGGGTACAAATTGTTGAGATATTGTGACAATTAGGAGGATACTTCGTTTTAATGAAAACTGCGATCATTTTACTCAAAAAGATTTGGTATATCTTTGATTCCAAAATCTACGCAATCCAAATCAAAAATAAATAAAATAAGATGCGTAAATTTTAAATCGTAATCGCATTTCTTATTTTTGGCACTAAAATATTCCTTCTTATTACGTTGTGCGCTTGATCATTTTTCGAGGTTTTGTTTTATATTAATTTTAGTTATGATATAACTTAATTGTTGTAAAGACTTTTAAAACAAAACTTATATCAAATTAAAAGTTGAAGTCAGAGCTTTACGTTAAATTTTAAATTATCTGCATATATTTGCATATTTTGCCGAAAATCTATAAATAGTGACAATAACTGAAGAGTTAGTTACCAAGAGTAAATAACCATTTATAGTCCCTTACTCTGCAAACGGACTCGATGACTTAAATTTCAAATTTAAAATAAATTTCTAAATAAACATCTTTGGAGGCTACAATCTATTTTGGTGAATTATATTTTGATCAAATTGGTCTGTAATGATCTACATAGTCAGGCAGTTTCAAACTAAAGTAGGTTAGGTAAATCTTTCCATTGATGTTAAGAAATGATAGATCAAAATTATATTCTGATTTAAGCGTGTTTTATTCTTTCTCGAGCTATTCACAAATCACGTAAAATGTTCGAACGGTGCACCTTTTGGGATGGGTCTTTATTTCTCAAACACATACAAATGTGTATTTGATTGTGTTTTAATAATATTCGACATAAATATTGCTTATAGAAGCAAAAATCAATGTACCTAATTTTTTAGGAGTCGGACCATATTTGACCATACTCCCCATACAAGACACATTCTTAAGAGTCTTCTGAATACACAGAAAAGTACAAAAACGCTTATAAATCTAAAGATAATATTACTAAAACTTTGCACAGATAAATATTTTGTAGATATAAACCGATAACCGAAATTTGGTAACAATCGATCTATAATTGGCCCTGGCTCCCATATCAAGCCCTCAGCCGGAATTGACATAAATCTATTTGATAAACTAAAAAAAAACCACTGTGGTTTAACTCCAACTCAAGAAAGTCGATCCACGTCAATCGAATTTTTTTGACTGACTATTAGTCAGTCATCCTATTAGGAAGTTTTGAAAGCTACACCAACATAGGTGGAAAAATTTTCGTTACGAATAGAAATATTGGCATCAGACTCTGACCAATGTATTCTTAGAAAGAACGTTTCATCGGTTGGTCCGTATTTATATCTCCCATATAAATTCTACTTTCGTAAATCTGATATAATTGTTGTTTTATGCAAAAATACTTTTAATTGATATACACAAATTTCTAGGCAATCGGTCCACATTTAAGCCTAGCTCCTATATTAGATCAATGCTCGTAAATCTCCTAAACATAGAAAAATCTCAACAAATGTTCGTAAGCATTTTAAAAACTTTTGACAATTAGTCTATATTAAAACACTTCTTTATTTGTTTACTATATAAAATATTAGCTGTACCCTACGCCCGTTGCTGCGCCACTAACTAAGATTAATTTGAAGGAAAGACATTACACAATTATCGAAATAATAATTAATATGATGAAATTCAGAGTTTACGATTTAATTCATTTTTAATAATTTGCAGTGGCGCCATCTGTCGAAAATTAGTCTCACCTTATTACATATAAACCTTTGCCGCCTCATGCACAACAACTTTGCTTAGATCATATAATGCGTGATCCATTTCCCTATTTTTTTTGAAAGGAAAAAACACAAAAAATTCAAATTTAATGGGGAATGTTTATTATCATATAAACGAACATTCTTTTACATCTATTTTTTAAGATTATGTCTATTACGAGGCTACGTCTCAGATGGTCCATCTGTTGAGTCCAATTATTGATGACTAGTTTAAGCATTTCGACTGGTAACTGGCGAATGACACTGAAAGGCCTGAATCGAAGCGTGTTCGTCCGCATTAACTTTAGACTTTACATATCCCCACAGGAAAAAGTGTAACGGTGTAATATCAAATGATCATTTATCTGATCACCGAAATGTTCTATCAGTAAATCCATTGATTGATGCGATGTGTGGAAACAAACGCCGTCTTGTTGAAACCAAATGTCGCCGAGATCACGAGCTTCAATATAAGGCATCAAACTAATTTTCGGTGATCATGGCATGATAACTTTTGCTATTGACAGTTACATTCTCACCGGCATCATTTTTGAAGAAATATGGACCGATGATTCCACCCCTATATTTTCTTCACTGTGTGCTGGACGTTGTCTATTCGGTCGAATTTTTTCTAATAATGAGTGATGGGCCTCAATATGAGTGATGGTGTTGCGAATAGTACGCTCAGTAGGCCGATTATGTTGACCATAAGTTGTGCGAAGTTCACGAAACACATTCTTCCCAGAACGTGACGTTTCGTAATAAAGTTGAAGAATTGGTAAACGTTGTTCAGGCGTAAGGTTTCCATTATAAAATGCCAAACTACACTAAACAAAAAATAACAGCATGACACAACTCACACGTGATCTGTCAAAAATTCTATTAAAAATGTATCTCTACTTGGATCCCCCGTTATATAGATCAATAGATGGCGCTGTATAATTTATTTATGTTTATCCTATAAAACATCAAGTGAAATTTTGTACAAAACCGAATTATCTGTATTTTTTGTTCTTAATTTTTGGACTTACAACGGCAACTTTTTTTTTAAATTACATGTGTATTGCACTAGTATCCTATTTTATTGATTTTTTTTCAATAAAAAGGTTTTTTTTATAAAACCAAAAAAATGTTGGTGGTAACAGCCTATCAACCTATCATTATATCTAATTTGGTAGACAAAATGAATACGAATTATATCGTCTATACAAACATCAACATAAAGTGAAGATTATCATTTGAACAGAAACAATGATATTTGGTACAGGCATTTTTGTCGGTGCAAGGATGTTTGCTATACCTGGGACCAAATCTAAGCATTTCGGTTGTCTCCCATAGAACCTTCCAGGAATAGAGATATTGATCCTTAAAAGCAACAAATTTATTTGTATTTTAATAAAGTTTATCATTAATATCGTCTATGTTAGTCGAAATCAATGAACAAAATTTTGTTGGAATCTGCTCATATTTGACCATACAAGACCAAATCTCAAAAGACTTTTAGATACTCCGAATATCATAAAAACGCTAGTAAATCTTAAGACAATTGTACCTTGCATAGATAATACATCAAAATTTAAACATTAATCGATTGACAAAATTTTGAAATTCGAAAATCGGTTCAAATTTTACCCTATCGAAAATGTGATATATGTTTAAATCTTAAGAAAGTGTTGCCGAGATAGGAAAACAACGTCCAGATATGTCTTAAAAATTTGTATTTTTTTTTAAACTGGTCCATATCTGACCTTAAGCTCGGCCGACTTTAGCATTTTGTTACTTGTGCTTTTTACTTTTTTTTATACCCTTCACCACCATAGGTGGAAAGGGTATTATAAGCTTGTGCTGATGTATGTAACGCATAGAAATATTTGTTTATATTTGTTGTTTTAGTATACCAATAGGCTTAGAATCACTTTCTGAGTCGATTTAGCGATGTCCGTCCGTCCGTCGGTCTGTCTGGCTGGTTGGACCCCCATGTAAACCTTGTAATCAAACTACAGGTCGCAATTCTAAAGATAATTTGACGAAATTGGACACAGAAAATTTTTTTGATAATAGGACCATGGCTATTGAAATTCGTCCAAATCGGTCCATTATTTATGGTACCTCCCATAGGTCCCACTTCCCGGAATTGATATATTGGCCACAAAAATCAATATTTTTTCATGAAATTTGAAACAAATACTGCTTCTGTAAACTTAAATCACTGTACCAAATTTCGTTGAAATCGGTCCACATCGGTCCCATACAAACTTATATTTCAAAACGCACTAAATGTGACAAAAATCACTAAAACGCTCTTTAATCTGAAGATAGTGAGAATTTTAAGTTAATTTTTTGCAAACATACTTTTTGTAACCACTGTAATCAATTTGCCAAATTTCGAGATAATGGGTCCAAATTTGAACCTAGCTCTCATGTAAGTTTAAATGATGGAAACTGCTTAAATATACAAGTTTTGAAAAATGTTTGTATGATGGCAAAATTTAGCAAATATTTCTCTTTATACAGGAAAAAGAACACCTTTGACCTTAGTGGTGAAGGGTATCGTATGTTCGGGCTTGACCGACTATAGTACTTTCTTACTTGTTTTTTGTATAAGTTCATAATTGTCACTCTGTAATGTTTATCCTCTGTAAATTGAGATTTATTGATTTGATTTCTGTATGAAATTGTTTTGAATTTTTAAAAGTTTTTGTTTTTACTTAAAACGTTTCTATTTTTTTTTTTTAACTTAAACAAAGCAAAAAAAAATAACTTAATTTATAATAAATACGTGATGTACAATTAAATTTCTTAATAGAAAAAAATCTATAAAATAAAATAAAAAGAAATCAAATATTTCCCTATAACAAAACAAATAGAAAAAATTCAATCTAAACTAAAATCTAAAATAAAAACTTCAATTTAAAAAAAAAAATTTTAAGAAATGAAGAATATAATAAAATAATATAAAAGTTATGAAAAGTTTAATTTTTAAATAAAAATGTTAAAATACAAATTAACCAATTTTGACAATAATTTATAAAATATTTGTTTAACAATAAATTTTATGACTAATGATAAAAATTTAAAAAAGTTATTAAAAAACTTCAAATATTTGTATTACATAAATGATTAAAAAATTTTTAAAAAATATTTAAAAAATTAACACTTTTAACAGAAAAAGTGTTTGTGTTCATAAAGAAAAAAAGTGCTAATAAAACTATAAATTTTTGTTAATTATTCTACTCGAGATAGATGTCTTTAAGTGTCTCTATGAAAATATTATGTTTAATTAAAATGACCCAAATTGTGATATTTTTCCTTGGGTTTTTATATCAAACCAAATTAATAAACCAATAATAATAATAATAAAAATATGTTAACTTTTTTATAATAAAAATTTTTCAACACTTTCATAATTTAGGGTGAATACATAATATTATTTGTCTCCAACATTGAATGAAATTAACAAAATTTAAAATTTTTGAAAATAATTTTAAAAATTTTCTTCAAAATTAGAAACAAAAATTGTCCCCGAACTTTTTGTGGTCTCAAAATTTTCCTATCTCTAAAATCATATTTATTTAGTTTTTCAGACCATTTTTTTTAAATCAAACTGATAAGATTTCTTTGTTATCTTATATATAAAATTTTTGTTAGTATCTCCAAAGTGTTTGAAAAAATGCACTTTTTGTCACAAATGTTTGTTTGTTCTAGGTTTTAGTTTAAGCTAAAATTGTTTTTGCTGAAGATTTTCTTATCAAAATTATTTTTAGTTTATTTTTACTTTTATTTTAGTTTCAGAATTTTATTGTCATTTTGCTATATTTTATCAATCAACTTTTATTGCCTGTAGTATCAATTTTTCCAACTCTAACATGTGGTTTTATTTTCAATTATTCTCGTTTTTTTTACCATTTCGGTTCAATCTTATCTTGATGGACGGACTCTTTTAGGTTTACCTTTGTATTTTGTAAAAAAAGAAAAAAATTAAAATCAATTGGTTTTTGGTTAAAAAAAAAATTGATAAGAAAATGTTTAATTTATAAATTATTTAAAATTTGTTTTAATATTTATGATTGTTTAAATATTTAATAGATTAGGGCCATAATAATGACGGGAATTGCCTACTATCCGTTCACAAAATCTATAAATTTTAATAAAAATTGTATTAGGAAATGATTTGCTTAAATAAAAGATTACACTTTGGAACAAAAGTAGACTTTTGTCAGGATCTTTAGGGATTATTTCTTTGGGTAGCTCTCATAAAACTTAATTCAAAGAATTTTGTATATTTTGATATTTTACTGGATTGGGTCCATATTTTACCATAGTTTCCATATAATCGTTGTAATGCTCTGCTGAAGACTTATACAAGTTTTTGATCGCATTTCGATAAAAAAACTTAGAAGCAAAAAAAAAAAAAAACGACTAAAAAATAGAAGACAAAATTTATAAAACTTTTCTTAACTTCCCGGCCAAGATTTTTATAAACGAGCCAATGTTCAGAAAAAGTTCCGAACAAATAAATAAATAAAATTTCTCGTGTGGCAAGCTATTTGTGGCAAAAGAAGCCATTTGTGGCATCAGGAATGATAAACACAGAAATTTATGTAACGGAGTGCCTACAAAAACTGCTTTTACCTTTTTTGAGACAGCACAGAGTGCCGACATATCTTTGGTACGAATTTATATCGTGCCACTCTTTACTAAATTGTAAAAAATTTTTAAAAATTTTAATTTTTTAAAAATTTCAAGTACCTAAATTTCCCTTTTCAAGTGCCCAAATTTCCCTTTTTATACCCACCATCAAAAAGAATGGGGGGTATATTGAGATTGTCATTCCGTTTGTAATTTCCTTAATATTGGTTCAAAAATCAAAAACGATATATATTCTGAATCCTTATGAAATTCTAAGACGATTGAGCTATGTCCGTCTGTCTGTCCGTCTGTCTGTCCGTCTGTCTGTCTGTCTGTCTGTCTGTCTGTCTGTTGAAATCACGATAACGTCTAAACGAAAAGAGCTAGCTAACTGAAACTTAGCAAAAACATTCTTTATCTATGAGAAAATTTTGGTATTGAAATTGGGC
The DNA here is from genome assembly GCA_933228675.1 of Stomorhina lunata. Taxonomy (NCBI): domain Eukaryota; kingdom Metazoa; phylum Arthropoda; class Insecta; order Diptera; family Rhiniidae; genus Stomorhina; species Stomorhina lunata. The sequence goes on along the minus strand of OW121740.1, from coordinate 120,110,668 downwards.
AAAATCGGTTAGCATTTGGCCATAGCTCCCGTATAACCTCGTCTAGGCTAATCGCTTATTTGCTAATAAATGACAAATTATGACAGTTATGATGACAAAATTTGGTATCTATAAGTTTTAGATAAGCACTAGGCAGCATATAAAATTTCATCGAAATCGGTTCACATTTAGCCATAGGTCCCATACAAAAAACTTACGAAAACAGGCTAAATTTCACCCAAAATACACTTAAATGCCAATAAATCTAAAAGTATAACAGATATAACCACTAAATTTGGCACAAGAAAGTCTTATATCAATGCCAGCCAGTGTGCAAAATTTTGTCACAATCGGTCACTATTTGACCTAGCTCCCATATAAAAAACTTACGAAAACACAAAAATTCAAAAAGAAAAGGGGATTTATGTCCGTCTGTCCGTCAGATAAAATCGTGATAGCTCCTTAACTACAAGAGCTAGTAAGACTAAATTAAGCACAAGGAAGTCTTATGTCAATGCCAGTCAGTGTGCAAAATTTCGTCACAATCGGTCACCATTTGACCATAGCTCCCATATAAAAAACTTATGGAAACACAAAAATACATAAAGAAAAGGTTGTTTATGTCCGTCTGTCCGTCAGATAAAAGCACGATAGCGCCTTAACGAAAAGAGCTAGAGTGACAAAATTTTACAAAAGTATTTTGGATATCTTGAAAAAGATGTGTGTTGAAAATGGACAAAATCGGTTCAAATTTAGTTAGAGCTCCCATATAACCCCGCCCCGGGAAACACATTAATGCTGATAAATTGAATACAATTGTAATAGCTATGACGATTAAATGTAAAATAGGGAAGTTTTATGCAATTTTTGATCAGTTTATCAAATTTTATAGGAATCAGTCCATATTTGACTTTAGCTTTCATGTGAAAAACCCTCACGGAAACCAAAAATTTTAGCAAAGGCCAGTTAAAAGCTATTAAATTAGAAACTATGATAGCTATGGTCACTAAATTTTGCAAGAATAAGCTCTCTATATATACCAGCTAGTGTGTAAAATTTTGTTATAATCGGTCAACATTTGGCTATAATTCTTATATATATAACATCCCCTTTTTATACCCACCATCAAAAAGAATGGGGGGTATATTGAGATTGTCATTCCGTTTGTAATTTCCTTAATATTGGTTCAAAAATCAAAAACGATATATATTCTTAATCCTTATGAAATTCTAAGACGATTGAACTATGTCCGTCTGTCTGTCCGTCTGTCTGTCCGTCTGTCTGTCCGTCTGTCTGTCTGTCTGTTGAAATCACGATAACGTCTAAACGAAAAGAGCTAGCTAACTGAAACTTAGCAAAAACATTCTTTATCTATGAGAAAATTTTGGTATTGAAATTGGGCAAAATCGGTTAGCATTTGGCCATAGCTCCCGTATAACCTCGTCTAGGCTAATCGCTTATTTGCTAATAAATGACAAATTATGACAGTTATGATGACAAAATTTGGTATCTAGAAGTTTTAGATAAGCACTAGGCAACATATAAAATTTCATCGAAATCGGTTCACATTTAGCCATAGCTCCCATACAAAAAACTTACGAAAACAGGCTAAATTTCACCCAAAATACACTTAAATGCCAATAAATCTAAAAGTATAACAGATATAACCACTAAATTTGGCACAAGAAAGTCTTATATCAATGCCAGCCAGTGTGCAAAATTTTGTCACAATCGGTCACTATTTGACCTAGCTCCCATATAAAAAACTTACGAAAACACAAAAATTCAAAAAGAAAAGGGGATTTATGTCCGTCTGTCCGTCAGATAAAATCGTGATAGCTCCTTAACTATAAGAGCTAGTAAGACTAAATTAAGCACAAGGAAGTCTTATGTCAATGCCAGCCAGTGTGCAAAATTTCGTCACAATCGGTCACCATTTGACCATAGCTCCCATATAAAAAACTTATGGAAACACAAAAATACATAAAGAAAAGGTTGTTTATGTCCGTCTGTCCGTCAGTCCGTCAGATAAAAGCACGATAGCGCCTTAACGAAAAGAGCTAGAGGGACAAAATTTTACAAAAGTATTTTGGATATCTTGAAAAAGATGTGTGTTGAAAATGGACAAAATCGGTTCAAATTTAGTTAGAGCTCCCATATAACCCCGCCCCGGGAAACACATTAATGCTGATAAATTGAATACAATTGTAATAGCTATGACGATTAAATTTAAAATAGGGAAGTTTTATGCAATTTTTGATCAGTTTATCAAATTTTATAGGAATCAGTCCATATTTGACTTTAGCTTTCATGTGAAAAACACTCACGGAAACCAAACATTTTAGCAAAGGCCAGTTAAAAGCTATTAAATTAGAAACTATGATAGCTATGGTCACTAAATTTTGCAAGAATAAGCTCTCTATATACATATACCAGCCAGTGTGTAAAATTTTGTTATAATCGGTCAACATTTGGCTATAATTCTTATATATATAACATCCCCTTTTTATATCTACAATCAAAAAGATTTGGAGGTACATTCATTATATTAAGATTGCACCTATGAAATTATATAGGCATCAATCAATGTTCAGCCCAGACTTTATATATGATGAATGCATTAGGAACTCATAACGAAATATATGGACCTGTCGTATTACTATTAACGTGTTTAGCCTAACTACATATTAATCACAACGAAAAGTATTTAACAACTTATTAATGTAAAACTATACCTGGTTATGAGACCGAATTTTGATCAAAGTAAATACTGGGGAAACCACTAAAATATTTTTGAATGTTGAACTATAAAGCTACGGAAACCTAATTTAGTCCAAAGGTTTTACCAACAATACCAAATAGCTTAGCGATTTTTCCAGTTTTGGTGCAGATTTTGAATTAGCTGCACCCTTGTAGATATATGAGATATGTTTCTAAATTTAACAGAAGTTGATGGTGGGTATATAAGATTCGGCACAACCGAATATAACACTCTTACTTGTTCTTTTTGAGACTATGACGAAACTATGTATGTTAATTTCAAAAATATGTTGGGTCTATGACGAGATTTTGGAGAAACTATAAATACTACGTAGTATCTATGCCGAGACTATGACGACACTATATAAATATTATGGCGAGACTACATGTAGACCATATCGATACTATGTCTAGACTAAGCTAGGACTATGTCTTGACTTTGTTGGGTTTAAGTCGAGACTATTTTGGGTCTCTGGTGAGACAATTTTGAGAAACTTTGATAAGCCCATGTAGAGATCGCGAATCTATAACGGGACCCTATAGGAACTATATAAATTTTGTCTAGAATCGTTATATTATTAAAAATTTAACCTAAAAAAAACGACTTTTATTAAAGAAATTTTTTTTAATTTTTTATTTATAGGATATTTAAATTTTTATAGAATTTTCCATAAATTTCATATTTGCGGGAAATTTTTGATAAATTTCATATTTATAATATATAAAATTGTTGACAAATTTTTTATTTATAAGAAATTTTCGAAAAATTTCATATTCAAAGGAAATTTTCGACAAATTTCTTTTTGAAAGGAAATCTTCGATAAATTTCATATTTTTAGAAAATTTTTTCAAAAATTTCATATTAATAGGAAATTTTCGATAAATTGCTTATTTATAGGAATTTTCGATATATTTCTTATTTATAGAAAATTTTCGATACATTTTATATTTATAAGAATTTTCGATAAATTTCTAATTTATAGGAATTTTCGATAAATTTCATTTTAAATTATATTTTCGATGAATTTCATATTTTTAAGAAATTTACAATAAATTTAATATTTTTGGAAATTTTCGACAAGTTTCATGTTTTACTAAATTTTCGATAAATTTCTTATTTGTAAGAAATTTTCGATAATTTTTTTATTTATAAGAAATTTTCAATAAATTTGTTATTTATAGGAATTTCCAAAAAAATTCTTATTTATAGGATTTTTTTTTTGACAAATTTCTTATTTATGGGAAAAAATCGATAAATTTCTAATTTATCGGAAATATTAGATAAATTTCTTATTTATAGGAAATTTTCGATGTATTTAATATTTTTAGGAAATTTACGATAAATTTCACATTTATAGGAAATTTTCGACAAATTTGTTATTTATAGAAATTTTCGATAAATTTATTATTTATAAGAATTTTTCGATAAATTTCATATTTATAGGAAATTTTTCGCAAATTTCTTATTAATAGGATATTCAGGATATTCGATAAATATTCGATAAATTTGATATTTAAAGGAAATTTTTAAAAAATTACATATTTTTAGTAAATTTACTATAAATTTCATATTTATAGGAAATTTTCGATAAATTTCATGTTTAGTTTTTTTAGGAAATTGTTGAAAAATTTCATATTAATAGGAAATTTTCGATAAATTTCATATTTATAGGAATTTACGATAAATTTAATATAAAGGAAATTTACGATAAATTTAATATAAAGGAAATTTTTGATAAATTTCATATTTATAGAAAATTTTAGATAAATTTCATATTTATAAAACATTTTCGAAAAATTTTTTATTTATTGGAAATTTTCGATAAATTTTATATTTATAAGAATTTTCGATAAATTTCTAATTTATAGGAATTTTCGATAAATTTCATATTTTTAGGAAATTTACGATAAATTTTGATATTTTTTGGAAATATATTAAATTTTCGATAAATTTCTTATTTGTATGAAATTTTCGATAAATTTTTTATTTATAGAAAATTTTCGTTAAATTTGCTACTTATACAAATTTCCGATAAATTTCTTATTTATAGGATTTTGATTTTTGATAAATTTCTTATTTATAGGAAATTTTTGACAAATTTCTTCTATTCGATAAATTTGATATTTAAAGGAAATTTCATGTCTATAGGAAATTTACTATAAATTACATATTTTTCGGAAATTATCGATTGTTTATTTATAGGAAATTTTCGATAAATTTTTTATTAATAGGAATTTTCGATAAATTTCGTAGACAATTTTGGATAAATTTTTATTTATAGGAATTTTTAATAAATTTCATATAAATAGGAAATTTTCGATAAATTTCATATTTATAGGAAATAATCGATAAATTTTATAATTATAAATTTTTTTTTTCTTAAAATTCCTATTTTCGATAAATTTTATATTTATAGGAAATTTTCCATAATTGTAATATTTATAGGAAATTTTCGATAAATTTATTATTAAAAGAAAATTTTGATTAATTTAATATCATGTTTATAAGAAATTTTCGATAAATTTGCAATTTATAGAAAATTTTCTATAAATTTTATGATAATAGGAAATTTTCGATAAATTTTTCATTTACGGCAAATTTTTAAACTTTTTATTACTAGGAAACCGTCGATAAATTTTATATTAATAGGAAATTTTCGATAGATTTTATATTTAAAGATAATTGTTGATAAATTTTTTATTATTAGGAAACCGTCGATAAATTTTATATTAATAGGAAATTTTCGATAAATTTTATATTTAAAGATAATTGTTGATAAATTTTCTATTATTAGGAAACCGTCGATAAATTTTATATTAATAGGAAATTTTCGATAAATTTTTGATCTAAAAAAATTTTTGATAAATTTCATACTTATAGGAAATTTGTGAAAATTTGATCAACTTCATATTTACAGAAAATTTTCGAAATTTTTTTTGATACATTTCTGATTTATAGGAAATTTACGATAAATTTAATATTTATATTAAATTTTCGATAAATTTAATGTGTATAGGAAATTTTCGATAAATTTTATTTAATAGTTGTGAAATTCTCATAAATATTAAAGAAAAATTATCGATAAATAACATATTTTATTAGAGTTTTCATTACAGTTCAAAATTTATGTTTATTTCTTACTTTCATTTCTCATAAATCCTATTAAAATTAAAAAATTCCAATATTATAGTAATAATCCAATAAATTCCACTTACGCATTTTTTATAAACAATTTAAACTCTCCTTAAAGTTCATAAGCAACCAATTTCCTTTAAAAGGAAATTAAAAAAAAAATATTGTAAACAAATTGCAAAAAAAAAAACAGAAAATTGTACAAGTTTTATGACACCACTTGACTCGATTCGACTTGATTTTATTACATTTGGATCAAATAACTTCATACGTCCGTCGTCAATCTCCTTCTCATCTAGTTTTTTTTTTATTTTTCTTTTTCTTCAAAAAGTTCATTAACTTGTCTCACAAATCACAAACAATTTAGCAGCAATTAAAATTATATTGTTTTTCCTTTTTCTACACAATAATTATGATGATAATGATCATCATAATCATTATTATGATCGTACAAAATTTCAAATCCTGTTTTTCGACAAAATGAACAATTTAAAGGTTTTCCCCATTAAAAAAAAAACGTAAGACGAGACAGTCATCACTTAACATCTACGCAATTTTTGTTTTTATTTGAATTAAAGTCTAACTGACTGTCATATGACGTATTATAATGATCATTTAAATTTTAAGACTTTATAGTAATAATGATCATGATAATGATATAGATAAAAGCAAAATTATGATGACTAAAAAGTTTAGGCTTTTAAGTCCAACATTAAACCAAAATTATGAAAATGCGTAGTTGGTAATTTTTCTTTTTTTATTTATCTTTAGCCAAGTTAAAACTCTCTCCCCACTAGGTCTGGTGGTTACTTACTGACTTTACTGCAACTGATCATTATGATGATCATTTGTAAAATTTGCCTGGAAAACCAAAGTTACCATAATTTTACGTCTCTTGTACTCGTTTCATACCAAAAATGAGTGCAAGTTTGAAGATGAAAAATAATACTTACATTTTACTTTTTGTGGTAAAGTGGTTACGGACTGACTGGCTGGTTTATATGTTGGAATATCTTTGGATTTTAAAACAGATCAGAGGCTCTGCCATTATACCAACCTAAACCAAACCATTTTTTTTTTTTTGCCTCAAAATATAAACAAACTATGAAAAAAATCTCTTACAGAAAAATGCCTTGATTTCAGTTGGTTTTTGTTCAGTTTCAGCCTTTTTTACAAGAAGACACGTTTTACAAGTTGTTTTAAGCTTAAATGTGGTTTTTTGGTCTTTGATTTGAGTTTTTTATTTTATACTTACATTCTTCTTCGTTGCCTTAAGACTATCGCTTATACTAAATCGGGCAAAAGGAACTAAAAATTTCAGAGTTTTTTTTTTTAGGTTTTTGAATGGAAAAGGGAAAATAAACATTTCTAAATTTCATATATAATTTTCAATAAATTTCGTATTTTAAGGAAATTTTAAAGAAAAACCATATTTATAACAAAAAATTTCGAAATTTGATATTATTAAAAATAGGAAATTTTTGAAAAATTTCCTATAAAAATAGGAAATTTTTGAAAAATTTCCTATAAAAATAGGAAATTTTTGAAAAATTTCCTATAAAAATAGGAAATTTTTGAAAAATTTCCTATAAAAATAGGAAATTTTTGAAAAATTTCCTATAAAAATAGGAAATTTTTGAAAAATTTCCTATAAAAATAGGAAATTTTTGAAAAATTTCCTATAAAAATAGGAAATTTTTGAAAAATTTCCTATAAAAATAGGAAATTTTTGAAAAATTTCCTATAAAAATAGGAAATTTTTGAAAAATTTCCTATAAAAATAAGAAATTTTTGAAAAATTTCCTATAAAAATAGGAAATTTTTGAAAAATTTCCTATAAAAATAGGAAATTTTTGAAAAATTTGCTATAAAAATAGGAAATTTTTGAAAAATTTGCTATAAAAATAGGAAATTTTTGAAAAATTTCCTATAAAAATAGGAAATTTTTGAAAAATTTCCTATAAAAATAGGAAATTTTTGAAAAATTTCCTATAAAAATAGGAAATTTTTGAAAAATTTCCTATAAAAATAGGAAATTTTTGAAAAATTTCCTATAAAAATAGGAAATTTTTGAAAAATTTCCTATAAAAATAGGAAATTTTTGAAAAATTTCCTATAAAAATAGGAAATTTTTGAAAAATTTCCTATAAAAATAGGAAATTTTTGAAAAATTTCCTATAAAAATAGGAAATTTTTGAAAAATTTCCTATAAAAATAGGAAATTTTTGAAAAATTTCCTATAAAAATAGGAAATTTTTGAAAAATTTCCTATAAAAATAGGAAATTTTTGAAAAATTTCCTATAAAAATAGGAAATTTTTGAAAAATTTCCTATAAAAATAGGAAATTTTTGAAAAATTTCCTATAAAAATAGGAAATTTTTGAAAAATTTCCTATAAAAATAGGAAATTTTTGAAAAATTTCCTATAAAAATAGGAAATTTTTGAAAAATTTCCTATAAAAATAGGAAATTTTTGAAAAATTTCCTATAAAAATAGGAAATTTTTGAAAAATTTCCTATAAAAATAGGAAATTTTTGAAAAATTTCCTATAAAAATAGGAAATTTTTGAAAAATTTCCTATAAAAATAGGAAATTTTTGAAAAATTTCCTATAAAAATAGGAAATTTTTGAAAAATTTCCTATAAAAATAGGAAATTTTTGAAAAATTTCCTATAAAAATAGGAAATTTTTGAAAAATTTCCTATAAAAATAGGAAATTTTTGAAAAATTTCCTATAAAAAATGGAAAATTTTTGAAAAATTTCCTATAAAAAATGGAAAATTTTTGAAAAATTTCCTATAAAAATAGGAAATTTTTGAAAAATTTCCTATAAAAATAGGAAATTTTTGAAAAATTTCCTATAAAAATAGGAAATTTTTGAAAAATTTCCTATAAAAATAGGAAATTTTTGAAAAATTTCCTATAAAAATAGGAAATTTTTGAAAAATTTCCTATAAAAATAGGAAATTTTTGAAAAATTTCCTATAAAAATAGGAAATTTTTGAAAAATTTCCTATAAAAATAGGAAATTTTTGAAAAATTTCCTATAAAAATAGGAAATTTTTGAAAAATTTCCTATAAAAATAGGAAATTTTTGAAAAATTTCCTATAAAATTAGGAAATTTTTTGAAAAATTTCCTATAAAAATAGGAAATTTTTGAAAAATTTCCTATAAAAATAGGAAATTTTTGAAAAATTTCCTATAAAAATAGGAAATTTTTGAAAAATTTCCTATAAAAATAGGAAATTTTTGAAAAATTTCCTATAAAAATAGAAAATTTTTGAAAAATAAAATAATTTTTAAAAAATAAAAATAGGAAATTTTTGAAAAATTTCCTATAAAAATAGGAAATTTTTGAAAAATTTCCTATAAAAATAGGAAATTTTTGAAAAATTTCCTATAAAAATAGGAAATTTTTGAAAAATTTCCTATAAAAATAGGAAATTTTTGAAAAATTTCCTATAAAAATAGGAAATTTTTGAAAAATTTCCTATAAAAATAGGAAATTTTTGAAAAATTTCCTATAAAAATAGGAAATTTTTGAAAAATTTCCTATAAAAATAGGAAATTTTTGAAAAATTTCCTATAAAAATAGGAAATTTTTGAAAAATTTCCTATAAAAATAGGAAATTTTTGAAAAATTTCCTATAAAAATAGGAATAGGAAAAATTTCCTATAAAAAAGGAAATTTAAAAAATTTCCTTTAAAAATAAGAAATTTTATAAATTTCCTTTAAAAATGGGAAATTTTAAAAATTTTCTTAAAAAATAGGAAATTTTTGAAAAATGTGCTATAAAAACAGGAAATTTTTGAAAAATTTCCTATAAAAACAGGAAATTTTTGAAAAATTTCTTATAAAAACAGGAAATTTTTGAAAATTTTCCTATAAAAACAGGAAATTTTTGAAAAATTTCCTATAAAAACAGGAAATTTTTGAAAAATTTCCTATAAAAACAGGAAATTTTTGAAAAATTTCCTATAAAAACAGGAAATTTTTGAAAAATTTCCTATAAAAACAGGAAATTTTTGAAAAATTTCCTATAAAAACAGAAAATTTTTGAAAAATTTCCTATAAAAACAGAAAATTTTTGAAAAATTTCCTATAAAAACAGGAAATTTTTGAAAATTTTCCTTTAAAAACTGGATATTTTTGAAAAATTTCCTATAAAAACAGGAATTTTTTTAAAAATTTCCTTTAAAAATAAGAAATTTTTGAAAAATTTCCTTTAAAAATAAGAAATTTTAAAAATTTCTTTTAAAAATAGGAAATTTTAAAAATTTCTTTTAAAAATAGGAAATCTAAAAAATTTCCTATAAAAATGGGAAATTTTTGAAAAATTTCCTTTAAAAATAGGAAATTTTGAAAAATTTCCTATAAAAATAGGAAATTTTTAAAATTTTCTTTTAAAAATAGGAAATTTTAAATATTTACTTTAAAAATAAAAAATTTTAAAAAATTTCTATAAAATTTGGAAATTTCCTGTAAAAGTAGGAAATATTTAAATATATTTAAATTTAATATTTAAATTTTTTTCTGATCAAAAAAATAAAAAACAAAATATATATATTTTTTTTGAGCAAGAAAATTAAAATCAAAAATAATTGTTATTTTCTGTGTTTTATTAAAAATATCATAAAAGTTTTTTTTGATTGATAATTTTTTGAAAATCTTAAAACACGAATTAATTTTTTCCCCTCGCCAATATGAACAATAATATTATCCTGTTGCCTCAGAGGGAAGACAAAAGCAGGATTTTTTTTGTTTAATTTTTTGCTATTTTCAAAAAATAACTTAAAACTTAATTATCATTATGTTGGAAGTAATGAAAATTAAATAAAATAAATGAACGACTACTGGAGTTATGTTATAAATTTTGTTGGTTAAGATCTAATTTCAGCAGATGAAGCTATTTATTACCCCCCAGTCAAGAAAAATTAAAGAAAACTGAGAACTAACTCAATGAAGTTTTTGTTAAGATTCGTAATACTCCTCTTGATCGTTTAATTCATGTTATTATTGAAGATAAAAAGATAGTCTGAAGATCATTTTATCACATATTTAGTCTTTTTGTGGAATATAATAAAAAATAGAGAGTGAATAAGAAATTTTTGCTACTTGTATTTATTTTTGTATTTTCTGAAAACTAATGACCTGTTTTCTATAGTCGAACCTCAAAAGCTATATATCTTCTTCATTTCACGTTCTGTTTTTCCTCATGTCTTTCTTTGCAGAAGTTTTGTCGTGGTATTCCCAATAATTTCCCAGTTTTGTGAAAAAATATCCAGTTCTTTGAGGTTTAATTGTCATTGGTTCGTTCGCTTTTCGCTGGTTTATAGTATGAGTATTCACGTTCTGTGTTTTCCTTATTTGTAAATTTTGTAATTCTGTTAATGTTTGAAGTTTCTTCTTTTTTTGTGAGTAAGTGCTGAAATACGTGTTGAATCATCATTACAAAAGTTTTTTTTTCAGAGAATAAAAAAAGTAAAATTCAATATTGTTTTCCATAAAAATTGTTTTATGCTGGATTTTCTGCTTGTTTTTTTTATTCTTCTGAAGCCAAATTGTTGTAAAACTGTCAAATATGGTAGAAAAGTGTTGTTTTGTCTCTTCTTCCCCCCTCGTTCATTCTCCAACTGTCTTTCAATTCTTTCTGTTTGATGTTTTCACATTTTTAGGTCAAAATGTGCATTCAATCGTAGAGGAATTATTGTATTTTCCTCCCATATCGTCGAAGTCATCACGAGTGCGTTCATTGCGTTTTAAATGGAGTTGGAGAACTTTTCTTTTTTCCCATTTTATTTTGTTTTTAGCATTTATTGTTTTGCTTTCTTTTTTGGTATTAATTACGTTTTCTAGTTGTCGCTCTTATCGCTGACCGGCTTTATTTGGTCATATGTAATTCTTTTTTGCATTTTTTGAAAAATTCTCAGTTTTCCTATCAATCATTGTTGGTTTTAACTGTTTTTTACGAGGAAATATTGTATTACAAACCTTATTTACATAACTTTTTTCCCATAAATCTCTTAATATCCAAAAACTTTTGTAAATCGATAAATTTTTTCTACATATTTGATATGTTGAGTCAAATCAAAAATTTTTGAAATCGTACTGAACCACACCGATTCTCCTAGCTCATACAATTTTTAAAGTTCTTCAAAACTTGGAATTTCGCTTCGGTTTAGGTTTTATGGAGGTTTAAAGTTCGGTATCAAAAGCACCCAAAATAAAATTTGAAGTTCTCAATTTATTAATAAATTTTTAAAAAATCTGAAATTTGTCTAAAAATTTCCAAAATTTCTTAAAATTATTAAATGTTCTTTTAATTGTCAATTTACAAGAAACTACCCTATAAAAAATTGTAAGTGAAATTTTCTGCCTTATTTTGATAGTTTTCGAAACATTATAATTCGTATTTATTCTATTTTAAAACTTGGGTGGCTTTTGATGTGTCTAGAATTATTAATGATGACTACATATCAAAATTTTTGTCAATGAATTTTTCTCTTCACCAGTGATTATTTGAGGAATATTTCGGATAACAATAATAATATAATAATTTCCACTACAACATTCCAATTGGAACAAGTGGTACTTCCCTCAGACAATGAGCAGCATCCGATTGTATTTTTAGACTCATTGAAAAAGACCTACGGTAACTTAATTTGGACCTCTGGTACACTAGGCGGATGAATAACCTGCTAACATTCTCGATATTACTAAGATTTGAATTTTTGATAAATTAATGATTTAATGAAAATAAATTAATAAGAAAATTTTTCGATAAGCACGCAACCACCCATTTCTCTGGGCCCTGCCACTTGGTCAAATTTTCAAAAAATGATCGTATTTTCATTGATTTCCCCCTTTTTAAACCTTTTTTTGTCCCCTCAATCCAAATTGTACCAAAAACGTTTTAAATATTTTCAATATTATTCGGTTTTTAGTCGATTTAGGTATTTTTTCAAAAAAATACCTATTTTTATCGATTTTACCCTTTTTAACTTTTTCTTGCCCCATTAATTCAAAATGTGCCAAACAGGTTTTTCATATTTTTAATGTTAATCGATTTCCGTGCAAATTTTGTTGAAAAAAGTACTAAGGTACTTAGTTTTACCTTATCAATTTAAAAAAAGTACCAAACACTTGTGTTTATCGTAGATCTTAGCGCAGTTTTAAGTTTTTTTTACCGATTTTTAGCCTTAAAAATACTATCTTTCCAAAAACCCTTTCGTGGTCTATCTATACATCCAGAAAGGAATTCATTGTCCAAATTAAGCTCTCTAGCTAGAGTTAACATTTGTTTTACCATGTTTTTGATCTAAGAAAACTTTTGGGTGAATGAAAGATTTAGGGATAAATTTTCTAATATTGACAACATATGCAAATTTAAGTTTATGAATAACTAGCATGCAACCTATTTTTCTGCGCCCTGCTACCTGTCTCAATTTCGAAAAAGTACCAAATTCCTGTTCTCTTATATTTATCGATTTTTTCCTCTTTAACATTTTCTTGCCCCTAAAATTTAAAATGTATCAAACACCTTTTTCAATATTAATCTATTTTCGTACAAAACTTGTTTCTAAGTTTATTAGTTTTAAAAAATAGTGTCTAATAGCCCCATTTTTAAAAAGTACCAAACACTTTACCATTTGCTTAATAGCAGATCTAAACGCAATTAAATTTTTAATACCTATTTTTCTCTTTCCCAATCGATTTTTACTATATTAAAGTCAAAATTTTTAAAATAAGTTCTAATAAGTTATACAATATTTAAATTCAGCCCTCCATCTTAAGTAATTTTCGACCCAGATTATGGGATACTTTTTGTAATATTGTCAACGTATGGCAATTTAAATTATTCATTACTGCTACCTGACCCAATTTCCGAAAAGTACCAAATGCCTGTCTTCTTATTTTCATTGTCCCCTTTTAAATTTATGAAAAATGTACCAAATACTTTTTAATAACTTCAATGGTAATCGGTCTCTGAACAAATCTTTTTTCTAAGTTTATTAGTTACAAAAAAAAAAAAAAAATACTAAGTATCTAATAGCCCCATTTTCAAAAAGTACCTTACACTTTGACATTTGTTTTCGTCGCGATCTAAACGCAATTCCATTTTTATAACTAATTTTTCCTTTCCCTATCTATTTTTACCCTCTAAAGGTCTTTGTTATTCTTGTCTCCCAGTGGACCATAGGGCTTTCCTTTTTTTAGAACTTTATTTAAAAAAAAAAAAAACATATGGAACATTTTAAATCAATTGATAATTTGAACTAAGTATGTACTTAAGGGATAAGGCCCTATGTTCCACCAGGAATTAAAGGACTAAATATATATGTAATTAGGGGATGAATAGTCGTTATAAGGAGTAAAGCCGTTATTCCATCTATATCGAACTTTTGGGTTTTCTAATCGAAAAACTGATCCAAGAGTGTAAGGCCTTTAAGAATTTTAAATGCATACAATTAAGCCAGTTTTGCACAAATTAAAACAAATGATCCGTGCACTCAAGAATAATATGGCCTGGCGTTGCCATTATGGAACATAATACCTTTTCTATTGAACATCCGAACTTCGATTCTTGAAGAATGTTGCATTAAACAATTCCCCTCCGTTCAATTTTTATTGCTAACTTATCAGGAACATATGTCGATATTCATTAAATATTTCGATGAATTAATAATTTTTCTGGTTAATTGATCGATCGGGAAGAGTATTTTTTTAACTTCTGTAACAGTGTTCAACAACATCCCGCCCGCGGGCGCTTATACTTGTTGATTCTCACACATACTGCCCACACACACACACACACACACACACAGAATTAAAATAAATTAATCGAAAGGATATATTTCACTGAAATTTGACATAAATATTCTTCATTTCTTGGAAAATTTTGGTATTATCATTTGTTTAACAGAATATTTAAAGATGATGATAATATTCCTTATTTGTTTAATTATACCCTTCACCACCACAAGTGAAAAGGATATTATAAGTTTGTGCTGATGTATGTAACGCATGGAAATATTTGTCTTAGACCCACCTTTTAGTATACCAATAGGCTTAGAATCACTTTCTGACTCGATTTAGCGATGTCCGTCCGTCCGTCTGGCTGCCTGGACCCCCATGTAAACCTTGTAATCAAACTACAGGTCGCAATTCTAAAGATAATTTGATGAAATTTGGCACAGATCATTTTTTTGATAATGGGACCATGGCTATTGAAATTGGTCAAAATCGGTCCATTATTTATGGTACCTCCCATAGGTCCCACTTCCTGGAATTGCTATATTGGCCTCAAATATCAATATTTTTTCATGAAATTTAAAACAAATACTGCTTATGTCAACTAAAATCACTGTACCAAATTTTGTTGAAATCGGTTCACATTTGACCATAGCTCCCATACAAATTCTTCTTTAAAAACGCACTAAATGAGACAAAAAATCACTAAAACGCTCGTAAATCTAAAGATAATGCATACATAATTTTTGTAACAACTGTAATCAATCTGCCAAATTTCGAGATAATCGGTCCACATTTGGCCCTAGCTCTCATATAAGTCCAAATGACGGAAACAGGTTGAATATATAAGTTTTGAGAAAATTTTTGTATGATGGCAAAATTTAGCAAATATTTGTCTTTACACAGGAAAAATAACACCTTTGACCTTAGTGGTGAAGGGTATCGTATGGTCGGCTTGACCGACTATAGCGCTTTCTTACTTGTTTATTTGATTTTTAATGTTTCACAAAAATGAAATAATAAACAATTGATTCCAACATTTTGTTTGATTTCAAACCAATAATAACAAAACCGACTTGGTTTCAAAACACCAAATAACATCAGTATTGGCTTTCAAAACCGAGAAATTTAAAATCCGACTTGGTTTCTATGACACCCCTGAATAGTAGGAGTTTTACCAACTAGGTCCTACATTATCGGATCGAAAGCAGGGTCTTAATTTTTTCTGTGTCTTGCGACGCGTTCCTTATCATTTGTGTAACAGAAAACCTAGAGATAATAATATTCCTGATATATTTAATTTGTTAATGTAAACAACTTCGCACATTTTGAAGCCATATAAGCACAATTTGTAACCGAACTTTTTGTGAACATTAAAAATTAGAAAACCATTTGAAATGAAGTTATTAGATAATTAATTTAAAAATAATTCATTTTTTTTAATGGACCGAGTCATTGTTAATGAATACATAATATCTTAATTTTCAACTCCTGCCTAATTGCAATCAAAACTCGACTTCATAAATCTTTTTTCAATTTTTATAACCTTCACCACCATAGGTGGAAAGGGTATTATAAGTTTGTGCTGATGTTTGTAACGCATAGAAATATTTGTCTTAGACCCAGACCAATAGACTTAGAATCACTTTCTGAGTCGATTTAGCGATGTCCGTCCGTCCGTCCGTCTGGCTGCCTGGACCCCCATGTAAACCTTGTAATCAAACTACAGGTCGCAATTCTAAAGATAATTTGATGAAATTTGGCACAGATAATTTTTTTGATAATGGGACCATGGCTATTTAAATTGGTCAAAATCGGTCCATTATTTATGGTACCTCCCATAGGTCCCACTTCCTGGAATTGCTATATTGGCCTCAAATATCAATATTTTTTCATGAAATTTAAAACAAATACTGCTTATGTCAACTAAAATCACTGTACCAAATTTTGTTGAAATAGGTTCACATTTGACCATAGCTCCCATACAAATTCTTCTTTAAAAACGCACTAAATGAGACAAAAAATCACTAAAACGCTCGTAAATCTAAAGATAATGGAAATTTTGAGTCTATTTTTTGCATACATAATTTTTGTAACAACTGTAATCAATCTGCCAAATTTCAAGATAATCGGTCCACATTTGGCCCTAGCTCTCATATAAGTCCAAATGACGGAAACAGGTTGAATATATAAGTTTTGAGAAAATTTTTGTATGATGGCAAAATTTAGCAAATATTTGTCTTTACACAGGAAAAATAACACCTTTGACCTTAGTGGTGAAGGGTATCGTATGGTCGGCTTGACCGACTATAGCGCTTTCTTACTTGTTTATTTGATTTTTGATGTTTCACAAAAATGAAATAATAAACAATTGATTCCAACATTTTGTTTGATTTCAAACCAATAATAACAAAACCGACTTGGTTTCAAAACACCAAATAACATCAGTATTGGCTTTCAAAACCGAGAAATTTAAAATCCGACTTGGTTTCTATGACACCCCTGAATAGTAGGAGTTTTACCAACTAGGTCCTACATTATCGGATCGAAAGCAGGGTCTTAATTTTTTCTGTGTCTTGCGACGCGTTCCTTATCATTTGTGTAACAGAAAACCTAGAGATAATAATATTCCTGATATATTTAATTTGTTAATGTAAACAACTTCGCACATTTTGAAGCCATATAAGCACAATTTGTAACCGAACTTTTTGTGAACATTAAAAATTAGAAAACCATTTGAAATCAAGTTATTAGATAATTAATTTAAAAATAATTCATTTTTTAAATGGACCGAGTCATTGTTAATGAATACATAATATCTTAATTTTCAACTCCTGCCTAATTGCAATCAAAACTCGACTTCATAAATCTTTTTTCAATTTTTATAACCTTCACCACCATAGGTGGAAAGGGTATTATAAGTTTGTGCTGATGTTTGTAACGCATAGAAATATTTGTCTTAGACCCAGACCAATAGACTTAGAATCACTTTCTGAGTCGATTTAGCGATGTCCGTCCGTCCGTCCGTCTGGCTGCCTGGACCCCCATGTAAACCTTGTAATCAAACTACAGGTCGCAATTCTAAAGATAATTTGATGAAATTTGGCACAGATAATTTTTTTGATAATGGGACCATGGCTATTGAAATTGGCCAAAATCGGTCCATTATTTATGGTACCTCCCATAGGTCCCACTTCCTGGAATTGCTATATTGGCCTCAAATATCAATATTTTTTCATGAAATTTAAAACAAATACTGCTTATGTCAACTAAAATCACTGTACCAAATTTCGGTCCACATTTGACCATAGCTCCCATACAAACTCTTCTTCAAAAACGCACTAAATGAGACAAAAAATCGCTAAAACGCTTGTAAATCTAAAGATAATGAAAATTTTGATTTTATTTGTAACAACTGTAATCAATTTGCCAAATTTCGAGATAATCGGTCCACATTTAACCCTAGCTCTCATATAAGTCCAAATGACGGAAACAGGTTGAATATATACTTTTGAGAAAATTTTTGTATGATGGCAAAATTTAGCAAATATTTGCCCTTATACAGGAAAAAGAACACCTTTGACCTTAGTGGTGAAGGGTATCGTATGGTCGGCTTGACCGACTATAGCGCTTTCTTACTTGTTTTTTTTTTTGTGAAAGATCATAATTTGTTATTACTTTAATGAATAATGATGTTTTTATTACATATAAATTGTTGAGCTTTTATTGACGAAGATAAAAACAACTTCAATTTATTTAACATTAAAAACAACATGAAACTCAATGATCGCAAAATGATGATATCTGTCTGCCAATTGGGCTCTTCTTTTGAGGTCGGTAGGAAAAAGAGGCAAAAAGACCTTTGAGGGAGATTTTGTAATATTTACCTTTAGGATAATAGTTTTATTATCCCAAAGTTAGATACTGTACTAAAATATTTAACTAAAATATTTAACGAAGACCCCCTTTAATGTATTAAATATGCTTAGAGCTACTACTTCAAGGAAATATGCAATAATATGCTTTAAGGCTAAAAATATGCATCATATGTATTAATAATCCAAAATTGTTTGAAATTTATTTCAAAATACTTGTTGATGATATGAGACGTTTTTACAGTCGAAATATCTTGCAATGCTTAAGTAATTACATGGTAATGAAACGTCATTACAATCTAGATTCCACACCTCTGACTTATGTGGGGTTTTTATAACTCAAGCGGCTGACGATTGAGGGCAATTTACATGTATTTTGTTTTTGTTACAATAACAAAAGACATGAAAATTTCACTCAATCGTCAGCCGCTTGAGTTATATAAACCCCACTTTAGAATCAATTACTGTACTTTTGCTTTTAATTTTGTAGTAAATATTACCCAATTTCTGTGGTATTTCCTACTTGGTAGCATGAATTTATATATTTTCTATTTACTCACTGATAATTCTTTAAAAGATAAAGACAGCCATCCATCCCATACATTGCACAAGCCCAGCTTTCGACTCGCTACTAGCAGATCTAGCAGCAGTAGCAGCTGCCGCAGTTCAGCAGTAGTTATCGTAGTAGGCCAGGCTAGGCCATACTTGAAGCCATTTCATTTACATTTCGATTATTACTTACAGCTTCTCTTTGTGCTTGATTTTAATATTTATTTTTCTTTAATTTTGTTTATTGTTATCTTTTTTTTCCAGTTCCATTTTCTTTGTATTATTTTATATTTTTATTTGTTATAAAATTTAATCTACTTAAAGTTTCAAGTTGTTTCAGCATCAGCTCACAAATAGTCAAATAGCAGCTGTTCGTTCGTTCATTAATTTTTTTGCAGATTTTTTTCTTATTATTTATTTAGTTTTTTTTTTAGATTTATTAACAATTTTTCTGGTTATATAATGTAATTTTTTTAGATCCAGTTTTTTATTATAGAAAAGGTGTTTCAAAGTATTTTTTACTTATTAAAATTTAGAGTTTTATGATTTAAATTTTTTTTTTATAAATAAAATCTATTTTAGGTTTTTAATTTTTTTTTTGTCTAAAATTTGTAGTTTTTTTTATTTGTCTGTTAGGGAGTGTTTTATGGTGTTTTTAGGAAGGAATAGTTCGTTTACGTGCTCTTAAGCTAATATTCAAAATTAGACATAAGAATATTTTTTTGTCTAATGGTTAGTAAGAAGCACGTGCTGTAAAATTTTAAGCGAATTATATTTGAAAATTAAAAATAAAAATCTAAAGTCAAAGGCTTTAGATGGTCGTTTTGAAAAGTCCCATAAAAAAGAAAAAAATACCGCTTTTGCTCTAATTTAGAAACAACTAATGGAGACGATTATCCAATGACAGAAAGCTAAGGCACACACACGTGCTCATGAAATGTTTGTTTGTTTATGCATTTATGTCTTCTTCATTGTCCTTTATCCACTTTTATTCACATTTAACGGAAAAATTATGTATTAAGGAGGGCAATAGTAAATGGTCGACCAGAACGAGAGACACCAGAACTAGATGCAAACGCATCTAGTTCAAAATGTAAATAGCGTCGTACGTGCTCTTTATGTTTTGGTCGACCAGAGCGAAGTGCTTCTTAACCACAAAGAAGCGAATAACTTAATTTTTAGTTTTTTTTTTTTTTACAAATTTTACTAATCATCTATTAATCTATATCTTAGTCTATGTCTTAGTCTATATCTTAGTCTATGTCTTAGTCTATGTCTTAGTCTATGTCTTAGTCTATGTCTTAGTCTATGTCTTAGTCTATGTCTTAATCTATGTCTTAGTCTATGTCTTAGTCTATGTCTTAGTCTATGTCGTAGTCTACATCTTAGTCTATGTCTTAGTCTATGTCTTATTATATGTCTTAGTCTATGTCTTAGTCTATGTCTTAGTCTATGTCTTAGTCTATGTCTTAGTCTATGCCTTAGTCTATGCCTTAGTGTATGTCTTAGTGTATGTCTTAGTCTATGTCTTAGTCTATGTCTTAGTCTATGTCTTAGTCTATGTCTTAGTCTATGTCTTAGTCTATGTCTTAGTCTATGTCTTAGTCTATGTCTTAGTCTATGTCTTAGTCTATGTCTTAGTCTATGTCTTAGTCTATGTCTTAGTCTATGTCTTAGTCTATGTCTTAGTCTATGTCTTAGTCTATGTCTTAGTCTATGTCTTAGTCTATGTCTTAGTCTATGTCTTAGTCTATGTCTTAGTCTATGTCTTAGTCTATGTCTTAGTCTATGTCTTAGTCTATGTCTTAGTCTATGTCTTAGTCTATGTCTTAGTCTATGTCTTAGTCTATGTCTTAGTCTATGTCTTAGTCTATGTCTTAGTCTATGTCTTAGTCTATGTCTTAGTCTATGTCTTAGTCTATGTCTTAGTCTATGTCTTAGTCTATGTCTTAGTCTATGTCTTAGTCTATGTCTTAGTCTATGTCTTAGTCTATGTCTTAGTCTATGTCTTAGTCTATGTCTTAGTCTATGTCTTAGTCTATGTCTTAGTCTATGTCTTAGTCTATGTCTTAGTCTATGTCTTAGTCTATGTCTTAGTCTATGTCTTAGTCTATGTCTTAGTCTATGTCTTAGTCTATGTCTTAGTCTATGTCTTAGTCTATGTCTTAGTCTATGTCTTAGTCTATGTCTTAGTCTATGTCTTAGTCTATGTCTTAGTCTATGTCTTAGTCTATGTCTTAGTCTATGTCTTAGTCTATGTCTTAGTCTATGTCTTAGTCTATGTCTTAGTCTATGTCATAGTTTATATCTTAGTGTATGTCTTAGTCTATGTCTTAGTCTATGTTTTAGTCTATGTCTTGGTCTTTGACTTAGTTTATGGCTTAGTCTAGGTCTTAGTCTAGGCCTTATTCTATATCTTAGTCTATGTCTTAATCTATGTTTTAGACTATGTTTTAGTTATTGTCTGTCTTAGTCTAATGGATTAGATTAAGTTTTTTTTTAATTTTAGTTAAGGCCTTAATTAAGATTTTAAGATCTTATTAGAAGTTTAATATTTTCTTGACTATATTCAATTTTTATAAAAATCAACCTTCATATTTTCACTTTTATCACACAAATGATTAGTTTCTCAACTCAAATCCGTCAATAAGCCTAAATACATTTTTGGTATTAAATTTCAGTTAATCAGATTTTTTCTATAAAAATTAAAATTTCACACCCTCATTTCACGCAACCGCATGTTGTGTTTCCACTGAACATTAACTACTCAAATTTAAAGTAATTTTTTCTGATTTTATTTTTTTTTATATATATTTCTATATTATTTAATAAGATTTTTGTTAAAATGACTTTATCTATTTATGATTTTTTTTCTATATTTCAACACTTGATTTCTTAATTTCAAGGGTAAACTATTGAGACTGACTGTCAAGTGAACAAATAAGTATCGAAATACACTTTACACTTTTTTCGAGCTCAATTCAATAGCAGTAGCGTGTTTAAAGTGTTTCGTCTTAAAATGAATCAATCTCTCCTCTAATATTTTCTATAATAATTCAAATTGTGACTTTAAATCTGAGATTTGCTGGCAGTCCGTCTGCCTTAATAGAGGCAAAAGGCATAACCAACCTACACTTAACCCAGAAAATTTAACATGAACATTTTTAATGTAATTGAGTTAAAATTTCAAAAAAAAGTTAATTAGTTTGAAATAAAATACAAAAAGATTATTTTAAAACAATTATAACCTTATTATACTTAAACATAATTATTTTCTGTTTTATTCTTAACCTCAAAAATATCTTGTAATTTTTTTATATTTTGTAAAATATTGGATTCTAATTTAATTTATTGATTCATCTAAAGCGTGTAATCAGTTTCAGTACACAATCAATATTTTTTGTTTTATTCTCAAAATTTGATTCATAATTTTTTTCTAATCGTTTTTCAAGGCTTTTTTCTGGCTGAAGTAATATTTTCCTCTTACAATAGATTTCATTATTTTATTAAGCATCCAGTAATTTTTAATTCATTATAAAGCTTTTCTTGTCGGTAGTTGTGTTTTTTTTTCAAATTGTTTAATTATGGCTTTAAAAATTATTTAAACATTAAATTATTTTATATTATTTTATTTATATTGTTCTGTCAATTATTAAATTTTTTTGTTAGAAACATAAACGCTTGAAATTTTTCATGTTCCTTACTTCATATATTATTAAAAGCTTTAATAGCAGTGGCAGATGAAAGTTGCCAGCCACTTAAGGAAAAGCAGATTATGCACACCCACAGAAATGGACAAAAATTATTATTAAGATATTGACATACATATACTAAGACTAAGACTAAGCCATAGACTAATGGCTCGATTATGTATTCCAACCGAATTTTAGTTCTTCGATTACTGGCAACGCAACCAATAAAAAAAAATTTGTATTGTATAAAGCTTATCATAGGACCATGGAACTATATTTTTTCCGCTTAAAAAAAAAAAAAAATCATAACTACAAATTGCTGGTTGCTGAAATAACATATAACTGGCAACTAGAATTGACAATTGTTGCCATCTACAATATGATTAATAATTGATAAGGCAACTGAAGTTCTGTTATCGGTTATCAGTTGCCATGCGTAATGCCATTTTAGCAATTGGCAACACAATTAAGTTGAGTTGCAATACACAAACCATAACACAAAGACTATAAGAGTTTGGTTTACTTTATAGAAACGTTCAATTACTTTTGCTGCACACTATAAGTGAAACCATTTGGACTGCCCATATGTTTGTGCTTTAATCAGGAATTAAAATTGTTTGTTAAATATTTTTTGTTGTTTCTGTCATTGTTGCTTGTTCTATAGGTTTTTTTGTTGCAGTTTTATTTATTCTTTTCGTCGGCAATTATCTCACACTATAAATTTATTTTCTGTGTCCATCCATCCATTCATCCGTCCGTCTGTCCGTCGGTCTGTCTGTCTGTCTGCCAATTTATTCGAAAGGCTACAATACAGCAGCTTAAAATTTTGCTACTTATTCGCTTCATTTGATCATTATGTTGACTTCAAGTGCTTGTATAATTAAAGAATTTATCTTATTAAATTATAAATTTTTTTTTTAAATAAAAATTCTATAACACTTTCCTTAAAATAAAAATGATCTCATGCTCATAAGTATCTTTTTAACATTTTTTTTATATCTGAAGTTGAAGAACATTCGAGCTTGAGTTAATTATTGCTAATTTAAGCAAAGTCTAAATATAGTCTAATTTCCTGACTTAGACGTACTCAGATATAGACCAAAGTCTCTATGATATAAAGTTGTTGCATTTTCATAGATTGATTTGCTATATGGTCTTTTCGATAAGTCCCATACAACTAATGGAGACCATTATCCAATTAGAGAAAGCTAATGCACACTCACATGCTCATGAAATGTATGTTTGACTAAGACATAGACTCAGACATAGACTAAGACATAGACTAAGACATAGACTAAGACATAGACTAAGACATAGACTAAGACATAGACTAAGACATAGACTAAGACATAGACTAAGACATAGACTAAGACATAGACTAAGACATAGACTAAGACATAGACTAAGACATAGACTAAGACATAGACTAAGACATAGACTAAGACATAGACTAAGACATAGACTAAGACATAGACTAAGACATAGACTAAGACATAGACTAAGACATAGATTAAGACATAGACTAAGACATAGACTAAGACATAGACTAAGACATAGACTAAGACATAGACTAAGACATAGACTAAGACATAGACTAAGACACAGACTAAGACATAGACTAAGACATAGACTAAGACATAGACTAAGACATAGACTAAGACATAGACTAAGACATAGACTAAGACATAGACTAAGACATAGACTAAGACATAGACTAAGACATAGACTAAGACATAGACTAAGACATAGACTAAGACATAGACTAAGACATAGACTAAGACATAGACTAAGACATAGACTAAGACATAGACTAAGACATAGACTAAGACATAGACTAAGACATAGACTAAGACATAGACTAAGACATAGACTAAGACATAGACTAAGACATAGACTAAGACATAGACTAAGACATAGACTAAGACATAGACTAAGACATAGACTAAGACATAGACTAAGACATAGACTAAGACATAGACTAAGACATAGACTAAGACATAGACTAAGACATAGACTAAGACATAGACTAAGACATAGACTAAGACATAGACTAAGACATAGACTAAGACATAGACTAAGACATAGACTAAGACATAGACTAAGACATAGACTAAGACATAGACTAAGACATAGACTAAGACATAGACTAAGACATAGACTAAGACATAGACTAAGACATAGACTAAGACATAGACTAAGACATAGACTAAGACATAGACTAAGACATAGACTAAGACATAGACTAAGACATAGACTAAGACATAGACTAAGACATAGACTAAGACATAGACTGAGACATAGACTAAGACATAGACTTAGACATAGACTAAAACATAGGCTAAGACATAGACTAAGACATGAAATAGGATGGATCCCAAGGGCACTTTTTAGCTTAAGTCTTCTTAGACGTACTATCTATTGAAATTAAGCGCTTTAAAGCTTTTTTTTTTTAAGATTTAAAAGTTTGTTTAGGTTTAATTGACAACAATTTATTTAAAATAATATCAAGCTCTGAAAAGGTACACACACTTTAACCCTTTAGCGGATTGCTTTGATGTCTTATTGTTTTACGTACCCAATTATTTTTGTTTATTTCCATCATTATAGCAGTTATCTAGTTCACTGTTAAATTTTAATTTATGACAGTTTTTCTTTCTGTATTTTTGTGTTAAGGAAAGGTCTTTTATTTTTTTTTTTTGGTGATACATTTTTTTCTATAATAGTCTTTCTTTATTTTTTTCAAGAACATGTTAAGTAGTAGAGAAAATTGTATAAAAAATTGCTTAAAACCTGATGAATGATTAGTATTGATTTTTTATTTTTAATTTGTATTTTTTTTTTGCCTTCCCTAAACATGATGTTTTCTGTAAAACATAATGCAAAAATTATTGCCAGTCAAGATTAACATTATGTTATAAAGAGTGGAAACGAGGGAAATTTAACGGTTTGGAATTAAGACATTATGTGCGGATACCCACAAATTATACCCTGTTTTTACACTAACCTGTAATGGTGCGTGACCTGCACTGAGATATCAGCCGTTAGAAAACTTACTAGTACGTTTCAGGCATACGGTCTTAATATATACAAATAAATGCCATTTTTCGTTGTAATTTTATAACTCAAGAACGGGCTGACCTATCCAAACCAAATCTTAAGGCTTTGTACCGACTATTTAGTAGATAGTTTGTGCGAAGTTTGCTCAAAATCGGTCGAGCGGTTCTGCATTTATCACATTTTTTGTAACAAATTAATTAGTATTTTTTTAGAGTTTATAAAATCCATGGACATTTTTTATATTTACATATTATTATACAATATGTAAATATAAAAAATTTCCATGGATTTTATAAACTCTAAACAAGTTTCCATATATTGTATAAACTCTTTAAATTATCTTCTTCTATAAATATAAAAACGAAAGTTTTGTCTGTATGTTCTTTATAGAATAGTTCTTCATTTATCACATTTTTGGAACAAATTAATTAGAATTTTTTTTAGAGTTCATAAAATCCATGGAAATTTTTATACCCTTCACCACCATAAGTGGAAAGGGTATTATAAGTTTGTGCTGATGTATGTAACGCATAGAAATATTTGTCTTAGACCCACCTTTTAGTATACCAATAGGCTTAGAATCACTTTCTGAGTCGATTTAGCGATGTCCGTCCGTCTGGCTGGTTGGCTGGACCCCCATGTAAACCTAGTAATCAAACTACAGCTCGCAATTCTAAAGATAATTTGATGAAATTTGGCACAGATCATTGATAGTGGGACCATGGCTATTAAAATTCGTCAAAATCGGTCCAATATTTATGGTACCTCCCATAGGTCCAACTTCCAACGGAATTGTTATATTGGCCACAAATATAAATATTTTTTCATGAAAAAATCACTGTACCAAATTTTTTCATGAAAAAATCACTGTACCAAATTCCGTTGAAATCGGTCCACATTTGACCATAGCTCCCATACAAAATCTTCTTTAAAAACGCACTAAATCAGACAAAAATCACTAAAACGCTCGTAAATCTAAAGATGATGAGAATTTCAAGTTTATTTTTTGCACACATAATTTTTGTAACAACTGTAATCAACTTGCCAAATTTCGAGATAATCGGTCCATATTTGACCCCAGCTCTCATGACGGAAACAGCTCAATTATATAAGTTTTGAGAAAATGTTTGTATGATGGCAAAGTTTAGCAATTATTTGTCTTTATACAGGAAAAATAACACCTTTGACCTTAGTGGTGAAGGGTATCGTATGGTCGGGCTTGACCGACTATAGCACTTTCTTACTTGTTTATATAACTTATTGATATTATACAAGTTTCCATACATTGTATAAACTATATAAATTATAAAAAAGAAAGTTTGTCTGTATGTCCTTTATAGAATAGTAAACTATGCACTTGATCATGTTATGATCTAGAGCAAAGTTGTTGCGCATGAGCCGACAAAGGTTTATAAATTGGTATGACCAATTGCAGGCAGATGGTGCCACTAAAATTACTCAAAATTAAATAAATCGTAAACTGTACATTTGATCATTAGTGTGATCTTTATTGATGTTGTTGCACATGAGTCGATGGAGGTTTCTAAGTCGGTGCGATTAATTTCCGATAGATGGCGACACCGAAAATGATTTAAAATTAATTTAATCGTGATCATGTGTTAATGAGACAAAATCAATAAAATGAATCAAAATTAATTGGATATTTGTGTAATGCCTTTCCTTTAAATTTGATGGCGCAGCAACGCGCTTTTGGTACAGCCAGTTTGTTATTATAACGAACTGCCTTTCTTTAGTATTTTAAAATATAAATCTTTTTTCGTTGCCATTCTTTATGGTTAGTGTTTGATGGTCTTTCGACACTCTTTTCAAAATGTCGGGCAAATTGAAGACTGACAAATGCCGCCTTCTTTCTGGTGGTCATGTCTTCTTTGTTGGTTTGTTTCTTTTTCAAATTATTTGAAATTGTCATTCCCTTTTGAGAAATTTTTCAGCAAATCTAAAAATCATATGGTCATTACAGTTGAAAGCCTAAAGTTCGAAAGGAAATTTAAAAAATGCAATTAATTTTCATTTAATTTCGTTAAGGAAAAGTAAAATTTTATGTGTTTCGAAAATTATGAAAGTGTTTGAAAAGTTTCTTACAAAACAAATAAATAATATCTTTCTAATTTTTTTTTGTTATAGAAATATTTTAAGAAAAAATGTGCAAAATGTGAATTTCATAAGAAAAACTTTTCTTTCTTAATTCTAAAATAATTTTCAAACAAACAACGAATAATTTTCATTATTAAAAAGAAAATAAACATTTCACTTTATATAACTCATTTTTTATTTAAATATAAAAAAAATCAACTAAAAAGTCTTGATCTAAAACAACGAATTTATTAGTTATAATTAAAAAAAAAACGAAATTCTAAGGAAACATTTTTCAAATTTTTATTCAACAAAAAAAAGTGCCTTAAGGATTTTTCAAACCAAAAAAAGAAATAATTTTAATAAAATAAAATGACTAAAAGTGAATTTTAAAAAAAGTTTTAATCTAAAAAAATTTAAAGAAAATAAGCAAAATGCCTGTTAGTGGTTTTCAATACAATACAAGGCCCTACAGCTCCTTTAGGGCTACCCGAGCCTCAGGACTAGGGTCCACTTGTAGTGTACAACAACATACAACAAGCTGTACGGCTACACATCAACAGCCCTTTCAAAATTCCACCCACTCAAGCAGTAAAACTTCTTTAAACAACAACAACAATCATCTAAATCATCAACCGCTAAATGGTCATAGTTTACAGACTTCCAGCTCTTCATCCTCTTTAGGTGTGAGATCGGTGAATAATAATAATTTCCCTGCGGCCTCAAATTTTCAAAGACAACAACCCTTTCGCAGCAGTTATTATGGTACTCGCTATAATTTCAAATCCGGCGAAAGTCATTCCCAATTACCCTGTAAAATAAACTCCTCGGGGGGTAGTGGGGGAGTAACATCAGCCAATACATCAAATTTACCCCTAACGGTAAAGCCTTTAACACCCAAATTGGTAAGACGCATAGAATCCACCTGCACTCATCATACAAAGCAAAAAGCCCCTGCACCTCCAATACCGAATGGTGCGACCACGCCCACTGCCTCTAAACAGTATTTGAGAACCAGAAATCAGCAGCAGCAACAACAACAGCAACCACTACCGCCTACTCCTCCTTTAAGGAAATCTTCCAACTTTGAGCGATTCCATCAAAGTAATCTAAGTATTAGACAAAAGACTAATAACAACTCACCCTTGCTTAGCTCAACACGTTCATCATTTATCGGTTCTAATCATGAAACCCAAGAAAAACTTCATCAAAGCCGGCAAACAAATCTTCCGGGTCCACAAGCCTCACAAAAACGTGCCTACAACAATACAGTCAGTAATAAAGTAACTAAAGAAAATCAGCCCAAGACAGCTGAGCTTAATGGATCTCATGCTCCCCATGGACCTATAAAATCCATAAAGTCCTATCCGGCTCCTTTGCCGCCTCAGGGAACACCCAAGGGGTTGGTAAGACGTAAATGTAAAGAAGACTCTAGACTTAATTCAGTATCGGCCTCGCCAAATCTCAACAATCGTAGATTTATTTCCAGTGTCGGCATTAACTCCTTTAATGCCTCCTGCAATCCCAAAGCCACTCCTTTATATAAAAGAAAGTCTTACAACAACAATTCCACTTCACAACAAAGTCAGCCGCCTCATACCCCCAATATTCAAAACCATTCGGTGCATATACCCCTTAAGAATGGCAGTAATTCTAGTTCAGCTCAATCCTCTGCATCTCAGGGTTCTCCCAAGTCAAAAAAGGCCTTTTCCACTAAATTTCCCCAGGGTTTGCCATTTGAAGATGAGTTCTATAGACGTCATCGTTCCTATTCTCAGTCATCCTCCAGCAATTACTCATTTTACTCCTCAAATGGTGCTCGTACCTCGGCACCCCAAACACCCCATGACTACGAACGCAATCAGCAGGAAGTGGAGGCCGATGAGGATGATGAATTTCAAAGAAAACCCTCTACAGAAGATGCTTTATATGTGGACTTTTCCAAGGCCATACCAAGAAATTCTCACTATCAGCAGAGTACCAAGAGCTCCTCTAGCACCACCCACACCTCCTGGCTCAGAAGGGAGTCCTTAACCCGCCTTAGCCAACGCCACCTTAACAACAAGCAAACATCGAATTATGATACTAGTCACTACGATTCACCACATTCGCCTCGACGTTCTAACTATTCTCAACATAATAATCATGATTACTTACCTCCCACACCGCCAACTGCCCGCCTCAATACGAGCACGTCTGCTTTACGTTTTAGAACGAAATATTCTCAATCTATTAACGATTATCTCTACACTAGTAATGGTGGCACCTGCTCGCCACAAAACACTAGTGATAGTAGAAAATCTTCTCTTCTATATAACAACTCTAAATTATCCTCCTCATATTTGGATCCTCAGCAAAATGCCGATAATGGCTATTACACACATGCTTCACCCGAGTCCTCGCCACCCTCCATTACCAACACAGTGTCTGCGTCCCATCAAACGACCAGGGATTCTTCATCATATATGGCTGTTTCATCATCGTGGGCTCCAAAATGTTCACATCCGACTAAAGTAATAATACCCGCCTCGAAATCTTCCCACACCACTAGTAGCGTTATCTGCTCTACCCAGGCCAGTAAGTGTGATACCAATAATAATAAGGATTATAATGGACGTAATCACCATCATCATCATCAGTATGGTCAGAAAGAGGATTACTATGAGAAATTTAAACGCTACAATAGTGGTTCGAAAATGCCTGCATCGGTAGCCGATAAGTCGGAGAGCAATTTGGAGCTCACGAACAGTGAGTATAGGTGAGTGATGGTTTTATTTATTAAATAAGGAAAAATATAGTAGGGTAGTAAGCATAACATATCACGTTAAGCCTGGGTTCGATCCCTGGTCACTGGGAGTCATAAACTTAGGGGTTTTGATTCTTTAAGTCAACCAACATATTTTATATTCATCCTGGCATATATAAAGAATTAGAACAGCTAGGGATTTCAAAGATCGGATTGTGCTGTGGATTAGTTGGCTAGCAAGACAACTTGTAAGAATAACATATCACATTGAGCCTAGGTTCGATCCCCGGTCACTAGGAGTCATAAATATACGGGTTTTGGCTCTTTAAGTCTCCCAAAATATTTTATATTTATCCTAAGATATCTGAAGAATTTAGAAAAGGTAGGGATTTCAAAGATCGGGTCGTGCTGTGGCTTAGTTGGTTAGCACGTCAACTAGTAAGCATAACATATCACATTGTGCCTAGGTTCGATCCCCGGTCACTAGGAGTCATAAATCAAGGGGTTTTTATTCTTTAAGTTAAACCACATATTTTATATTTATCCTGGCATATCTAAAGAATAAGAATAGGTAGGGATTTCAAAGATCGCATCGTGCTGTGGCTTATTTGGTTAGCTTGTCAACTAATAAGCATAACATATCACATTGAGCCTGGGTTCGATCCCCGGTCTAGGAGTCATAAATCTATGGGTTTTGATTCTTTAAGTCACGCAACATATTTCAAAGATCGGGATTTCAAAGATCGGAAAAAGAGCTCTACTTATTTTAGTTGAAATTCGTCGAATCCTTGGTGTACCTGCCTTGAACCCCCATTTTTCACCTATTTTTCTTTTCAATGTACAAGTCCCAATTCTCAACAAAATTTGATGAAATTTGACACACGTCTATTAATTAACTCAAAAAGACCTCTACTTATTTTAGTTGAAATTTGTCGAGTTCTTGGGGTACCTGCCTTGGACCCCCATTTTTTCTACTATTTTTCTTTTCAATGTACAATACGCAATTCTCAACAGAATTTGAAAAAAAACTAGGCACAGGTCTATAAAATGACCCAAAAAAGAGTTATACTAATTTTGTTTAAGATCCCTCGACTCTTTGGGACACCTGCCTTGGACCCCAATTTTTTCACTAATTTTTGTTCTCAATCTATAAGACGGAATTGTCCACAAAATTTGATTAAATTCGGCACATGTCTATTAGTTTATCCAATAAAGAGCTCTACTAATTTTGGTTGAAATCCGTCCACTCCTTGGGGTACCTTCTGTGCAACCCCATTTTCCACCTATTTTTCTTTTCAATTTACAAGACGCAATTCTCAACAGAATTTGAAAAAACTAGGCACAGGTCTATAAAATGATCCAAGAAGGAGTTTTACTAATTTTGCTTAAGATCCCTCGACTCTTTGGGGCGCCTGCCTTGGACCCCCATTTTTTCACTTATTTTTGTTCTCAATCTATAAGACGGAATTCTCCACAAAATTTTATGATATTCTGCACACGTCTATTATTTCAGACAATACAGAGCTCTACTTATTTTGATTGAAATCCGCCCACTCCCTGGGGTACCTGCTGATGACCCCCATTTTTCACTTATTTTTCTTCTCAACATATAAGCCGGAATTCGCAACAGAATTTAATGAAATCCGACACATGTTTATTAGTTGACCCATAGAAGAGCTCTATTAATTTTGGTTAAAATCCATTCTAGGGGTACCTGCCTTGGAATTACACTTAAATGCATTTTGATTAATAGTTAAGCCTAAAAGACTACAACACTTTTTGCTTAAATTATGCATTACAATTTACGTGACTTTTTTCAGAAAATTTTGAACTTTGTTCCACGATCGGTAAATTTCGGTGAATTTTTTTCGCTCAACCTAAAGAAGAGACTTTCGCCTTTCATTTTGTTATAGTGGGAGAACCGATGTGTATATTTTACAAAATTTGACTTTAAATTTCTGAAAAACTGTACAAGGTACATAAATATATATATTTTTTTCAGTTATAAAGTTTATTTTATTTTTTATGTAGAACAATTTAAAAATTTTCAAAAAAGGTAATTGACATTTTTTTAAAATTAAAATGTTTTATAGAAATTTGTCATTTTTTATAAAATTCAAATTTCTGGATTCTTTTATGAATTCGCGCTACTTTTTACTTTTGAAATCTAAAGAGATTATATGGGACTATATAACTGCATTTCTGAAGGTTGCAAAATCGGCTTGACTTTTTTGTTATATGTTCGAAAACACAAAAATTTTCTTAAAAGTTAAGAAAATTTCGTTCAATGCTGTATGTTAAGGAAATGTTGCACTGACTTTAATTTTGGTTTAGAATCATCCCAGAAACCCATTCTCTACGAATATATAATAAAAGTTAAAAATTGATACTATATTTTTGAGAAAAAAATGCACTTTTTTCGACCATCGATGCGCATCGAGGAAAGGTTTCCCCACCAACATTTTTTGGTTTTATCAAAAAATTATTTATTACAATAATAAATAATAAATAAAATGGGATTTTAGTGCAATACACTACAGTATAACTTTTTAATACAAATATTTGACTTTGGAAATTTCTCAACATTAAACGGTTCAAGATATTTAAATACACTTTTCACTAATTTGTTTCCTAAACTGTTGGCTATATGTCTGTATTTTTTAAAAAAATTATGTGTTTAATATTGAATGCACAATGGGTCAAAAACTAAGAAAAGTCGAAGAGAATTTATTTTTTATTTTTGAAATTAAATAACTTAAAACCTATAACAGTTATTATAGTAAAGTAAGCATGTTTTTTCTTCGATTCAAGCTCATTCCAAAATGTAAAAAATCAATCATATTGGACAATTATTGAAAAAGCTAAATGGTCCAAAAGCTTTTTTACTTCTGAGCTGGTCTACTTTGAGGCCCAATGATTCAGCCTGTGTAAACACAGGGTAACCATAAAGCCAAAATTTAGAAAGCCTGTGCCCTCCTTATCAAGTCTCTCATACATACTGATGCAATCAGACTTACAGTTTAGGAGATACAGATTTATTACCATTTTCTTTGGTTTCAAACCACTTCGATTTTAAAGAAATAAAATTGGGTTTTTAAGTTTTTTCTTAGATTATCCCATATTTTCGAATGAACTTATACTAAAATGTTGCCATCTACGAATGTAACTTTAATATTCAATTTTTATTTAAATTTTATTCTATTTTTAAATATTAGAAAATATAAAATTCAATAACAATTTTATATATTTTTCTTACTAATATGACATAGACTATTACCACTAGTTTTACCATATTTGGCTAAATTTCTTACAGCCAAATTTGGTAATGGCGGTTTTTTTTTATAATCTAAAACAAATAACAGAATTTCAGCCTAAAGACTAGCCTCAAGTCTAGGTCTAATTGTATATTTGAAAGTCAAACGTAAAACCAAATCAAAAATTTAATTAAGCGCCAGACATTTGACTTGTTAATATTGTTAAATCTAATATTGAATTTTGTATAATCAAAAAATATATATATATATCGCTGGCTTAACATGCAAAGGCACTAAGTCCACTTTTGCTAGAAGTATAAATTTTGATATAATATTGAATTTTGTATAATAAATATATATATATATATATATATATATATATATATATATATATATCAGTGGCTTGACATGCAAAGCCACTAAGTCCACTTGTTCTAGAAGCATCAATTTTGCTGTAGAAATGTACAATGAGTAAAAATACATACATTACAATAAAAAAATTGCAGTATCTTGTTTTTTGTGTTGTTGTTTTGTAGTGATGAGCAAAAGCGCTAAGTCCAATTTTTATAAGAAAAAGATATGACTCTATTAAAAGTACATTTAAAAAAAAAAAAAAAGTTAAAATTTTTATACAAAAAAGTTTGATTGTTTTTTTGTCTCCCCTGAAAATTTTTCAAATTTAGACTTAGTGCCTTTTCATATTAAGCCAGCTATATATGTATATAATTATTAAAATTTATGGAAATTCTATTAATTATAATGATTTAGCATAGATTTTTAAAAGATTAAAAAAAATCGCATTCTCTTAAATATTTTAGAAGTTATTAAAATTTACTGACTTAATATGACAAGTGTGTTACTGTCATCGATTAATATTTAAAAAACTGTAACTGACAGTTAGACGGACGGACAGTTAGTAATTTTATGAGATACAGACAGACATAGAGACTACTTACTAACATTTAGCCTTGTTTGGCTAATAGTTTATATCTGTTTTGTTTCGATTTTGAAACAGGAACCGGCTTTATCATCTTATTCGTGAAACGTGTCTCTAAAGCCCAGAGTTAGGAAAATTGTACAATATATCTTATAGAAAAGTTGAATTTACCTTATTCACTCGTATTTTTTTTTAGAAATCAAAAAATATAAAACATACAACGACGAGAATACAATTTAATTAATTTATTAATGAGAAAAACAAACAAATTTGTAATTTAATAGTTTTGTTATTGTGCGCACATTTTCGTATTGGAAAAACATTAATGATTTTGTTTATATAGAAAGTTTTCCGGTTAATTGTGGTTACAATGTAATAAAAAACGAATTAAAGTGAAATTGAAAAACCAGAAACCACCACCAACGCCACATGTTCTGCTTTAAGAAAAGTAAACTTTTCGAAATGGAAATTGTTGGGAAATGAAAACAACAGCAAAAGGTTTCAGAAGACGTACGCAGGTAAAATGGTAACTGTGATCATAGTATGATTAGACTTATAGTGAAAACTGCACTATAATTTGCCGGGAAGTACTGGACCCAAGCATTAAATTCTTCAAAAATTTTATTTGGCTGTGGCATTAGATAGTTCTCAAGACATATGTAGATACTACATCATTTTCAATTGAAATTGAGAAATGTTCAATTGAAATTGAGAATTTTCAATTGAAAATGAGAAATTTTCAATTGGAATTAAGAATTTTCAATTGAAATTAGGAATTTTCATTTGAAATTGGGAAGTTTTCAATTGAAATAAGAATTTTCATTTGAAATTGAGAAATTTTCAATTAAAATTGAGAAAACCGTAATTGGAAATGAGAAACATTCAATTGAAATTGAGAAATTTTCAGTTAAAATTGAGAATTTTTTAATTCAAATTGAGAAAAGCCCAATTGAAAATGAGGTTGAATTATTTAATTGAAATTGAGAAATTTTCAATTGAAAATGAGAACTTTTCAATTGAAAATGAGAAATGTTCAATTCAAAATGAGAAATTTTCAATTAAAATTGAGAATTTTAGAATTGAAATTGAGAAAACCCCAAATGAAATTTCAACCTCATTTTCAATTGGGGTTTTCTCAATTTCAATTCTGAAATTCTCAATTTCAAATAAAAATTTTTCATTTTCAATTAAAATTTTCTCATTTTCAATTGAAAATTTCTCAATTTCAGTTAAAAAAAACTCAACCTCAATTTCAATTAAATATTTTAATTGAAAATTTCTCAATTCAATTTGAAAATTTCTCAATTACAATTAAAAATGGTGTGGACTATTGCTCTAGAACAGTGAAGGGCAAATTATATGCTTTTTCTACTTATAGTTATTTAGCACTCTCAAATTTAGATATAAGTTTGTGCCCACCACTGCTTTAAAACCCTTACTATTTTTGGATTTAGTAAATGTACTTTTACAGAGACAAAACAAACCTGAAGCTTCTAGAAAATTTACTAATATGACGCCAAAACAGATCAATTTATTAATTTCTCTAGAATATCTTCAATTTATTAACTTCTCTAGAATATTAACTTCCCTAGAATATCTTTATTAACTTCTCTAGAATATTTTTATAATCAATAAAATCGGTTTCGAAATTAACGAGATATTCTGGCAAACAGTTGTCGATGAATATTTGACCATATCTCGGCTAGTTTTAAACTCATAGGCTATTAAGTACCCCGAATAATATTAGTTTGTTGTATTAAATATGTCAAATAAAAGTTTAACCATGCAACAAAAATATGGATTACTAGCTGCTTGTATCCGGCGTCGCCCGGGTTGATCGAACAATCATGAAAAATCATTGAACAGTCGTCAGTCAATCATCAATCAACTATCAAAGAATCGACGAAAAATCATCAAACTACCGTCACAAAATCGCCAGTTAATCGTGAAACAATTATCTAACAATTATTACAAATCTTCAAACAGTCATCAGTCAATCAATCATCAAATAACTGTCAAACAATCGTCAAACATCCATCAAATAATCATGAAAACTCTTCAAACAATCGTCAGTTTGATAATACATTAATCATTTTTCAAATATCTGAGCAGCCGTTTTCCGATTTTAGATAAATCAAAAAAAGAAGGCGTAAAAGTGGGCATTGTAAATTTTTCATTATGTTGAATCCTAACTTGGACTAAAGAAACATATAATGGGGTCACGCCCACTTGAGATTTGAGAAAAAGACCTTGTTCTGTCAAAATTTCGGAAAAATCGGCCTGCAGGGTCATTTTTCCATATACAAATTTTTCTATAGAAATTTTTTCCATATAAAAATTTTTCAGTAGAAAATTTTTCCATATAAAAAATTTTCTGTAGAAAACTTTTCGATTTAAAAATTTTTCTATAGAAAATTTTTCGATATAAAAATTTTTATGTCGAAAAATTCTTTCAATTTAAAAATTGTTTTTATAGAAAGTTTTTTGATATAAAAATTTTCAGATATAAAATTTTTTTATTGAAAGTTTTCGATATAAAAATTTTTCTATAGAAAATTTTTCCTTATAAAAATTCTCTACAGAAATTTTTTCATTATAAAAATTTTTCTATAAAAAATTTTTCGTTATAAAAATTTTTCTATAGAAAATTTTTCGTTATAAAAATTTTTCTGTAGAAAAATTTTCGTTATAAAAAATTTTCTATAGAAAATTTTTCGTTATAAAAATTTTTCTATAGAAATTTTTCGTTATAAAAATTTTTCTATAGAAAATTTTTTGTTATAAAAATTTTTCTATAGAAAATTTTTCGTTATAAAAGTTTTTCTATAGAAAATTTTTCGTTATAAAAGTTTTTCTATAGAAAATTTTTCGTTATAAAAGTTTTTCTATAGACAATTTTTCGTTATAAAAGTTTTTCTATAGAAAATTTTTCGATAAAAAAATTTTTCTATAGAAAGTTTTTCGATATAAAAATATCACTATAGAAAATTTTTCGATATAAAATTTTTCTATAGAAAATTCTTCGATACAAAAAGTTTTCTATAGAAATTTTTGCTTTATAAAGGTTTTTCTATAGAAATTCTTTCTTTATAAAGGTTTTTCTATAGAAATTTTTTCTTTATAAAAATTATTCTATAGAAAATTTTTCGATATAAAAATTTTCCTACAGAAAATTATTCGATATAAAAATTTTTCTGTAGAAAATTTTTCGATATAAAAATTTTTCTATAGAAAATTTTTCGGTATAAAAGTTTTTAAAAGAAAATTTTTCGATATAAAAATTTTCAATAGAAAATTTTTCGATATAAAAATATTACTATAGACAATTTTTCGATATTAAAATTTTTCGATATAAAAATTTTAATACAGAAAAATTTTTTTGTTCTTTAGAAAATTTTTCGATATACAAATTTTTCTATAGAAAATTTTACGATATACAAATTTTTCTATAAAAAATTTTTTCGATATAAAAATTTTTCTATAGAAATTTTTTTGATATAAAAATTTTTCTATAGAAAATTTTTTGATACAAAAATTTTTCTATAGAAAATTTTTCGATACAAAAATTTTTCTATAGAAAATTTTTCGATACAAAAATTTTTCTATAGAAAATTTTTCGATACAAAAATGTTTCTATGGAAATTTTTTTTCTTTATAAAGGTTTTTCTATAGAAATTATTTCTTAATAAAGGTTTTTCTATAGAAAATTTTTCCTTATAAAAATTATTCTATAGAAAATTTTTCGATACAAAAATTTTCATACAGAAAATTATTCGATATAAAAATTTTTCTATACAAAATTTTTCTATAGAAAATTTTTCGATATAAAAATTTTTCTATAGAAAATTTTTCGATATAAAAGTTTTCAATGGAAAATTTTTCGATATAAAAATTTTCAATGGAAAATTTTTCGATACAAAAATTTTCGATAAAAAAATTTTTTTGATAAAGAAATTTTTTCTATATAAAATTTTACGATAAAAATTTTTTTCTATAGAAAATTTTACGATATAAAAATATTTCTATATAAAATTTTTCGATATAAAAATATTACTATAGAAAATTTTTCGATATTAAAATTTTTCGATATAAAAATTTTAATATAGAAATTCTTTTTTTTCTATAGAAAATTTTTCGATATACAAATTTTAATATAGAAATTTTTTTTTTTTGTAGAAAATTTTTCGATATAAAAATTTTTCTATAGAAAATTTTTCGATATAAAAATTTTTCTATAGAAAATTTTTCGATATAAAAATTTTTCTATAGAACGTTTTTCGATATAAAAATTTTTCTATAGAACGTTTTTCGATATAAACTTTTTTGAAAATTTTTCGATAAAAATTTTTTCTTTTGAAAATATTTTCGACATAAAGATTTTTCAATAGAAACTTTTTCGATAGAAATTTTTTCGACGTAAAAAGTTTTTCTGTAGACAATTTTTCAATTAAATTTTTTTTTTATAGAAAATTTTTAAATTTAAAAATTTTTCTGTAGAAAATTATTTGATATAAAAATTTTTCTATATAAAACCCAACTTTAAATCGGTCCAACATAAAACAAATTAGTCTCAAGCGACTTAAAAATAATTTGATTTGCTGTGATTTTCAACAAAAATGAAAGATCCGTTTCAAAGATATGATAAAATTTATTTATCGGCCTTTTCGAAAAATTACAAATTTTATATACAAATATTTTTTTTTAACAATTAAACGAAAACTAAATTTTGTTCAGTTTTACGATAAAAAAACCATAATGAGTTAAACAAAAATAGTGGTGATCAATTGTAAAGCAAGAAGTTAAATTTTTTAAACTAATATTATAGGTCTTCCTTTTCATTTTGATCAGACTGTCAATACTTATGTAAATGTCAATAAAAACATACCAGAATTTGAGGTTAGATTGATTCCATAAAATCAAATCTTTCAAAATGTAACCACAGCTTTTTGTGTGGTTCCCATTAGTCTTTGTTTGTAATATTCTTTTTTTTCTCGGTTTCTCGTCAAGTAATAAAAAGTTTTTTTTTCTAAGCCACTTTTTCTTAATTTATCTGAAAAGCCGCTTTGATTTGTTCATCTCCTTAACTACTTAATGTCTTCGTAAGTCATTCTAAACAACTACTGTCTCTCCTTGTGTCCGTCTAATGAGCTTCTGACTATTATAACTATTCTTTATAAGATTTTATGATGACAGTTTTATTTGTTTTGTTTTGAATGTGTGATAACTTGAAAAGTTTTTTTTTCTTCATATTTTGTTACATTTCTAAATCGTCTCTCATTGTCAACAATTTTCAGTTAATGACTTAATAACATTAAATGATTAATCATTATGCAGTTAACAAAAAAAAAAAAAATATGTTAGTTAAAGCAATTAATTATGTATTTTTATGGGAATTATTTTAAATGCATTAGAGATTAGCTGGTAGTTAGCTTTAATTATGTAATGGTTTATAATTAATGTTTTCAAAAATTCTTGAAATTTTTAAAACTTGAGTGGCACATACCTTTCCATTAGTGGTAGTCTTGTTGTCATATCGTTTAGGAAAGCTTAGCTCATAGCTTTAGTCTATAATCGGTGTACCAAATTGGAACTAACTTTTTTATAAGCCCTCTATTTATGCATTGCAATGTGATGGATGCGGGGAAATATTCCCGAAGGAAGTATTACACATACGAACAAAACGTCTAATAAACGATTTTCTTCTATGGTGTGTTGTGCGATAGACCATAAATGGATGAGTTCTTGTAGACTACTCGTATGTCTATACAATACAATAATAGTTCGGGTTTCGGTTTCCTGAGTTTATAAGAACACATGGTATTGTACTATAGATATAAAAGAAAATCACATAGAAACGATGATCTCTTTTCTCGTTTTTGGGTATGATCAAGTAACTCGTAAATATAGTTTATGAGGTCATTGAGTGCTCGTAGTATGAAAGAATATGCATTCCATTCCGATCTAAAAAAAGTTTTTTAACCAACAAAAACTTCAAATTTATTGCAACTACTGTTAACATAAATATTTAAATTCATAAATATGCAAAATTAATAGCAATAATAAAACTGATGTCTATCATATGTTTTGGTTTTTATTTTAATTTTTTAATAGACATTACAAAAGATGCTTTGAAGCAAAAGAAAAAACAAAAAAATAGACAAATTTAAGAAAATTTAATAATTTTATTACACACCCTCAATAAAAAAGCACAAAATTAAAGTTTATAAATGGAAATATTCACAAGAAGACACAAACACATAACTATAAACAATTGAAATTTTTGAAAAATTTCCTTTAAAAATAAGAATTTTGTAAAAAATTTCCTATAAAAGTAAAAATTTTTTGAAAAATTTCCTATAAAAATAAGAAATTTTTTAAAAATTTCCTATAAAAATAAGAAATTTTTGAAAAATTTCCTATAAAAATAGGAAATTTTCGAAAAATTTCCTATAAAAATAAGAAATTTTTGAAAAATTTCCTATAAAAATGAGAAATTTTTGAAAAATTTAAATAAAAACAAGAAATTTTTGAAAAATTTCCTATGAAAATAAGAAATTTTTGAAAAATTTCCTATAAAAATAAGAAATTTTTGAAAAATTTCCTATAAAAATAAGAAAATTTTGAAAAATTTCCTATAAAAATAAGAAATTTTTGAAAAATTTCCTATAAAAATAAGAAATTTTTGAAAAATTTCCTATAAAAATAAGAAATTTTTGAAAAATTTCCTATAAAAATAAGAAATTTTTGAAAAATTTCCTATAAAAATAAGAAATTTTTGAAAAATTTCCTATAAAATTGGAATTTTTTGAAAAATTTCCTATAAAAATAGGAAATTTTTGAAAAATTTCCTATAAAAATAGGAAATTTTTGAAAAATTTCCTATAAAAATAGGAAATTTTTGAAAAATTTCCTATAAAAATAGGAAATTTTTGAAAAATTTCCTATAAAAATAGGAAATTTTTGAAAAATTTCCTATAAAAATAGGAAATTTTTGAAAAATTTCCTATAAAAATAGGAAATTTTTGAAAAATTTCCTATAAAAATAGGAAATTTTTGAAAAATTTCCTATAAAAATAGGAAATTTTTGAAAAATTTCCTATAAAAATAGGAAATTTTTGAAAAATTTCCTATAAAAATAGGAAATTTTTGAAAAATTTCCTATAAAAATAAGAAAATTTTTG
The DNA here is from genome assembly GCA_933228675.1 of Stomorhina lunata. Classification (NCBI taxonomy): domain Eukaryota; kingdom Metazoa; phylum Arthropoda; class Insecta; order Diptera; family Rhiniidae; genus Stomorhina; species Stomorhina lunata. The sequence continues at coordinate 120,068,657 of OW121740.1, read as the reverse complement.
AAAAATTTCCTATAAAAATAGGAAATTTTTGAAAAATTTCCTATAAAAATAGGAAATTTTTGAAAAATTTCCTATAAAAATAGGAAATTTTTGAAAAATTTCCTATAAAAATAGGAAATTTTTGAAAAATTTCCTATAAAAATAGGAAATTTTTGAAAAATTTCCTATAAAAATAGGAAATTTTTGAAAAATTTCCTATAAAAATAGGAAATTTTTGAAAAATTTCCTATAAAAATAGGAAATTTTTGAAAAATTTCCTATAAAAATAGGAAATTTTTGAAAAATTTCCTATAAAAATAGGAAATTTTTGAAAAATTTCCTATAAAATTAGGAAATTTTTGAAAAATTTCCTATAAAAATAGGAAATTTTTGAAAAATTTCCTATAAAAATAGGAAATTTTTGAAAAATTTCCTATAAAAATAGGAAATTTTTGAAAAATTTCCTATAAAAATAGGAAATTTTTGAAAAATTTCCTATAAAAATAGGAAATTTTTGAAAAATTTCCTATAAAAATAGGAAATTTTTGAAAAATTTCCTATAAAAATAGGAAATTTTTGAAAAATTTCCTATAAAAATAGGAAATTTTTGAAAAATTTCCTATAAAAATAGGAAATTTTTGAAAAATTTCCTATAAAAATAGGAAATTTTTGAAAAATTTCCTATAAAAATAGGAAATTTTTGAAAAATTTCCTATAAAAATAGGAAATTTTTGAAAAATTTCCTATAAAAATAGGAAATTTTTGAAAAATTTCCTATAAAAATAGGAAATTTTTGAAAAATTTCCTATAAAAATAGGAAATTTTTGAAAAATTTCCTATAAAAATAGGAAATTTTTGAAAAATTTCCTATAAAAATAGGAAATTTTTGAAAAATTTCCTATAAAAATAGGAAATTTTTGAAAAATAAAAATAGGAAATTTTTGAAAAATTTCCTATAAAAATAGGAAATTTTTGAAAAATTTCCTATAAAAATAGGAAATTTTTGAAAAATTTCCTATAAAAATAGGAAATTTTTGAAAAATTTCCTATAAAAATAGGAAATTTTTGAAAAATTTCCTATAAAAATAGGAAATTTTTGAAAAATTTCCTATAAAAATAGGAAATTTTTGAAAAATTTCCTATAAAAATAGGAAATTTTTGAAAAATTTCCTATAAAAATAGGAAATTTTTGAAAAATTTCCTATAAAAATAGGAAATTTTTGAAAAATTTCCTATAAAAATAGGAAATTTTTGAAAAATTTCCTATAAAAATAGGAAATTTTTGAAAAATTTCCTATAAAAATAGGAAATTTTTGAAAAATTTCCTATAAAAATAGGAAATTTTTGAAAAATTTCCTATAAAAATAGGAAATTTTTGAAAAATTTCCTATAAAAATAGGAAATTTTTGAAAAATTTCCTATAAAAATAGGAAATTTTTGAAAAATTTCCTATAAAAATAGGAAATTTTTGAAAAATTTCCTATAAAAATAGGAAATTTTTGAAAAATTTCCTATAAAAATAGGAAATTTTTGAAAAATTTCCTATAAAAATAGGAAATTTTTGAAAAATTTCCTTTCAAAATAGTAAATTTTTGAAAAATTTCCTTTCAAAATAGTAAATTTTTGAAAAATTTCCTATAAAAATAGGAAATTTTTGAAAAATTTCCTATAAAAATAGGAAATTTTTGAAAAATTTCCTATAAAAATAGGAAATTTTTGAAAAATTTCCTATAAAAATAGGAAATTTTTGAAAAATTTCCTATAAAAATAGGAAATTTTTGAAAAATTTCCTATAAAAATAGGAAATTTTTGAAAAATTTCCTATAAAAATAGGAAATTTTTGAAAAATTTCCTATAAAAATAGGAAATTTTTGAAAAATTTCCTATAAAAATAGGAAATTTTTGAAAAATTTCCTATAAAAATAGGAAATTTTTGAAAAATTTCCTATAAAAATAGGAAATTTTTGAAAATTTTCCTATAAAAATAGGAAATTTTTGAAAATTTTCCTATAAAAATAGGAAATTTTTGAAAAATTTACTATAAAAATAGGAAATTTTTGAAAATTTTCCTAAATAAAAATAAAAATAGAAAATTTTTGAAAATTTTCCTATAAGAATAGTAAATTTTTGAAAAATTTACTATAAAAATAGTAAATTTTTGAAAATTTTCCTATCAAAATAGTAAATTTTTGAAAAATTTCCTATGAAAATAGTAAATTTTTGAGAAATTTCCTATAAAAATAGGAAATTTTTGAAAAATTTCCTATAAAAATAGTAAATTTTTGAAAAATTTCCTATAAAAATAGTAAATTTTTGAAAAATTTCCTATAAAAATAGTAAATTTTTGAAAAATTTCCTATAAAAATAGTAAATTTTTGAAAAATTTCCTATAAAAATAGTAAATTTTTGAAAAATTTCCTATAAAAATAGTAAATTTTTGAAAAACTTGATGCTTGTAACGCAAAGAAATATTTGTATTAGACCCACCTTTTAGTGTACCAATAGGCCTAGAGTCACTTTCTGAGTTTGATTTAGCGATGTCAGTCCGTCCGTCTGGCTGGACGGCTGGCTGGACCCCCATGTAAACCATGTAATCAAAGTAAAGGTCGCAATTCTAAAGATAATTTGATTAAATTTGGCACAGATCATTGTGGGACCAAGGCTATTGAAATTCGTCAAAATCGGTCCATTATTTATGGTACCTCCCATAGATCCTTCTTCTCGGAATTGATATATTGGCCACAAATATCAATATTTTTTCATGAAATTTAAAACAAATACTGCTTATGTAAACTTAAATCACTGTACCAAATTTCGTTGAAAGCGGTCCACATTTGACCATAGCTCCAATACAAACTCTTCTGTCAAAACGCTCTAAATGAGACAAAAAACACTTAAACGCTCGTAAATTTGAATATAATGAGAATTTTAAGTTTATTTTTAATATACATAATTTTTGTAACAACTGTAATCAATTCGCCAAATTTCGAGATAATCGGTTCACATTTGACCTTAGCTCTCATATAAGTCCAAGTGGCGAAAACAGCTTAAATATACAAGTTTTGATAAAATGTTTGTATGATGGCAAAATTTAGCAAATATTTGTCTTTATACAGGAAAAAAACTCCTTTGACCTTAGTGGTGAAGGGTATCGTATGGTCGGGCTTGACCGACTATAGCACTTTCTTACATGTTAAGTTTTACTTTGTACAAAAATAATATTGAATATAAGTAAGTCTATGGAAAATTACTTTGAAATGTTTATTTTGATATTGGAAAAGATTTAACCCTTTCTTTCCCGGGGTCAAAGATCAAAAATGTATATATTTTCATTTTTTAAAGTAAAATTACGGAATGTTAAGAATTTAATAACAAATTATATAATTGTATAAAATTTCGTTTTACCAAGATTAAGTTTTTTGTTAAAAAATTTTACTTTAACCTTAAAAAGACCTGAGGACTAAAATGACCCAACAGTTTTTTGGTCGCCTCTTTTGAACGAAACAATAGAATATTATGGATGTATTAGTGAATATGGATAAAAAGGCATAAACGAAGTTATTTGTACCTAAATATACACAAAAACTGTTGGGTCTTAATGGGGACTAAAAAGTTGCCTTTTTAGAGTTGCCTGATCGGGATTTGAACTCAGGATCATTAATACACGTTGCTTCGTGGGCAACTTTCTGTTGCTTAATTTTAAATAAATCTTGATTTATATTCCCTTTGAAATTATAGGATTAAGCACATGTTGTAATAAGTCATTCTTCACGTGCACAACCAATTTCCGGCTTGTTTTATTCCTCTCAAAGTCAAGTCAACAAAGTAACAACCTTCCTTTACAAAAAGTGTTCTTGAAGTGTAATTGATTTCTTTTCGTTTTATATATAAACCATTTTTTCGTTGTTTTTAAGCTTAAGAGGCTTAAAAGCTTTAATCCACTCAGCCTTTGCAACTTGACAGTAGTGGAACCATAAAAGGTTTTCTCTATTAGAATGACAAACATTAAAGCATTTGCTGGTAATTAAGTCAAATTCAATTTTCTTCCTAAAAATAAAATCTTACGACATTTATTTTGGCCATATCTAAAAAAGCAATAGAACTTGCATTTAAAAGGAGGTGTTTTTTTTTGTGAACTTAAAAAAATCGGCTTAAGAACTAAAACTATTTTAGGAATGATCACTACTTACTGTTCAAATTATAAAGTAATTAATATTTTAAATTTAAGTTTTATTAATTATTTCATGAAATTTGAAAAGATTTATTAAACAAAAAATCTTTTAAAATTTTTGGTGAAACAAAAAAATTCAACAAAATTGTAGGTGGCAATTTTTGATATTTGTTTAAAACTTGTTGACTTGGAATATGATTTTTTAAGTTTTTTTTCTTTGATTTCATTAGCCACTGTTTTGGCCTTTTATGGCAAAAATAAAGTTTTGTTTTCAGTCTTAGATAAATAGTTTTTTTTTTTTTGTTGTACCCACTTGAAAAATTTTTAATTTTTTTAAGCAAAGTTTTATGATTCATTTCCATCATTTGCAATATCATCTTGGTAACATAGTTTTTTTTTTATGAATGTCTGTTCTGTTCTTTTTTTTGTCTGTTTCTAACTATTAAATAATATTTTTTTTAATTTTGTTTGTCTTGGTTTCATGCCAATTTTTTTTGTTAGTTTTAACTCTTTGCGTTGTGTTGAATAGCTAAACAAATTAATATCTACATCACTCAAATAAGGTTTATAAAAAATACACAAAAATATTGCAGCGGTTTTAAAAATAGAAAAAAAAGCAAGTAAGAAAGTGCTATAGTCGGTCAAGCCCGACCATACGATACCCTTCACCACTAAGGTCAGAGATGTTCTTTTTCCTGTATAAAGACAAATATTTGTTAAACTTTGCCATCGTGCAAACATTTTCTCAAAACTTATATATTTAAACTGTTTTAGTCATTTGGACTTATATATGAGCTAGGGTCAAATGTAGACCGATCATCTCGAAATTTGGCAAATTGATTACAGTTGTTGCAAAAATTATGTTTGCAAAAAATAAACTTAAAATTCTCATCATCTTCAGATCTAAGAGCGTTTTAGTGATTTTTGTCTCATTTAGTGCGTTTTGATACATAAGTTTGTATAGGAGCTATGGTCAAATGTGTAACGAAATTTGGTACAGTGATTTAAGTTTACATAAGCAGTATTTGATTTAAATTTCATGAAAAAATATTAAAATTTGAGGCCAATATATCAATTCCGGGAAATGGGACCTATGGGAGGTACCATAAATAATGGACCGATTTTGACGAATTTCAATAGCCATGGTCCCATTATTAAAAAAATGATCTGTGCCAAATTTCATCAAATTATCTTTAGAATTGTGACCTATAGTTTGATTACAAGGTTTACATGAGGGTCCAGCCAGGCAGACGGACGGACGGACGGACATCGCTAAATCGACGACATGCGTTACATACATCAGCACAAACTTATAATACCCTTTTCACCTATGGTGGGGAAGGGTATAACAAGTAAGAAAGTGCTGTAGTCGCTCAAGCCCGACCATACAATACCCTTCACCACTAAGGTCAAAGATGTTCTTTTTCCTGTATAAAGACAAATATTTGTTAAACTTTGCCATCATACAAACATTTTCTCAAAACTTATATATTTAAACTGTTTTAGTCATTTGGACTTATATGAGAGCTAGGGTCAAATATGGACCGATCATCTCGAAATTTGGCAAATTGATTGTTACAAAAATTATGTTTGCAAAAAAAAACTTAAAATTCTCATTATCTTCAGATTTAAGAGCGTTTTAGTGATTTTTGTCTCATTTAGTGCGTTTTGACACATAAGTTTGTATGAGAGCTATGGTCAAATGTGGACCGATTTTAACGAAATTTGGTACAGTGATTTTAGTTTACATAAGCAGTATTTGTTTTAAATTTCATGAAAAAATATTGATATTTGTGGCCAATATATCAATTCCGGGAAGTGGGACCTATGGGAGGTACCATAAATAATGAACCGATTTTGATAGAAAGTAATTCTGAGCCAATTGGTATACTAAAAGGTGGGTCGAAGACAAATATTTCAATGCGTTACATACATCAGCACAAAGTTATAATACCGTTTCCACCTATGGTGGTGAAGGGTATAAATACAGTAATCCCTCGATTTACATGATCACAGTTTACATTGTTTTATATTCATGTGTAAAAAACGGAGACATTGAAGTCTTATTTTGACATCGATTACAAATTTAAATTCTAATATGTATCTAAATCTGAAATTAGGTGTTGCCCGTAGGATGCTTAGGCACGATTTTTTTACGATGATTTATTGGAGGGGAAATACCTCAAGTCGGTGTTTTATTTCTCTATAAAGGACTATAGAGCCTCGTTCCGAATTTTTATGGTATCACTTGAACAGATTAGTGTGATAAGTGTTGTTGTATACTAAGATGATGTAACGGGTTATCCATTTTGCAGTTTCAAAAGTGAAATTAAATAAAAATAAAGAAAATTTTGTTCGAGAAATCATCGTCCACCGCCTGTTGCGTAAGCACCCATTCCACGTATCTACGACGTTGTGAATGGTCAGTAGAGCGGTTCGTGTTCCAAAAAAAAGTTATGTCAGTCACCCCCTAGGATTAAAGATAATGTTAAAACAATTCCAAAAAATATTTTTTTATTTTTTTACCACGCCTACAAATACCGCCCTTTTACTATTTTGTTTACTGTGTCGCCATTTTAAATCCGATCATAACATTTTATATATCGGTGTTCGCGGCCCTGTAAGGGCTACATTTCTCTCTTTGATAGTTTTTTACTACCACGTCAATTTATATAGTCATAACTTTTAAAAACTAGATTTTTACTCGGTTTGATTAGTTTGGGTACGAGTCGAATTTTAAAAAGTTATGACTAGAAATTGACGTGGTAGTAAAAAACTATCAAAGAGAGAAATGTAGCCCTCACAGAGCCCTGAAAATCAATATATAAAATGTTATGATCGGATTTAAAATGGCGACACAGTGAACAAAATAGTAAAAGGGCGGTATTTGTAGGCGTGATAAAAAAATAAAAAAAATTTTTTAGAATTATTTTTACATTATCTTTAATCCTAGGGGGTGACTGACTCAACTTTTTTTTTCGAACCACTCTAATGGTCAGCTGGCTTCAGTTGTTGTGTGAGTAGGACTTTATACGGATGTAGGTCTAAATCTAAATGGAAAATACACCATAATGTGACATAAGACATTCCTTTTCCTGAGAACGACGAGGAGTCTACACATTCGGTAATACTTTCACTTACAACAGCGATATTTTTAGCGGAACGAGTGAAACGATGATGCACAGGCCTTAAAATATTTGTAACTGCTCCAGTCTCTTAAAATTTTTTCACAATTTTGCCAATTGCTTGCGTAGTTGGACGATTATGTAAACCATATTCTCCTCTTAAAGCACAATATGTGGCTGTTGTAGAATCACCATTTTTGCGGTATGTTTTGATAATTTTTATGCGTTGTGTGATACTTAAGTGATCCATTTTCGTCAATGTCAGACTTTGAACAAAAAAAAAAAAATTAGTTTAATAACTTAGTTCGACAGATGTCGAATTCCAGTCCTATACTTTTGAAACCACAAAATGGATAACCCTTTAGTAATAGCAAACAGGTATATATATTTTTAAGTACACTCAAAGCAAAGACAATATAATATAAAAACATTGCCCTCCATACATTTTTTTCTTCATGGAACATACATGTGTATGCACGTGTATGTGCCTTAGCTTTCTCTTATTATAATCATCAACATTAGTTGTCGAATTAGAGTAAAAGCGGTATACTCTCTTTTTTATTGCACTTTTTAAAACGACCATATGGCAAATCAATGTATAGAAGTGCAACATCTTTATATTATAGAGTCTTTGCTCAGAGACTTTTATGCGGTCTTCCTACTATGACAAAATATGCAGATGATATCGATCTTGCGGTAAATTCAAACAACTCTGAATTCGTTCTGCTTACTAGAAGGTAACCGAAATCACTTTTGCGGACTGTGCCAAGTATCGAGGGCTTACTTTTGTTAAAAATAGTAAAACTCGCTTTTGCTTCATTTTATTGTTGATGGTTTTGAGTTTGTGTCTTTTGGCCTAGTGTGAATATTTCAATTTAAAAATTTTGCGCTTTTGTGCGTTTTTATTGAGGGTGTGTAATAAAATTATTAAGAGTTTTTTTGGGTTTCTTTTTCTCTAAAGATTCTTGAAAAATGACAAATTAAAATAACGATAATAAAACTTCAAAATATGGTAGACATCTTTTTTGTTATTAATTTTGTATATTTATGAATTTAAATATTTTTGTTTACATTAAATAATTGAGCTAAATTTGAAAAATTTATTTCAATAAATAATTTTTAAGATTGGCTAAATATATTCGATCATTTTCTAATTACTCTGAATTTCTCAAAGCAAGTTTACTCAAAATCAGTCGCGGGCAAACAATTCATTTGCTATATCTAGTTATAGGAAAGTAAATTCTGCCAACACACACACAACAAATGCTCTTGCGCTTCAGATTTGTGACAAACTTACGCCAACAAATAAAATTTGCTATGAAAACACACTTGCTAGAGTGAGAACACACTACAGATCTTTCTAAATCTTCTCTGCTGCTGCCAGTACAATCAGAAATTTACATATGGATGTGTTAGTGCCCACTACTGTTCTAAATGCAAAATCGTTCAATTATTCGACCAAATATGCGCTGCCAGATTACATGGTAAAAAGTTCCTAACAGGTCCATTTGTAGCTAGATATACAAGTTATAAAAGTTATAGTTAACAAAAAAACGCATTTGAATATTTTATTCCAAAATATAGGTTCTTGTCTTAATACAAGTGATCTTACTTAACTTACTTAAATGGCCTATATTTACAGACTGTTAAGGTCAAAGGTCGAGCATATTTTAGAATTCCATGCGCTTCGATCTTGTACGCAAATGTCATAGACCAAGCTTTGTAATATTTTCCTCCATCATTCGGACGTTTTTATTCTATTTTTTGGTTTTTCATAATATTTAGTTGTTTCTTTCCAGTAGTGGGTTACATGCCTTACGTTCTAACCCATATTTATCGTTCTTATAGGAGAACGCGCTGCATATGTTAGCTGACTACATTAACAGGTGATAACAAAGTATCACCTGGGGAACCACGTGGAGGTCAGTGTCCTAACCTATTTAAGAAGTTATTATTTTTGAGTATTTTTTTGCTCAAAATACTTAACTTTAAAAAAAAGGGGAATATTCGTGCCAAATTTTATTGCCATAGCTTTTTTAGCTGAGAAGCTTGCAAAAGACTGACAGACCGACAAAAATAACTAGTCTTTTTGGTATTTAAGGGAGCTAGGGTTGAATCTAAACCGATTTCGCCCAATTTAATGCTTTTTCAAGAAATGAGAAATGTTCTTGCAACTCCTTTTGTTCGGGCCCTATCGTATTTTTAACAGACTGGCGGACAGACACATCGAGACAGAGATACAGATACAGACAGACCGACTGACAGGGATACAGAGGCAGACAGATTTAGATATTGAGATTAAGACAGACAGGGATAGATATAGAGGCTAAGAAAGACAGAGATATATGCAGAGGCTGGGAAATACAGAGAAAGATATAGAGGCTGAGATAGACGGAGATAGATATAGAGGCAGACAGAGAAAGATAGACAGAGAAACAAAGATGGACAGAGAAACCAGACAGCCAGAGAGCCAAAAACGGACAGAGAAACAAGATAGACAAACAGAGGCAGAGCGAGACAGACAGAGACATACAGAGACATACAGAGACAGACAGAGACAGACAGAGACAGACAGAGACAGACAGAGACAGACAGAGACAGACAGAGACAGACAGAGACAGACAGAGATAGACAGAGACAGACAGAGACAGACATAGACAGACATAGACAGACATAGACAGACAGACATAGACAGACAGACATAAACAGACAGACATAGACAGACAGACATAAACAGACAGACAGACATAGACAGACAGACAGACAGACAGACAGACAGACAGACAGACAGACAGACAGACAGACAGACAGACAGACAGACAGACAGACAGACAAGACAGACAGACAGACAGACAGACAGACAAGACAGACAGACAGACAGACAGACATAGACAGACAGACATAGACAGACAGACATAGACAGACAGACATAGACAGACAGACATAGACAGACAGACATAGACAGACAGACATAGACAGACAGACATAGACAGACAGACATAGACAGACAGACATAGACAGACAGACATAGACAGACAGACATAGACAGACAGACATAGACAGACAGACATAGACAGACAGACATAGACAGACAGACATAGACAGACAGACATAGACAGACAGACATAGACAGACAGACATAGACAGACAGACATAGACAGACAGACATAGACAGACAGACATAGACAGACAGACATAGACAGACAGACATAGACAGACAGACATAGACAGACAGACATAGACAGACAGACATAGACAGACAGACATAGACAGACAGACATAGACAGACAGACATAGACAGACAGACATAGACAGACAGACATAGACAGACAGACATAGACAGACAGACATAGACAGACAGACATAGACAGACAGACATAGACAGACAGACATAGACAGACAGACAGACAGACAGACAGACAGACAGACAGACAGACAGACAGACAGACAGACAGACAGACAGACAGACAGACAGACAGACAGACAGACAGACAGACGGTCATATCTCAATCGAACAAAGTTAAATCTTTTTCATCAAATTATTCTAGTCGCTCTACAAATCTGATTTCAAGACAGAAGTCGATTCGTAGTCGATCAGTATAATTTGTAAGATACCTGACACTAGTGGAGAATAGCGCCTACTTCTCAAATGGTTCATACTAGAAGCTTTTGGCATAATATCTCCGATGTATCCTCCGATTTCTTACATATATATTAAATATTTGCTTCCATAGAACCACAAAAAGTCGTCTTCAAATGTTGTTCGTTTGAAAGTCTACTTATGGTTAACTTATAGATCCAACTAAAAATTTTTGACAGTAACTTGTTACACGAAGCAGCTGAGCTGCCAAAAACTGTGTCACTTAAAATATAGTAGTAAACTCAATCGCTTGTTAATGCCCTCAGCGATAACCACAATTTTAAACATTTATTTTTAAAACATTTTAAGCAGTGTTTTAGGTTCCGAACCTTTAAACAACTTTTTGAATTTTTAGATTTTTAATTTTGTAAACACTTTTTAATTACTAACATTAATTAATATTTTTTCTCTTTCTTTCTAGGTAAGTGTCAAAAATTTGTTCGTCATTTATATTTAAGGATTAATGTAAGTGGTAAGATCTTTGTCCAACCTATGAGTAATAACAATAATAAACTGGTTATGTAGTTCAGATGAGTATTGAGATAT
>OW121740.1:118004706-118177206 GCA_933228675.1 Stomorhina lunata | reverse complement strand
GAACTAAAAGTTGCAGGGTTTCATCTGCCAATATTTAATTTCATTTCTTGTTTTAATTAAAAAAGCCTTCCCTGGTACTTACAGCCACTTCATAAAAAACCTATAATTATTGTATTTAAATAATAAAAATTTATTTGTTAACCAAATAAATAAAAATCACTGAAGTGAAATTTATGTCATTCGCATAAAACAAATAACAATTTTTATTTTGTGTTTTCTTTTTTTTTCTATAAAAAACATCAAAAACAACTACTGATTACATGCAACAACAACAACAATAACTAACAACTACAAAATGAAAAAAAAAAAAATAAAACATTTTAACATTTTTTTGCGAATCTGTTAAAAAAGGACATTTTTTATAAACCATTATAACACATTTATATTTTGTAAAATTAACAATGAAAAAAATTAAGAAAATAACAATTGGTTGGTTAATACAATTGTCCTTTCATGTAATGTTGTTATTGTTGTTGTTGCTGAATGTTGTTTAAATATTAACAACAACAAACAATTTAATGTCGATGTTGTAGTTATTTGTTAAAAACATAACATACAACTCGTAGTAGTTGTTATGAATGTTTTTTGTTTTAACAAAAGCTAATAAATTTGTTGTTATTTCGAATTTAAAAATATATCCAAAACCGTTAAAAAAGTACAAAGTTTAAAAAAAAAATTTGATTTTGAAAATATGAAAATTCAAAATTTTTATTAAGAAAATTTAAAATTTTTGTCATACAAAAATATTTGTAATAAAAATTTGTTCTATACAAAAAAATTTCATAAAAAAATGTTTAACGAAGAACGAATTTTTAACGAGAGTTTTACATAAATTTATTGCACTAAGATTCTCTCGAAAGAATTGAACTAAATCAATTCTTTCGAGAGAAATTGTTTTTTAATGAACATTTCAAATTGACAAAAATTTCTTAATGAAACATTTTTCTAGAGAAAAAATTTTCATATGAAAAATTTTTCTATAGAAAAAATTTCATATTAAAAATTTTTCTATAGAAAAAATGAGTTAAATTGATGATTATCTCTGCAATTTGATAACTCGGCTATGATCGAGGGCGCTAAGTGCTGATGACGTCCTGTGGCGGGACAGAAATTGCAATCCACTAGCCGCGTTCAAAAATAATTTTTTCAGTTTTTCTCCATAATTTAAATACTATCCAATTTTCAAAATTAATAATTTGAAAATTAAATGAACTCAAGCCTGATGAAACCTACCCAGCAAAACGTTGGTAATGGCAAGTACTCTGATAACTGGTTACCTTGTAACGACTACAACATACCATCCGAATAAATAATAAGTTATTACAGAAGTACTTATTTGTAATTAGGATGGTAATTTAAACTGAATGGCCCCGGTTCAAATCCCACCAAGGGCAACAATTTTTTTTAGTTTTTTTTTTATTAAAAGAGTCTTTTTAAGTGATTTTTGAATTTTAAGAACTTAAATATTATCTTCTGTAAAAAAAATTTGTTAAACTAACTCACGTTAATGAAAAAATACCATCATGAGTCAATTTTGATTATCTAGGGGATGTTGAATACCAAACACGATTCTAATTGGTCTTAACTTGGTAAGCCCAACTTATCTGGGTCATCCTTCATCTCAACTGTGGACACACACCTCCTCATGGTATCACCCGGGGAGCTAGTTTAACACCCACTAATATTGTGAGTTAACATGTTCCGAGAGTTGTCCCATAAGATCGATAAAAATGGGTTAGGATTACGGGCTAGTAACCCTCTCTTAAAAAAAATACAATGAAGAGGATAAAATTAGAATTGAAATGTCCCACTACCTAATGTTAGAGGAGGATGTCCGAAACTTCGATAGAAAGACCAAGTAGAGGAACATTTTTCAAAGCTTGGCCTATAAAATTGGAGAATATTCGCACAAGATCGAAATCCATGGAATTCTAAAATATGCTCGGACTTTGACATTAACAGGTTGTAACATTTAAGTAAGTAAGAGACAATCTTATGTAAAAATTTATACAAAAAAGAAGATTAAAATTGTTTAAGTTTTAAAATAATTTTAAAAAAGTTTTAAAATAATTATAAGTACAAAAAAGTGTATAAAAATATTTTTCCAAAAATTACAACAAAGCAAAAAAAACAGGGAAAAACAAAGTTATTTTCACATGATTTTGGATCTAAAAATAAACATTGTTTATATTAATTATAAGCTGCTAAGTTTTCAACATATGAAGTAGCTCAGTGGAAGAGTCTCTGCCTAGCAGTCGGAGGGTCTGGGTTCGAGCCCCCATGGGATCATAAAAAAATTTTGTATTTCGTTTAAAAATACATATATGTTTTTAATAAAACAACAACAAAAAAGTTGTTGCTGTTGTTGTTGTTGCTTTCAAATTGCTTACCCAAGTCATTAATTTTCTGCTATTGGTAAGTACTTGCCTCCAATGACATCCCCATGTTAATGTAATGACTTAAACAGCGAATGAGTAAGTAGTTCGTGTTCAATAGTTTAGCTGTTTAACTCATTATTTGGCAATGAAAAGTTTTACTAGGTAATTTTTCGAAAAAATTTCATCTGAAAAATTTTTCTACAAAAAAAATTTGATATGAAAAATTTTTCTATGGAAAAATTTTCGTATGAAAAATTTTTCTATAGAGAATATTTCATATCAAAATGTTAAATTGAAAATTTTCATATTGAAAATATACAAAAAGTCTGAGTTCTCCGAAGAAAAGTTCCTTCTGCAAGATAACACCAGAAACTACCATAAAATATTGAATATATTACAAATCACTTAGGCAACAATTTTATATTGAATTAATGTTTGACATTTAAAAGTGTGCCTGACTCGTCCCGTCTACTTCCGTAAGCTGTCAAAAACAGCTATCAAAATTGTTCTCAAAATCCATGGACACAATTTTTTTTATATAATAAATCAGCTGTAAATGACCTTGAAATTATTTGTTGTTAAAACATTCACACATTTCATTTTTTCATTTTTCATTTACTCTTCGTTTCTGCTAAAATTTATTTGGAAATCCTTTAAAACTAAACCAGAGTTATTAAATGTTTGATTGGCGTTTAGTCTGACATGGATCCTATACATCTATGAATGTATATGTGAGTATGTGTCTGAGTGTTTGTTGACAAATTTTCAAAAGTCATCATGACAACAGCAGATTTTCACCGAGTTTTAAATACAAAAGCAACAAAAAACATCAAGAGCAACATGAAAATTTATATAGTAAATGACTAGACATCAGACGGAATTATTTTTGTATTAGATTTTGTTGCTGCTGCTGCCGTTTTTCATCATGTTTGAGTTTGATATACAAAAAAAAAAAATAATCTTGTGTTACATATTCTCTCCAAACATCCTTCACGTGTCATGTGAATTTTCTATATGAGAGAGTGATTTGGCATGTCAAACGCAATTTTATTGACTGTTGATCCCTATTTTGACACCTAAAACAGGTTGGATAAGACGAGAACGACTAAATTCGCACTTAGTTTGATAACAGAAGCGAAATCAGGCTCAAATATTAGGTTGGTGTTCAAACTTGATAGTAACTACAACCATGACCAGAAGATGACTAGACTATGACTAGACTATGACTAGACTTTGACTAGACTATGACTAGACTATGACTAGACTATGACTAGACTATGACTAGACTATGACTAGACTATGACTAGACTATGACTAGACTATGACTAGACTATGACTAGACTATGACTAGACTATGACTAGACTATGACTAGACTATGACTAGACTATGACTAGACTATGACTAGACTATGACTAGACTATGACTAGACTATGACTAGACTATGACTAGACTATGACTAGACTATGACTAGACTATGACTAGACTATGACTAGACTATGACTAGACTATGACTAGACTATGACTAGACTATGACTAGACTATGACTAGACTATGACTAGACTATGACTAGACTATGACTAGACTATGACTAGACTATGACTAGACTATGACTAGACTATGACTAGACTATGACTAGACTATGACTAGACTATGACTAGACTATGACTAGACTATGACTAGACTATGACTAGACTATGACTAGACTATGACTAGACTATGACTAGACTATGACTAGACTATGACTAGACTATGACTAGACTATGACTAGACTATGACTAGACTATGACTAGACTATGACTAGACTATGACTAGACTATGACTAGACTATGACTAGACTATGACTAGACTATGACTAGACTATGACTAGACTATGACTAGACTATGACTAGACTATGACTAGACTATGACTAGACTATGACTAGACTATGACTAGACTATGACTAGACTATGACCAGACTATGACTAGACTATGACTAGACTATGACTAGACTATGACTAGACTATGACTAGACTATGACTAGACTATGACTAGACTATGACTAGACTATGACTAGACTATGACTAGACTATGACTAGACTATGACTAGACTATGACTAGACTATGACTAGACTATGACTAGACTATGACTAGACTATGACTAGACTATGACTAGACTATGACTAGACTATGACTAGACTATGACTAGACTATGACTAGACTATGACTAGACTATGACTAGACTATGACTAGACTATGACTAGACTATGACTAGACTATGACTAGACTATGACTAGACTATGACTAGACTATGACTAGACTATGACTAGACTATGACTAGACTATGACTAGACTATGACTAGACTATGACTAGACTATGACTAGACTATGACTAGACTATGACTAGACTATGACTAGACTATGACTAGACTATGACTAGACTATGACTAGACTATGACTAGACTATGACTAGACTATGACTAGACTATGACTAGACTATGACTAGACTATGACTAGACTATGACTAGACTATGACTAGACTATGACTAGACTATGACTAGACTATGACTAGACTATGACTAGACTATGACTAGACTATGACTAGACTATGACTAGACTATGACTAGACTATGACTAGACTATGACTAGACTATGACTAGACTATGACTAGACTATGACTAGACTATGACTAGACTATGACTAGACTATGACTAGACTATGACTAGACTATGACTAGACTATGACTAGACTATGACTAGACTATGACTAGACTATGACTAGACTATGACTAGACTATGACTAGACTATGACTAGACTATGACTAGACTATGACTAGACTATGACTAGACTATGACTAGACTATGACTAGACTATGACTAGACTATGACTAGACTATGACTAGACTATGACTAGACTATGACTAGACTATGACTAGACTATGACTAGACTATGACTAGACTATGACTAGACTATGACTAGACTATGACTAGACTATGACTAGACTATGACTAGACTATGACTAGACTATGACTAGACTATGACTAGACTATGACTAGACTATGACTAGACTATGACTAGACTATGACTAGACTATGACTAGACTATGACTAGACTATGACTAGACTATGACTAGACTATGACTAGACTATGACTAGACTATGACTAGACTATGACTAGACTATGACTAGACTATGACTAGACTATGACTAGACTATGACTAGACTATGACTAGACTATGACTAGACTATGACTAGACTATGACTAGACTATGACTAGACTATGACTAGACTATGACTAGACTATGACTAGACTATGACTAGACTATGACTAGACTATGACTAGACTATGACTAGACTATGACTAGACTATGACTAGACTATGACTAGACTATGACTAGACTATGACTAGACTATGACTAGACTATGACTAGACTATGACTAGACTATGACTAGACTATGACTAGACTATGACTAGACTATGACTAGACTATGACTAGACTATGACTAGACTATGACTAGACTATGACTAGACTATGACTAGACTATGACTAGACTATGACTAGACTATGACTAGACTATGACTAGACTATGACTAGACTATGACTAGACTATGACTAGACTATGACTAGACTATGACTAGACTATGACTAGACTATGACTAGACTATGACTAGACTATGACTAGACTATGACTAGACTATGACTAGACTATGACTAGACTATGACTAGACTATGACTAGACTATGACTAGACTATGACTAGACTATGACTAGACTATGACTAGACTATGACTAGACTATGACTAGACTATGACTAGACTATGACTAGACTATGACTAGACTATGACTAGACTATGACTAGACTATGACTAGACTATGACTAGACTATGACTAGACTATGACTAGACTATGACTAGACTATGACTAGACTATGACTAGACTATGACTAGACTATGACTAGACTATGACTAGACTATGACTAGACTATGACTAGACTATGACTAGACTATGACTAGACTATGACTAGACTATGACTAGACTATGACTAGACTATGACTAGACTATGACTAGACTATGACTAGACTATGACTAGACTATGACTAGACTATGACTAGACTATGACTAGACTATGACTAGACTATGACTAGACTATGACTAGACTATGACTAGACTATGACTATCACAAAATTGTATGTAGGTTTATGTTGTACCTAAAGCTACTTGTTGCAAATCCTAGTGACAATTGCCTGGTTAAGGCAGGCCTAAAAGTGGTTAACTGTCAACTTTTTCGCTTTTAGCCTAATCATTCATCCTCAGACGAGTCACGAGCTGATCACAGTTTAAGCAATATTTAATCGCTCTATATATTGTTACAACAATCTGCCAAATGCCTGACTGGCTCTGTTTGAGTATGTGTGAATATTTTCAAAATAAACTACAAAATATTTATCAAATTCTATGTTTATGGAAAATCATTGTACAAAATATTAACACTAGACTCGAGAGCAGTAGAACAATAGATGAAGGTTTGGAGGAGTTCTGGGACCGACTGACTGACAGTCAGACAAAAAGAAAGACTAGCTGTCATTTTCCAGGCATTTTACAAAGTTGTTGTTGTCGGTAGCTAAAGGCAGCATTTGTTTTTGGATACAAACTTTAGACGAGTCTATTTTTTATTTACACTTTCTGTTCACATTTCAGCCAATAGGGGGCGCTTTGTGGAAGTATGTTTTTAATGTTGCTGTCATTATTTTTGCTGCCGTAGTTGTTTTTTTTTTTTTGAGGCTGTTGTCATGAATTTGTCAGTTTTAGGTTAAATTTTTGATGGCCATCGTCGCGACACCCAACATTTATAATAAACAACAAGAACAATTTATATATATAGATATAACCAGCAGCAGCAACAACAAAACTGTCTGAGTATTAAGTTTCTTGTAGCAATTTGTTGCTGCTGCTGACATTTTAAGTTGTTCATACAATATTTTTGCAATGTCATTTTTAAATATTTGTTTTGGTTTTCTTTAAGATTTGAAATTAAGATGTAATATTTTTGAAAATTTAAAGAGTAATTTATTTAAATGAAAAATCGTAAATTATAATGTTAAGGGTATTTTTGGTGGTTTTAAGAAACTTCTTGGGAGAAACTTAAATTATTTAAAATACTCATGTTAGGGCCATTTAAGTGTATAAACTTTAAGAAATTTAAGTTTGTTACATAATTTGTCATTCCAATACTTAATAACTTATTCCAATACTTAATAGCTTATTCAAAGTTATCGCCATTCCGTTGAGGATTCGCCACCATATCAACTAAAGTTTTAAAAATTTAGCAATTTCTCAAAAATCTAAAAAAATTTGCAAAAATATGCAAATAAATTATATGTAATTTACAATTCCATTTTATTTAAATTATTTCTATAAATAGTTTCTATTTATATTTGAGAATTTCAAAAAATCGCAATTAGTAGAAATCGAAACAAAATCATTTAAAAATCAAAAAAAAAATGCAAAGAAAACACCAAAATATTGAAAAATAAATAAACATTTTTCGAAAACAATTTGTAAATGATACAAATTAAACGAAACATGAAATTGTATTGTTTAGACACGAGCACAAATCGAAATAAATAACTACAGAAAAAATTAAAATATTATAATAAAGCAAATAAACAAATACAAAATATACAAATGAACAAATACATTTTGAGAAACAACAAATTGTTGTAAGACTTTGAGTATTCCCTATATCAAATGATAAACAATTGCATTAGGGCACTGTGGCTTGAAGGATATTTGTTTTGGGAAAAATTGTATATCTTTTGATTGACTTGAAGTATTTAAATAAAAATTTTCTAAAGTAAACCTGAAGTGTTTTCCTCTGTCGTACCGAGAAAATTGGATCATTATATGTACTAAGACCTCTATAACAAAACACTAAAAATCACTAGTAGATGAGCGTTTATTAGCTAAATTTAAATTGTTTTAACAAAAAAAAAAACATTTAAACTCATAGTAAAAGTAATATTGACAGAAATAATCAAAGTCATACTGGAAGTCATAGTCGAAGTCATAATCAAAGTCAAATCATATTCTAAGTTATAGTCTAAGTCATAGTCTAAGTCATAGTCTAAGTCATAGTCTAAGTCATAGTCTAAGTCATAGTCTAAGTCATAGTCTAAGTCATAGTCTAAGTCATAGTCTAAGTCATAATCTAAGTCATAATCTAAGTCATAGTCTATATCATAGTCTAAGTCATAGTCCAAGTCATAGTCTAAGTCTAAGTCATAGTCTAAGTCATAGTCTAAGTCATAGTCTAAGTCATAGTCTAAGTCATAGTCTAAGTCATAGTCTAAGTCATAGTCTAAGTCATAGTCTAAGTCATAGTCTAAGTCATAGTCTAAGTCATAGTCTATGTCATAATCTAAGTCATAGTCTAAGTCATAGTCTAAGTCATAGTCTAAGTCATAGTCTAAGTCATAGTCTAAGTCATAGTCTAAGTCATAGTCTAAGTCATAGTCTAAGTCATAGTCTAAGTCATAGTCTAAGTCATAGTCTAAGTCATAATCTAAGTCATAGTCTATATCATAGTCTAAGTCATAGTCTAAGTCATAGTCTAAGTCATAGTCTATGTCATAGTCTAAGTCATAGTCTAAGTCATAGTCTAAGTCATAGTCTAAGTCATGGTCTAAGTCATAGTCTAAGTCATTGTCTAAGTCATAGTTTTAGTCATAGTCTAAGTCATAATCTAAGTCATAATCTAAGTCATAGTCTAAGTCATAGTCTAAGTCATAGTCTAAGTCATAGTCTAAGTCATAGTCTAAGTCATAGTCTAAGTCATAGTCTAAGTCATAGTCTAAGTCATAGTCTAAGTCATAATCTAAGTCATAATCTAAGTCATAGTCTATATCATAGTCTAAGTCATAGTCCAAGTCATAGTCTAAGTCATAGTCTAAGTCATAGTCTAAGTCATAGTCTAAGTCATAGTCTAAGTCATAGTCTAAGTCATAGTCTAAGTCATAGTCTAAGTCATAGTCTAAGTCATAGTCTAAGTCATAGTCTAAGTCATAGTCTAAGTCATAGTCTAAGTCATAGTCTAAGTCATAGTCTAAGTCATAGTCTAAGTCATAGTCTAAGTCATAGTCTAAGTCATAGTCTAAGTCATAGTCTAAGTCATAGTCTATGTCATAATCTAAGTCATAGTCTAAGTCATAGTCTAAGTCATAGTCTAAGTCATAGTCTAAGTCATAGTCTAAGTCATAGTCTAAGTCATAGTCTAAGTCATAGTCTAAGTCATAGTCTAAGTCATAGTCTAAGTCATAGTCTAAGTCATAATCTAAGTCATAGTCTATATCATAGTCTAAGTCATAGTCTAAGTCATAGTCTAAGTCATAGTCTATGTCATAGTCTAAGTCATAGTCTAAGTCATAGTCTAAGTCATAGTCTAAGTCATGGTCTAAGTCATAGTCTAAGTCATTGTCTAAGTCATAGTTTTAGTCATAGTCTAAGTCATAATCTAAGTCATAATCTAAGTCATAGTCTAAGTCATAGTCTAAGTCATAGTCTAAGTCATAGTCTAAGTCATAGTCTAAGTCATAGTCTATGTCATAGTCTAACTCATAGTCTAAGTCATAGTCTAAGTCATAGTCTAAGTCATAGTCTAAGTCATAGTCTAAGTCATAGTCTAAGTCATAGTCTAAGTCATAGTCTAAGTCATAGTCTAAGTCATAGTCTAAGTCATTGTCTAAGTCATAGTCTAAGTCATAGTCTAAGTCATAGTCTAAGTCATAGTCTAAGTCATAGTCTAAGTCATAGTCTATGTCATAGTCTAAGTCATAGTCTAAGTCATAGTCTAAGTCATAGTCTAAGTCATGGTCTAAGTCATAGTCTAAGTCATTGTCTAAGTCATAGTTTTAGTCATAGTCTAAGTCATAATCTAAGTCATAATCTAAGTCATAGTCTAAGTCATAGTCTAAGTCATAGTCTAAGTCATAGTCTAAGTCATAGTCTAAGTCATAGTCTAAGTCATAGTCTATGTCATAGTCTAACTCATAGTCTAAGTCATAGTCTAAGTCATAGTCTAAGTCATAATCTAAGTCATAGTCTAAGTCATAGTCTAAGTCATAGTCTAAGTCATAGTCTAAGTCATAGTCTAAGTCATAGTCTAAGTCATAGTCTAAGTCATAGTCTAAGTCATAGTCTAAGTCATAATCTAAGTCATAGTCTATATCATAGTCTAAGTCATAGTCTAAGTCATAGTCTAAGTCATAGTCTAAGTCATAGTCTAAGTCATAGTCTAAGTCATAGTCTAAGTCATAGTCTAAGTCATAGTCTAAGTCTTAGTCTATGTCATAGTCTAAGTCATAGTCTAAGTCATAGTCTAAGTTATAGTCTAAGTCATATTCTAAGTCATAGTCTAAGTCATAGTCTAAGTCATAGTCTAAGTCATAGTCTAAGTCATTGTCTAAGTCATAGTCTTAGTCATAGTCTAAGTCATAGTCTAAGTCATAGTCTAAGTCATAGTCTAAGTCATAGTCTAAGTCATAGTCTAAGTCATAGTCTAAGTCATAGTCTAAGTCATAGTCTAAGTCATAGTCTAAGTCATAATCTAAGTCATAATCTAAGTCATAGTCTAAGTCATAGTCTAAGTCATAGTCTAAGTCATAGTCTAAGTCATAGTCTAAGTCATAGTCTAAGTCATAGTCTAAGTCATAGTCTAAGTCATAGTCTAAGTCATAGTCTAAGTCATAGTCTAAGTCATAGTCTAAGTCATAGTCTAAGTCATAGTCTAAGTCATAGTCTAAGTCATAATCTAAGTCATAGTCTATATCATAGTCTAAGTCATAGTCTAAGTCATAGTCTAAGTCTTAGTCTATGTCATAGTCTAAGTCATAGTCTAAGTCATAGTCTAAGTCATAGTCTAAGTCATAGTCTAAGTCATAGTCTAAGTCATAGTCTAAGTCATAGTCTAAGTCATAGTCTAAGTCATAGTCTAAGTCATAGTCTAAGTCATAGTCTTAGTCATTGTCTAAGTCATAGTCTTAGTCATAGTCTAAGTCATAGTCTAAGTCATAGTCTAAGTCATAGTCTAAGTCATAGTCTAAGTCATAGTCTAAGTCATAGTCTAAGTCATAGTCTAAGTCATAGTCTAAGTCATAGTGTAAGTCATAGTCTAAGTTATAGTCTAAGTCATAGTCTAAGTCATAGTCTAAGTCATAGTCTAAGTCATAGTCTAAGTCATAGTCTAAGTCATAGTCTAGGTCATAGTCTAAGTCATAGTCTAAGTCATAGTCTAAGTCATAGTCTAAGTCATAGTCTAAGTCATAGTCTAAGTCATAGTCTAAGTCATAGTCTAAGTCATAGTCTAAGTCATAGTCTAAGTCATAGTCTAAGTCATAGTCTAAGTCATAGTCTAAGTCATAGTCTAAGTCATAGTCTAAGTCATAGTCTAAGTCAAAGTCTAAGTCATAGTCTAAGTCATAGTCTAAGTCATAGTCTAAGTCATAGTCTAAGTCATAGTCTAAGTCATAGTCTAAGTCATAGTCTTACTCATAGTCTTACTTATAGTCTAAGTCATAGTCTAAGTCATAGTCTATGTCATAGTCATAGTCTAAGTCATAGTCTAATTCAAAGTCTCAGTCGTAGTCTCAGTTGTAACCTAAGTCATAATTTTAGTCGTAGTCTAAGTCATACTCTAAGTCAAAGTCTGGGTCGAAGTCATAGACTAAGTTATAGTCTAAGTCATATTCCTAGTCAAAGTAATAGTCTAAAATATAGTCCAAGTCGTAGTGTAAATCATAGTCTAAGTCATAATCTTAATCATAGTCTAACTTATGGTCAAATTTATAGTCTAAGCCCTAGTGTTAGTCACAGTCTAAGTAGTAGTCTTAGTCATAGTTTAAGTCATAGTCAAAGTCGTCGTTTAAGTCATAGTGAAGGCCATTACCTAAGACATAGTTGAAGTCATATTCAAGATCACAGCCAAAGTCATAGTCAGATATAGTCATAGTCAGTCATAGTTAAAATTATAAATTTTTACAAATTTTTGGTCCTCGAAACCACTGTGTCTGTTTTGTTAAGGCAAGGCATGGCAAGAAGACAACTAAAGGAGTTAAAGCAGAAGTGGTAAAGAGTTTATAAACATGGATGTCTACGGATTGGACATTGTTGCGCCATGGCGCTACGAAATAACCCAAACAGAAAATGTTTATTTGCAAATTGAAATACATTGAAATACACAAAAAACAACAAGAACTTTGGATAATTCTAAATTAATAACATTTGGAAATAGGAACAGTAAAAATACATTTCACCAAACTCATACATTCACTAAATGTTTTCAGTAAAAATGAGTAATATTTGCTCAAACAGGATGTCCAGGGTTTATTTGTTAATGGTTCGTTTGTCGAATGGTTGGTTGGTTGGGTTTCATTCCTACATTCATTTTTTGGGTTGGCTTATCATCAATGTTTGGTTTATGTTGTTGCATTTGTCTATGTGTGTATGATGTTTCTCTGTCTGTATATTTTAAATATTTATTCCTTCATTAAATAATATTTAATTTTCTATCGTTATTTAAACATAACAACATGTTTGTTTGTATTATGAATGTTATATTTTATTATATTTTTTCTTCTGTTTAAATGTTTTGTTGGCATTGCATTTGATAGACTTGTGGCCAACAAAGTTTTTCACTATTTTTTCAAACTACTTTTTATAGTTTTTCATTCATTCGTTCATTCATTCATTTGTTCGTTCGTTCTTAGTTACTCTTTAACACAATGAGGTTATTTTCTTTAGTTGATAGTTATTTTATAAAAAAAAACAAACAAACATTCACACAATTGCAAACAACCAGAAGTTGATATAGTCTCTCAGATATACATACATATATATTTAAACAATTTAACCAACAACAATAACAACATCAACAGTAGCGACGAAGAATTTTTATATACAACTACACACACACACACACAAAAAGCTGCGGTTTGTGCGATAATATTTGTTATTTACTTAAACGGAAGGAAGGAAAAACAAAAAACGGAAATGCACATAAATTTATTTTCTCCATTTTATACAATATTTGTTATTTGTATTTGATTATTTGTCTACATAGACATATACATATAATATAATACTTATATACAAATACATACTGACATTAAAATAGTGGGTAACAAAATCATACGATAAGCTTATACTAACTATAAAATATACTTATAATCCTTAAAAAAAATTCTAATATTAATTTAAAAGCGGCTATCTTTTCAAATATATGTATGTAACTTTGACGACGACTTTGAACATGACCTAGGCTATGACTTAAACTATAACTTTAACCGTGAGTTAGACTATGAATTACACTTAGGTTATGACTAAGACTTAAATGATGACTTAGACTACGAATAATACTGTAGCTTATGAATTATACTTAAGTTCAACTATGACTTCGACCATGCCTTTGGCTTACATTTGACTTAGACCATGACTTGAACTATGATTTACTTTACGACTGAGAATATAATTATGACTACGCCTTAGACTATGATTTTCACTATGACTAAGACCAATACTTACACTATGACTTATAGTACGACTTAGACTATGACTTTGATTATGACTTCGAGTATTGCTTAGACAATAACTTTGGTCATTTCTTAGACTTTTATTAAGACAACAATTATTGTTTAAGGTAAACTTTGTGCTACACTAAGACACATACTATGATTTAGACTATGACTTAAGCTTTGAAACATACAACGACTTATACCATAGCATAGAAATGACTGAGAATATGACCTAAACATTGACTTAGTATATGACTAAGACTACCTCATAGACTATGACTTAGAATAAGACATTGACTATGAGCTAAACTATAACTTAGACTTAGACTTAAAGTATAACTTAGATAATAACTAAGACTATAACTTAGACTATGACAAAGAGTATGACTTAGATATAGAATTAGTCTATGCCTTACACTATAACTTAGACCTTATTTAGACTATGAACTAAACCATGATATAGATTATAACTTAGACTATGCCCTAGACTATGACTTAGGCTATGACATAGACTATGAGTAAAACTATGACTTAGACTATGACTTAGACAATAACTTAGACTATGACTTAGACTATGACTTAGTCTTTGACTTAGACTATGACTTAGACTATGACTCAGATTATGACTTAGAATATGTCCTAGACTATGACTTAGGTTATGACTTAGAATATGACTTAGTATTTGACAATGCTTTAAGTGACTTTGACTTACACTATGTCTTAGACTATGACTTAGACTAAGACTTAGACTATGACTTAGACTATGACTTAGACTATGACTTAGACTATAACTAAGACTATGACTCAGACTGTAACTTAGACTATGTCCTAGACTATAACTTAGACTATGGCTTAGACTATGACTGTGACTTAGACTTGGACTTGGACTATGACTTAGATTATCACTTAGACTACGTCCTAGACTATGACTTAGACTTTGACTTCGACTATGACTCAGACTATGACTAAGACTATAACTTATACTATGACTTAGACTATGACTTAGACTATGACTTAGACTATGACTTAGACTATGACTTAGACTATGACTTAGACTATGACTTAGACTATGACTTAGACTATGACTTAGACTATGACTTAGACTATGACTTAGACTATGACTTAGACTATGACTTAGACTATGACTTAGACTTTGACTTAGACTTTAACTAAGACTATGACTCAGACTGTAACTTAGACTATGTCCTAGACTATAACTTAGACTATGGCTTAGACTATGACTTAGACTAGGACTTGGACTATGACTTAGATTATCACTTAGACTATGTCCTAGACTATGACTTAGTCTATAACTTAGACTATGACTTAGACTTTGACTTCGACTATGACTCAGACTATGACTAAGACTATAACTTATACTATGACTTAGACTATGACTTAGACTATGACTTAGACTATGACTTCCACTATGACTCAGACTGTAACTTAGACTATGTCCTAGACTATAACTTAGACTATGGCTTAGACTATGACTTAGACTAGGACTTGGACTATGACTTAGATTATCACTTAGACTATGTCCTAGACTATGACTTAGTCTATAACTTAGACTATGACTTAGACTTTGACTTCGACTATGACTCAGACTATGACTAAGACTATAACTTATACTATGACTTAGACTATGACTTAGACTATGACTTAGACTATGACTTAGACTATGACTTAGACTATGACTTAGACTATGACTTAGACTATGAGTTAGACTATGACTTAGACTATGACTTAGACTATGACTTAGACTATGACTTAGACTATGACTTAGACTATGACTTAGACTATGACTTAGACTATGACTTAGACTATGACTTAGACTATGACTTAGACTATGACTTAGACTATGACTTAGACTTTGACTTAGACTATGACTTAGACTATGACTTAGACTATGACTTAGACTATGACTTAGACTATGACTTAGACTATGACTTAGACTATGACTTAGACTATGACTTAGACTATGACTTAGACTATGACTTAGACTATGACTTAGACTATGACTTAGACTATGACTTAGACTATGACTTAGACTATGACTTAGACTATGACTTAGACTATGACTTAGACTATGACTTAGACTATGACTTAGACTATGACTTAGACTATGACTTAGACTATGACTTAGACTATGACTTAGACTATGACTTAGACTTTGATTTTGACTTGGACTTAGACTATGACTTAGATTATCACTTAGACTATGTCCTCGACTATGACTTAGGCTATGACTTAGACTATGACTTAGACTATGACTTAGACTATGACTTAGACTATGACTTAGACTATGCCTTAGACTATGACTTAGACTATGACTTAGACTATGACTTAGACTATGGCTTAGACTATGACTTAGACTATTACTTAGACTATGACTTAGACTATGACTTAGACTATGACTTAGACTATGACTTAGACTATGACTTAGACTATGACTTAGACTATGACTTAGACTGTGACTTAGACTATAACTTAGACCATGTCTTACACTATGACTTAGACCATGGCTTACACTGTGAATAAGACTATGATTTAGACTATGACTAAGCTTATGACATAGACTATTATTAAGTTTATGACTTTGATTTAGAGAATGATAATTAAATTTTGATTTTGTGCCAGTTTTGTCGCCCACTGTTGATTTATGTAGTATATGAGTACATATAGATTATTATAACGATTTTTTCGATGCGATAATTCTATACATAGTTTATTTAATTTTTTTTTCTGTTTAAATATGTCGCCATATTTGCTAGTTCATTAGTGTTGGGCCAGCGGAAATTTTTTATGAAAAAAAAAGAAGAAATAATGAAAAAATCCATTTCATTCGTTTTTAGGATTTGTTCGTTTGCTTAGAAATATACTTATATGTAAGTACAAATGTAAGTCTAAGTATAGTAATTTATAAATTTTTGAAAGTCTGTAATTGTATGAAATAAGTAAATGCGTTTAGTTTTTGTATTTTTGCTTGATAACATAACAAACATGACCTGATATTTTCTTTTTCTTTATTTGTTAACCAAAAAATAAAAGAAATTTCTAATAAATTTTCTTTTCTTTTTCCCTTTTGCTAACAATGTTTTCCAAAGCTTTTACTTATTTATACTTTGGACATAAATAGTTTATACGTAATCAAGCGTTTTTAGTTAGTAATGAGAGTCTCAGATTCAGATTGAATATGTCTAGACATATTGACTGGTTGTTTCTAATAAATATTTTCCATTTGATTATATAGTTTTTGATTAGAAAGAAAATGTATGTATGGTGTTTTTTTTTTTTGGATTGGAAAAAAATTTTGAATACATATGAGTCTTTGTCATGTATGGGGATTTTTATCTTTATACTATTAGTTTGGTTCCATTTGAATACAACCTGTTGATTCTTATCTAAATAGTGAAATGTCAAAATATAGAAATGATGTATTGCCTGCAATTAATGGGTTAAATAATAAAATTGTATAAACAGAAAAACGATAAAATTTTGAAAAAAGCTAAGCTAGTGCTACTATTGAGTATTAAATGTCATAGACTTACCCATTAATTTATAAACGTTTTATAAAATTATCAAAGGCTTATTGTAAAATTTTTGTATAGACAATTTTAGTTACATATATGCTTGCCATAACATTATTTTACGTTTATGAATAATGGGCTTAGACTATAAGTTAGACTAGGACTTAGGTCATGACCTAGACTATTACTTATACTATGACTAAGACCATGAATTAGATATGAACTATGGCTTAGACTATGACATAGACTATGGCCTAGACTATGACTTAGACTATGACTTAGACTATGACCTAGACCATGACTAAGATTATGATTTAGACTATGACTTAGACTGTGACTTAAACTATGACTTAGACTATGACTCAGACTATTACTTAGAATATGACTAAGACTATGACTTAGACAATGACTTAGACTATGACTTCAACTATGACTTAGACTATGACTTAGACTATGACTTAGACTATGACTTAGACTACGACTTAGACTATGACTTAGACTATGACTTAAACAATGATTTAGACTATGACTTAGACTATGACTTAGACTATGACTTAAGCAATGACTTAAACAATGACTTAGACTATGACTTCGACTATGACTTAGACTATGACTTAGACTACGACTTAGACTATGACTTAGACTATAACTTAAACAATGACTTAGACTATGACTTAGACTATGACTTAGACTATGACTTAGACCATGACTAAGATTATGATTTAGACTATGACTTAGACTGTGACTTAAACTATGACTTAGACTATGACTTAGACTATGACTTAGAATATGACTAAGACTATGACTTAGACTATGATTTCAACTATGACTTAGACTATGACTTAGACTATGATTTAGACTATGACTTAGACTATGACTTAGACTATGACTTAGACTATGACTTAGACAATGACTAAGACTATGACTTAGACTATGACTTAGACTATGACTTAGACTATGACTTAGACTATGATTTAGACTATGACTTAGACTATGACTTAGACTACGACTTAGACTATGACTTAGACTATGACTTAAACAATGACTTAAACAATGACTTAGACTATGACTTAAACTATGACTTAGACAATAACTTAGACTATGACTTAGACTATGACTTAGGCTATGACTTAGACTATGACTTAGACTGTGACTTAAACAATGACTTAAACAATGACTTAGACTATGACTTCGACTATGACTTAGACTATGACTTAGACTATGACTTAGACTATGACTTAGACTATGACTTTGACTATGACTTAAACAATGACTTAGACTATGACTTAGACTATCATTTAGACTATGACTTAGACTATGACTTAGACTATGACTTAGACTATGACTTAGACTATGATTTAGACTATGACTTAGACTATGACTAAGACTATGACTTAGACTATGACTTAGACTATGACTTAGACTATGACTTAGACTATGACTTAGACTATGACTTAGACTATGACTTAGACTATGACTTAGACTATGACTTAGACTATGACTTAGACTATGACTTAGACTATGACTTAGACTATGACTTAGACTATGACTTAGACTATGACTTAGACTATGACTTAGACTATGATTTAGACTATGACTTAGACTATGACTTAGACTATGACTTAGACTATGACTTAGACTATGACTTAGACTATGACTTAGACTATGACTTAGACTATGACTTAGACTATGACTTAGACTATGACTTAGACTATCATTTAGACTATGACTTAGACTATGACTTAGACTATGACTTAGACTATGATTTAGACTATGACTTAGACTATGACTTAGACTATGACTTAGACTATGACTTAGACTATGACTTAGACTATGACTTAGACTATGACTTAGACTATGACTGTGACTATGACTTAGACTCTGACTTAGACTATGACTTAGACTATGACTTAGACTATGATTTAGACTATGACTTAGACTATGATTTAGACTATGACTTAGACTATGACTTAGACTATGAATAAGACTATGACTAAGACTATGACTTAGACTATGACTTAGACTATGACTTAGACTATGACTTAGACTATGACTTAGACTATGACTTAGACTATGACTTAGACTATGACCTAGACTATGACTTAGACTATGACTTAGACTATGACTTAGACTATGACTTAGACTATGACTTAGACTATGACTTAGACTATGACTTAGACTATGACTTAGACTATGACTTAGACTATGACTTAGACTATGACTTAGACTATGACTTAGACTATGACTTAGACTATGACTTAGACTATGACTTAGACTATGACTTAGACTATGACTTAGACTATGACTTAGACTATGACTTAGACTATGACTTAGACTATGACTTAGACTATGACTTAGACTATGACTTAGACTATGACTTAGACTATGACTTAGACTATGACTTAGACTATGACTTAGACTTTGACTTAGACTATGACTTAGACTATGAATTAGACTATGACTTAGACTATGACTTAGACTATGACTTAGACTATGACTTTAACTGTGACTTAGACTATAACTTAAACTGTGACTTTAACTGTGACTTAGACTATAACTTAAACTGTGACTTAGACTTTTATATATGATTGAAACAATTTTATACTTGATTTATAGCCAAAACTGTTGCCATTAATTTGGCTTAGTGTATGGTATAAATATTTTGTCTATTTCTATACAAAAACACAAACATCAATTCCATGATCGATCACTCAAATTCCAATAAAAAGAAGACTTACTTGTAAATTTACTTTCAAAACTACCAATATTGAATCCTCAATATAAATAAATATCAACTTATTAATAGTTTTTCGAATTTAATTTATTCCAAATGGTTTTGCATTGAATTTCATTTCATTGATAATAATAAAAATTTCATAACCTTTTGACAAATTACCCGGTATTTAAATTAAACTAAAAAGAAATAAATTTCAAAAAATATAATTTCATTATTAAAACATTATTAATATGTTTACGGGGCTATTATAACGTCAAATAAGGTTTAAAAATGACAACAAATCGAAAATTTAAAGTCGAAAATCTCAAAAATAAATTTTAAAATTCAAATGTGGGTGGTCATCATCATAATTTTTTTGTTTATGAAAGAAATCAAATATTTTTTAAAGAATTGTGTGTTATAGAAGTATTTAGAAAAAATTTATGTACAATTATTAAGAAAACAAAATTAAAAAATTAATACCAATAATAAAATAATGTATCAAATTTATGTGTGAGTTTCTTTGTATACAAATCAAACGAATCAAATCAAATCTTTTAAATATTTTTCAATTTTGGTCTTTAGTATTTAATATAATATTTAAAAATATTTGTAAATAAATTTTGAAAGTCTTAAATACAAAACAGAAAAAGACTTTAATAAATTAACATTTTTTTTTTTTTTTTGAAAAATATAAAATAAAAATAAAACATGCAACCCACGCAAAATATTAATAAATATTTTTTTGAATTTTAATAAGCCAAAAATATTTTTTGAAAAATTAATTTATATATAAATTTTTTGTTTTTCGTTTTCTTTAAAGTCAAGTTGAAATATTTTATTTAAAATTTCAGAAATTAATCACAAGAAAATAAGCAAAAATTCATTTAAATTTTTAAATATTTCATAAATTTTAAATGTATGAAAAAAATGGCATTTAATATTTTTAAATTTTAAATAATTTAAAATGACTTTTAGTGTTTGTTAAAATTTTTGTTCCGGGTTTTAATACTTTTTCTCAGCATATTTCCAACACATGTAAAAATATTCAAATATTTTCGATATAAATCAAAATCATGTGAAAATAAATAACAGGATCTAAAATTGTTCACTTAAGCGAAAATCTTTAAGATCTGATATCAATTTCAAAATTTTGGTTTTTGCTTTATTTAAATCCAAAACATATTTGTTGCTTTACTCTCTCATTTAAACCAAAACCGATCCTCAGCTCATTTGCATGTGGTATTTGCTTAAATTGTTTACTTTTTAATTTTGACTAAAGAAAAATTCTTAGTTTTCCTCGAAATTCCAAGAAAACAACATCTCCAATTTGACCATACCTGATCTTCCTAACACCCATATGTTTCCCTAAATCCCTTTATTAAAGACAGAGTGTGACAGAGTAATTCAGTTTGATCTATTGTTTTTCGATCTACTTGACTTTGTTTTCTTTTTCATTTCATTTTATCCTTTGGCTCCTTTCGCTTGAAAGTCAATATTGCCACTTAAATTCAGTTGATTGTCAATGTTTTTCTTTGTCAAAAAATTTGTATTAAGGACTTAAAATAAAGTGTTTTATTTTCCACTCCTTATGGTTGTTTTTGTTTTTGTCCGAGCGTCTCTAAGGATTTGGTTGCATATGTTAGGGATTAAGGATATAGAAGAGTGTAAATATGCTTAAGTATGTGGATATGCAGATTAATTTTAGAGGCAAAAAAAAAGAACATTTAAAGTGTTTTAATTTAAGAACACAAATCTTAGAAAATAACCTTGACTTGTCAATTTAACTAAGAAAAAGCCACAAATGCTTTATATGACTTTAAGCGATTATATATACAAGTCCAAGTCACCATCTTAACCATAGTCTCATTGTATAATTTATAACCTATAAGCCATAGTTTAAGTCATAGTATAAGTTATATAAATAGTCAAAGGCATATTCTTAGCTGAGTCATTGTCTAAGTCATAGTCTAAGTCATAGTCTAAGTCATAGTCTAAGTCATAGTCTAAGTCATAGTCTAAGTCATAGTCTAAGTCATAGTCTAAGTCATAGTCTAAGTCATAGTCTAAGTCATAGCCTAAGTCATAGTCTAAGTCATAGTCTAAGTCATAGTCTCAGTCATATTCTTAGTCATAGTCTAAGTCATAGTCTAAGTCATAGTCTGAAACATAGTCTAAGTCATAGTCTAAGTCATAGTCTAAGTCATAGTCTAAGTCATAGTCTAAGTCATAGTCTAAGTCATAGTCTAAATGATAGTCTAAGTCATAGTCTAAGTCATAGTCTAAAACATAGTCTAAGTCATAGTCTAAAGGTACGGTGAGACTCATTAAACATTTAAATCAAATATTTTGAGTAAAATATTGTCAAAACAATATAATAAAAAATTTGTGGTCACACTTGCACATTTATTTGACGATTTTTATTTGATAAAATACAGAAAAAATATGTTCAAAGTATAAACAAATAAACAAGTTTTATTTATGGTCACACTGAAGAATAAATATTTTCCCAAAAAATATTTGATCAAATTTTTTCAAAACAAAATTGTGTATCTAGCAATTTGTTTCTCATATTTGAGTTGTTGTTTCTCAAATTTAATGTTGTTGTTTCTCAAATTTGATGTTGTTGTTTCTCAAATTTGATGTTGTTGTTTCTGTTTGAATAGTAAACAATACAAATGCTCAGCTGTTATTTGCCCCTGTTTGATGTTACAAAAATTTTGTAAGATTAAATAATTATTTGATCAAAATTTAATAAAATATTTGCTCTTGCGTGGTCACATTAGGAAAATTTTTATTTGCTGGCAAATGATTTTGTTTTGTTCAAATCAACATATTTCTTGTTTGAACTTCAAAAATATTTTGTGGTCAGACTACGAGGATCAAATATTTGATAATTTCGATTAAATGTTTAATCAATGTGACCGTAGCTTAAGTCATATTCTAAGTCATAGTCTAAGTGATAGTCTAAGTCATATTCTTAGTCATAGTCTAAGTCATAGTCTAAGTCATAGTCTAAGTCATTGTCTAAGTCATAGTCTAAAACATAGTCTAAGTCATAGTCTAAGTCATAGTCTAAGTCATAGTCGAAGTCATAGTCTAAGTCGTAGTCTAAGTCATAGTCTAAGTCATAGCCTAAGTCATAGTCTAAGTCATAGTCTCAGTCATATTCTTAGTCATAGTCTAAGTCATAGTCTAAACCATAGTCTAAGTCATAGTCTAAGTCATAGTATAAGTCATAGTCTAAGTCATAGTCTGAAACATAGTCTAAGTCATAGTCTAAGTCATAGTCTAAGTCATAGTCTAAGTTACAGTCTAAGTCATAGTCTAAGTCATAGTCTAAAACATAGTCTAAGTCATAGTCTAAGTCATAGTCTAAGTCATAGTCTAAGTCATAGTCTAAGTCATAGTCTAAGTCATAGTCTAAGTCATAGTCTAAATGATAGTCTAAGTCATATTCTAAGTCATAGTCTAAGTGATAGTCTAAGTCATATTCTTAGTCATAGTCTAAGTCATAGTCTAAGTCATAGTCTAAGTCATTGTCTAAGTCATAGTCTAAAACATAGTCTAAGTCATAGTCTAAGTCATAGTCTAAGTCATAGTCTAAGTCATAGTCTAAGTCATAGTCTCAGTCATATTCTTAGTCATAGTCTAAGTCATAGTCTAAACCATAGTCTAAGTCATAGTATAAGTCATAGTCTAAATCATAGTCTGAAACATAGTCTAAGTCATAGTCTAAGTCATAGTCTAAGTCATAGTCTAAGTCATAGTCTAAGTCATAGTCTAAGTCATAGTCTAAGTCATAGTCTAAGTCATGGTCTAAGTCATAGTCTAAGTCATAGTCTAAGTCATAGTCTAAGTCATAGTCTAAGTCATAGTCTAAGTCATAGTCTAAGTCATAGCCTAAGTCATAGTCTAAGTCATAGTCTAAGTCATAGTCTCAGTCATATTCTTAGTCATAGTCTAAGTCATAGTCTAAGTCATAGTCTGAAACATAGTCTAAGTCATAGTCTAAGTCATAGTCTAAGTCATAGTCTAAGTCATAGTCTAAGTCATAGTCTAAGTCATAGTCTAAATGATAGTCTAAGTCATAGTCTAAGTCATAGTCTAAAACATAGTCTAAGTCATAGTCTAAGTCATATTCTAAGTCATAGTCTAAGTGATAGTCTAAGTCATATTCTTAGTCATAGTCTAAGTCATAGTCTAAGTCATAGTCTAAGTCATTGTCTAAGTCATAGTCTAAAACATAGTCTAAGTCATAGTCTAAGTCATAGTCTAAGTCATAGTCTAAGTCATAGTCTAAGTCGTAGTCTAAGTCATAGTCTAAGTCATAGCCTAAGTCATAGTCTAAGTCATAGTCTCAGTCATATTCTTAGTCATAGTCTAAGTCATAGTCTAAACCATAGTCTAAGTCATAGTCTAAGTCATAGTATAAGTCATAGTCTAAGTCATAGTCTGAAACATAGTCTAAGTCATAGTCTAAGTCATAGTCTAAGTCATAGTCTAAGTTACAGTCTAAGTCATAGTCTAAGTCATAGTCTAAAACATAGTCTAAGTCATAGTCTAAGTCATATTCTAAGTCATAGTCTAAGTGATAGTCTAAGTCATATTCTTAGTCATAGTCTAAGTCATAGTCTAAGTCATAGTCTAAGTCATTGTCTAAGTCATAGTCTAAAACATAGTCTAAGTCATAGTCTAAGTCATAGTCTAAGTCATAGTCTAAGTCATAGTCTAAGTCATAGTCTCAGTCATATTCTTAGTCATAGTCTAAGTCATAGTCTAAACCATAGTCTAAGTCATAGTATAAGTCATAGTCTAAATCATAGTCTGAAACATAGTCTAAGTCATAGTCTAAGTCATAGTCTAAGTCATAGTCTAAGTCATAGTCTAAGTCATAGTCTAAGTCATAGTCTAAGTCATAGTCTAAGTCATAGTCTAAGTCATAGTCTAAGTCATAGTCTAAGTCATAGTCTAAGTCATAGTCTAAGTCATAGTCTAAGTCATAGTCTAAGTCATAGTCTAAGTCATAGTCTCAGTCATATTCTTAGTCATAGTCTAAGTCATAGTCTAAACCATAGTCTAAGTCATAGTCTAAGTCATAGTCTAAGTCATAGTCTAAGTCATAGTCTAAGTCATAGTCTAAGTCATAGTCTAAGTCATAGTCTAAGTCATAGTCTAAGTCATAGTCTAAGTCATAGTCTAAAACATAGTCTAAGTCATAGTCTAAGCCATATTCTAAGTCATATTCTAAGTGATAGTCTAAGTCATATTCTTAGTCATAGTCTAAGTCATAGTCTAAGTCATAGTCTAAACCATAGTCTAAGTCATAGTCTAAGTCATAGTATAAGTCATAGTCTAAGTCATAGTCTAAGTCATAGTCTAAGTCATAGTCTAAGTCATAGTCTAAGACATAGTCTAAGTCATAGTCTAAGCCATATTCTAAGTCATAGTCTAAGTGATAGTCTAAGTCATATTCTTAGTCATAGTCTGAGTCATAGTCTAAGTCATAGTCTAAGTCATAGTTTAAGCCATAGTCTAAGTCATAGTCTAAGTCATAGTCTAAGTCATAGCCTAAGTCATAGTCGAAGTGATAGTCTAAGTCATAGTCTAAACCAAAATCTAAGTCATAGTCAAAGTAATAGTCTGTCATAGTCTAAATCATGGTCTAAGTCATAGTTAAAGTCATAGTCTAAGTCCTTGTCTAAATTATAGCCTAAGTCATAATCTACGTCGATGATGACGATGAGAAGAAGTCCATAAAATATCTTTTTTTCACTTGCACTCCCCTTCGTACAGTTGAACACTCTAATTTATATGAGACCTGGATGATCTGGCTAACAGTTGTTAATTTTTTTGTTCTACAACCAATTTTATCTCTTTTACATCGACAGCAGCGGCGGTAAGCCAGAATCACTCATGTTTCCTCAATAAAAGAAGTTTTGAAAAAAATCTCCTTTATATAAGGAATTTTATCAAAACTTTCTTTTTATAAAAAATTTTGACAATTTTTTTCTTTTTATGAAAAATTTTGACAAAATGTCCTTTACATAAGAAATTTTGAAAAAATTTTCTTTCTTAAGAAATTTTGAAAAATTTTCCTTTTTCTAAGAAATTTTGAAAAAATTTTATTTTTTTTAAGAAATTTTGAAAAAATTTCCTCTTTTTTAAGAAATTTTGAAATATATCCTTTTTTTGAGTAATTTTAACAAAATTTCCTTTAAATAAGAAATTTTGACAAAATTTCCTTTTTTCTAGAAATTTTGACAAAATATCCTTTTTATAAAAAATTTTAGCAAAATTTCCATTATATAAAATTTCCTTTTTTTAAGAAATTTTGACAAAATTTCCTTTATATAAAATTTCCTTTTTTGTAAGAAATTCTGACAAAATTTCCTTTATATAAAATTTGACAAACTTGACAAACTTTTACAAATTTTCCTTTTTATATGAAATTTTTACAAATTTTTAGCAAAATTTCCTTTATTCAAGAAATTTTGACAAAATATCCTTAATCTTTTTATGGCAAATTTAAAAAAAAAAAATCCTCTTTATAAAAAATTTTGGCAAAATTTCTTTTTTTCAAGAAATTTTAACAAAATTTCCTTTTTATAATTTTTCCTTTTGATAAAAATTTTTGGCAAAATTTTCCTTATACGTCTGAAATTTTGGCAAAATTTTACTTGGTTCAATAAAAATTTTTACAAAATTTCCCTGTTATAAGAAATTTTTACAATTTTTTTTTATATAAGAAATTTTGTAAAAATTTCTTTTATTCAAGAAATTTTGACAAAATTTCCCTTATATTAAAAATTTTGACAAATTTTCTTTATTATTAGAAATTTCGACAAAATTACTTTTATATGTACATACAAGAAATTTTAACGAAATTTCCATTTAATAATAAATAATTTTTTAATAAATTTTCTTTTGCATAAACAATTTTCGGCAAAATTTCTTTAATCTTTTAATGAGAAATTTTGACAAAAATTTCCTTTTATAAGAAATTTTAACAAAATTTCCTTTGTATTAGAAATTTTGGCAAAATTTTTTTTGTTTAAGAAATTTTGAAAAAATTTTCTTTATAAAGAAATTTTGACAAAATTTCCTTTTTATATGAAATTTTTAAAAATCTCCCTTTTATAAGAAATTTTGTAAAAATATTCTTTGTAAAAATTTCCATTTTACAAAATTTCCTTTATCTTTTTATGACAAAATTTCCTTTTTAATAAGAAATTTTGGCAAAATTTCCTTTTTTCAAGAAATTTTGACAAAATTTCCTTTATCTTTTTATGACAATTTTTTACAAATTTTCCTTTTTATATGAAATTTTTACAAAGAAATTTTGACAAAATTTCCTTTTAATATGAAATTTTGAAAAATTTCCCTTTTATAAGAAATTTTGTAAAAATATTCTTTATATAAGAAATTTTGACAAAATTTCCTTTTTATAAGAAATTTTAGTAAAATTTCATTTGTTTGAGAAATTTCATGATTTCCTTTATAAGAAATTTTCACAATTTTTTTTTTATATCAGAAATTTTGACAAAATTTTTTTTATATCAGAAATTTTGACAAAATTCCCTTTTATAAGAAATTTTGGAAAAAATTTCTTTGTTTAAGAAATATTTACAAAATTTTCTTTACATAAAAAATTTTGACAAAATTTTCTTTTTATATGTTCAAGACAAAATATTCTTTATATAAGAAATTTTGACATAAATTCCGTCTTATAAAAAATTTTGGAAAATTTCCTTCATATACGAAATTTTGACAAAATTTAATTTATCTTTTTATGAGAAATTTTGACAAAATTTTCTTTTTATAAGAAATTTTGGCAAAATTTTGGTAAAAAAAAGGTCATATTACTTTTTTTGGTAAAAATTTCAAAATTAAAAAAAAATTTTAAAAAATTTAACGATTCATAAAAAATGTTCATATTTTAAAATTTGTACTATGAACAATTTTCTATAGAAATTTATTTTTTAAAAAAAATTTTCTGTAGAAAATTTGATTCTCAGAAAAAAATTTTACATAGAAAATTATTTTCATAATAATAAAATATTTCATATTTTCGTCTTAAACTAAAATGTTACTCTTTCAAATAATTTAAATCATCTTATATTACAATTTATGCTAATTCCTCTTATTTTAATTAATTATAAACTTAAATTATAACCAGAGGTTATATAACAAAATTATTAACTTTAAGAATTTATGTCTTTTCATTGCAGGTAAAGTACTTAAACGCAATAAAACTTCTTGATATTGAAAATTTAGCTAAAATAACTAAAATTCCCTTAAACAAAAAAGGTAAGTTAAAACCCAACATATTTATTTATTTAAAATTTATTTAACTTAAAAAAAATTCCCATTTAATTTATAATTTAATCTAAGATAAGCAAACATTTTGCGTAATATTTTATGAAATTTTTTCTTGTGCTGTTGGTGTTTAAAGTCAAACCAAACAATAATTTACTTTTAACAGAAGAAAGAAAGAATAACTCGAGATTTGAGAAGTCTCGTGTCTTTTACTTAAGAGTGTTAAGAACAAAAAAGAAAGAAAATATTCCTTAATTTTACAAGTCATGTTTATTATGACATTGACCTTAAGCAGGGAATCATCAATCTTTTAACAGAAACGACAAAATGTTATACGAGTATACAAAAATTTATGAAATTCCTAAGAAATGAGATGAACATAAAAATTTCACATTTTATGTAAACAAACACCTTAAACCGAGCAACTGCCCACTCTACCAAAATGATTCCTTAAGCAAAAAATTTAATTTTATAACTAATGATTATTTCGACGACAAGATAAACAGGCAGACAGACAGACAGAAAAGACACAATTTTTAAGGCATTTAAGCCAAAAACGTCCAAAACCAAACGAACATTAAACAGAAAGACGGACAAAGAATTGTGCATTTTAAATTTTAAAAAATTTTGAAAACTACTTAAATGCTGACGCATGAGTTTTCCGGATTAAAAAAAGGGAAACTTGCAAAAAACAACAACAAAATTTACCTACAACAAAAGAAAAATCAATCTGAACATGACAAAGCCAAAATCTAGACAAAAAATTTCCATGAATTTCGAAAATCTTCTTAAGAGAAATTTAAAGAAAATTTTGCAATAAATGTGCAAACATAATTTTCGGATTAAGCGAAAAAAAGATTCTACCAGGATCTTGGTGATTTTGTTGTACAACAAACCTTAAGGATATTAACAAATTTTGCTAATGATATTGTTATTGTAAGACAGACAGACGGACATGGCAGTTAACACCATGTAATCCTTTTAGGATGAGCAAATTTCTTATTTCAAAATAGTTTTTGTTGTTTTTTTACCGAAATTTTGTTCATTTCATTTCAAGGATTTTGAAAAAAAAAAAATAAATAAATTTTGTTAATTGAATTGAAATTTATGTTGACATTTCAATTGGTAGGTGGATACAGGTTTTGAGGTAAGTGAAAGATAGTGTGAGTCCTGGGTGTGTATGTGAATCCTGTGGCTAAATAAATTCTGGTTTAATGGGAAAGTAATGCAGCCACACCAGGATCTTCAAAATATGACAAATAAATTGTATATGGAAATAATATTTTAATTATCCAAAAAGGATTGATTTCAAAACTTTTCTATTTTTATAAGAAATTTTTTAAGAATTTCTCAATTTTATGGGAAATTTTTCTAAAAATTTCCATATCTACGTAAAATTTTCTTATTTTCTGCGAAATTTTATATTTTTATAGGAAGTTTTTCAAAAATGTTCTTGCAATTATTAAAAATTTGTAGAACAAAAATCCTATTTTGTAAATTTTTCAAAAATTTCCTTTAAAAATAGAAAATTTTTCAAAAATTTCCTTTAAAAATAGAAAATTTTTCAAAAATTTCCTTTATTTTTAAAGGAAATTTTTGAAAAATTTCCTATAAAAATAGGAAATTTTTAAAGAATTTCCTATAAAAATAGGAAATTTTTAAAAAATTTACTATAAAAATGGAAAATTTTTGAA
This sequence comes from Stomorhina lunata, assembly GCA_933228675.1. Taxonomy (NCBI): domain Eukaryota; kingdom Metazoa; phylum Arthropoda; class Insecta; order Diptera; family Rhiniidae; genus Stomorhina; species Stomorhina lunata. Next base: position 118,147,027 of record OW121740.1, on the reverse strand, counting down.
AAATTTCCTATAAAAATAGGAAATTTTTGAAATTTTTTTTATAAAAATTGGAAATTTTTAAAAATTTTTTTATAAAAATAGAAAATTTTTGAAAAATTTTCCTATAAAAATAGGAAATTTTTGAAAAATATCCTTTAAAAATAGGAAATTTTTAAAAAATTTCCCATAAAATAAAAATAGGAAATTTTTGAAAGATTTCTTATAAAAATAGGAAATTTTTAAAAAATTTCCTATAAAATTAGGAAATTTTTGAAAAATTTCCTATAAAAATAAATATAAAATAAGAAATTTTTAAAAAATTTCCTATAAAAAAAGGAAATTTTTGAAAATTTCCTATAAAAATAAGAAAATTTTTGAAATATTTCCTATAAAAATAGGAAATTTTTGAGAAATTTCCTATAAAAACAGGAAGTCTTTGAAAAATTTCCTATAAAAATAGGAAATTTTAGAAAGATTTCTTATAAAAATAGGAAATTTTTAAAAAATTTACTATAAAAATAGTCAATTTTTTAAAAATTTCCTATAAAATAAGAAATTTTTGAAAAATTTCCCACAAAAATAGACAATTTTTGAAAAATTTCCTATAAAAATAGGAATTCTTTGAAAAATTTCCTATTAATTTATCAAAAATTTCCTAGGAAATTTTTGAAAAATTTCCTTTAAAAAATAATAAATTTTTGAAAAATTTCCTTTAAAAAATAGCAAATTTTTGAAAAATTTTCTTTAGAAAATAGGAAATTTATGAAAAATTTCCTTTAAAAAAATAGGAAATTTTTGAAAAATTTACTTTAAAAAATAGGAAATTTTTGAAAAATTTCCATTAAAAATAGGAAATTTTGAAATATTTCCTTTAAAAAATAGGAAATTTTGAAAAATTTCCTTTAAAAGATACGAAATTTGGAAAAATTCCTTTAAAAAATAGGAAATTTCGAAAAATTTCCTTTAAAAAATAGGAAATTTTGAAAAATATCCTTTTAAAATAGGAAATTTTGAAAAATTTCCTTTACAAAATAGGAAATTTTGAAAAATTTCCTTTACAAAATAGGAAATTTTGAAAAATTTCCTTTAAAAATAGGAAATTTTTTTAAAATTTCCTTTAAAAAATAGTACATTTTTTAAAATTTTCTTTAAAAAATAGGAAATTTTTGAAAAATTTCCTATAAAAATAGGAAATTTTTGAAAATTTCCCTATTTTTATAGGAAAGCCTTTAGAAATTTCCTATTTTTATAGAAAAGTTTTTAATAATTTCTTCTTTTTAAAAGGAAAATTTTAAAAAATTTCCTATGTTTTAAATTTTTATAGAAATTTTTTTAGTTTTAACAATTTTCTTATTTTAATAATATTGAGAGATACAAAATATTATTCATTGTTTAGGAGATTTTAATCTTTAAAATTTTGCCTATGAAAGTCACTTTAAATCTAATAACTTCGTTCAAAAAACCTAAAAATCGCCATTAGTTTTACACAAGCCATCCGTCGCTTTCTCACAAAAGTCAACGTTGGTTTTCCTTCGCTTTTCTTCTTAAAAACGACTTAAAAATTTTCGCATTTTCTAGGATTTGTTCGTTGCTGTTACTACAATAAGCGGATTTAATAATTTTTGCAACAAAAGCGAAAGAACTCAAGTTATTAAACATTTGCTGTCTGTTTTTTGCATACGTCGTTTCCTTAACTAAAAGGGATTAACCTACGGATTACCTTCTTAATGGATTAACGCTCTACGTAGAGAGCGAGTTGCCTAATCCATCCGTAAGTAGAGGCAACCATGAGACAATTGCTACTTTTTGCTAAAAATGCAGTTGATGCATTTTTCTTAATAAGTTGACAATTTTAAAGGGAAAGTGTAGAAAAAGGTAAGAACATAAAGAGGAGTTAGCGGTTTCGAGTAGGCGGAGGAAGTAAGTATAAAGGTGATTTCTTAAGGATTTTAAAGGAAACAGGTAGAAAAAAATGCAACAAAAGTAAGTATGGACAGACAGACGGACAAGCCAGGGGACTGACGAAAACGTAAACATTTTATTTACCGGGAATTGACTACAAACTTTGGCAGCACAAAGTGAACTCAACATTTTGATCATAAAATCTTGCAATTGACAGTTAGCCATAAATGTACAAAGATTTTAAAGTCAAAATTCTGAGAAATAGTGAAAATGTTTATGAATTTAGTAAGAACAACTTTTGGACTATCGCACAAGCTAGAAGATAGACTAACTAAGATCTTGAGTTTTTTCAACAAAAGTGTTAAAAAAGTAACTTTTTTGCGGACATTTTCACAATTTATTGATCTCTCAAGGAGAAGGTGTTAATTTAAGCACCTGCTTATTATGAAGAAGTTAAACCTAAAGGTTTGTATTTTATGACCGAACGACAGATTTTACTTTAAAGGTTTATTTTAGATATTTTTGCCTTTTTTTTAAATGGAATAATATTTCTCTATTTTCTTGATCTTTACAGGTTTTAAAAGTCATCTTTTTTTAAACGTTATAATGAAATGCATAAAATTAAAAGCGTTTAAATTAATAATGAAATAAACGGGTTCGTTTTTCGAAAAAAATTAAATATTTAATTAAAATAATATTAAAAAAACTGGCATAAATAAATTGTCTTTACGAGTCATAATAAATTTGGCAGAGGATCATTAAAATAAACGATCAAACATTTGGAGAACCAGTAATGAGAAATAAATCGATTTAGATTTTAGTGAAAGGTCGATCAATTAGTCTCAAAATCTACTCTAAAAAAATCTTGAAACGAAAATTTTATATAAAATTTTAAAACTTTCTTAAATGTCGTATCTTTTTTTAAACTTACTTTTAGTTATTTTACCTCATAGATATTTAAATTTTATTTAAAATTTATAAACTTATAAAAAACGTCTTTAAAATTTCAAAACTTATTATCACAGGTCGTGGGAACTCAACTCAGTATTTCCTCATTTTCTCATAGTTTTAACCCTACCATCTCCCCCCGCTTGTGTTAAAAGACCCTGCAAATTTTATTTAAATTAACAAAATCTGCACATTTATGCAAATTATTTTTTTCTTATAACTTAATAATGTTTCTAATTTTTATTATAAAATATAAGAAATATCAAACGCCCACCTTTAAATAGGTTTTTAAATTAAATTAGTATTTAGAAAACATTGAAAATTTGAACTTGATTAACCTTTTCTAATGGTTTTTAAAACAAATTGAAGGAGGGTTTAATTAAAACATATATACATATTTTGTACGGATGTATAAATAAAAATCAATACGTAGAAAAAACTGTAAGACTTATTTGAACTAATTTTTGCTTAATCTTTTGAATAATTTCACCAAATTTTTCAATAATTTGTAAATCAAAGTACATCTTTAACATTAAAACTAACAGAACGACACCAAGGGACCTCTTCATTTTGTGGATGCGAGTCGCACAGGGGAGATATTTTGATTGAAATTTGATGCATATTCATTTTTGGTACCAAAAACAAACTCAGTTGATTTTGGTTAACATAGGTCCATTATTTCGATCACATCTTGTACAAATAAACTCTTAGAAACTACTGAAATGACGATAAGTCTCTGGTAAAAAGAGATATAGTGACGAAATTTGGCACATTACGAGATTTAAACATAACCCCGCCTCTAACGCTATTAAATATCGAGATATAACAGCGATAACGACCAAACTCTGCTCATGATTGTTTAATATGTATATTAATATAGGGTTTGCAGCTCGGTTTTAACCGAAACCGAAACCTCGGTTTTTTATGCCTCAAAACCGAAACCGAAAACCGTAGAAAAAACCGCGGTTTTAGCTATTTATTTTTCAAAATTTTTTGTTGGTATTATTCAGAAATAACATTAGCTCATCATAAATTTACAAGTAATTTGTCTATTTAATGTAGCAGAAGAATTAAACAAGCTAAAGGTGTTTACAATGGACGAATGGATAGGTGTAAGGGGAAGACGGTATGTGAACGTAAATATTCACGATTATCATGGTAAATTTTATAACCTGGGCCGTATTTTTGGAACGTGTAATTTCAAGCAAACGCAAGGAACCATTAGACAAAGGCTAATGGAGTTTGATATTTCACTTAATACAAACATCGTAGCATTTACTATACATGGAGCAGCAGCCAATATCAAATTTGTATCTGAAAATCAATTTTGAGGATGAAATTTTGACTCATTTAAAACCGATTGCCCATATACAATTGAATCTAGAGGCTTTAAGAAAAACTGTTCGGTATTTAAAAATTCGTCAGTTCGTTATAATATTTTACAAACAAGCGTTAAAAAGCATCATAATCGTGAATTAAGTTTACTCTTAGATTTCTGCTTCTAAAACAAAGTATTCATGAAAGTTTAGAAATGCTGTCGACCTTAGATTTGCTTCATTCTATCGACTTTGAAATTGTAAATTCTTTAAAATCTTTGCTATTTGTAAAAATTACTATTTAGGCAATTTATCGCTCAGATGCAAAAAATTATTCACGCTAAAGGGGCCTCTGCAGTTTCTCCAAAAGAGACAAGACTTATTTAAGAAATCCCTCATGTTTAAAAAACCTGAATTATTTTCCTGAATTTTAGTATTAAATTATAATATGTTTTAATGAAGTTATCTAAATTTTCCTACAAATTTAAACTGAAATAGTTTTATTAAAAAAACCGAAAACCGAACCGAAACCGGCCGGTTTTGGGTGTTTTAAAACCGAAACCGCGGTTTCTCATTTTTACGGTTTTTTGCAAACCCTATATTAATACCCTATAACACTATGATACAATTAAGAAAAAACTTGGAAAACTCAGAAATATGTCCAAGTTTAAAAGTTATACGCAAGAACCCGATTTGAGGTTTTTCAGCTTATCGACGCAAAGCTCAGCCAGTTTGCATCCGATTTTATTTATTGCGGAAAAAAAGGAAAACAGAAAACAAAATTTTTCCATTTTTTTACCTTAGTTGCTTTTTATTGCTTATTCTTATATGAAAGCTCATAAAAGCTTATTTCAATATAATAAGAGAATTTAGTTCCTAATAAAACGTGGTTATATTTTTTTAAATTAAATGAAAAAATCGAAAAGTTATTAAGCTTTTCATAAACCGACTACTCCATGTGCTATCAATAGTAATGCCTCGTTTTTTTTTTATATAGAACTAGCTTTTATTTAAAATAAATAAGGTTTTTATAGAAAAAAGTTGAAATAATTGAGGGGCTTGGAGCACAAGGGATCTAAGTGACTTTTTTCTAATAATGTGAAATGAAAGGTTAAAGTTAAATTGCAATAAAAAATGTTGGATGCTGTGTGGATTATTATTTTTTAATGAGTAGAGATCTTGAGATATATTTTTAACTGATTATTTAAAAAAATACCATATTCTGCATTTGCAAATATCCAAAAATTACTCTTGAAGTAAGCACCTAGCACTTATTCCCCTTGTGATCCAACTTTTTTTTAATTTTTAAATAATTTTACTTGTACCCCAAAATAATGTTATATGTTATATGTAACGTCTTAAAAGAAAACAACAAGGATTTAATTTTTAAAACAATATTTTATCAAGAAACGTGTTTAAGGTTGCTTTGTTAGATTTTTTAGTCATCATAGTCAGATTCCATAACATCATCCGGCTCATCTTCATCCTCACTTATGCTTTCCGGATTTACATCCATTCCATCATGAGGAAGTGCTTTGAACCATTCGTGGTAAACTGGTGGTATATAGCAAAGAAGATCTTGAAGGTTCTTGAACTTATTAAATTTGATAGGTTTAACACTTTGTTTTGCAGGAAGTTGTGGGAGTAACTGCATGTCTCGGCCAACATTTTTAGCTTTTAAATTTACTGTGGTGAAGTCTTCTTTCGAAAGATCATCTTTGTATGAGAGGTTCCAGGGGTCATCCTTTTCAAAGTGTAACCATTGCATTTTTCGGATACCCGGAACGCTTTTTGTGAAATATCTTTGAATTGGCTCAAGAGATATGAAGTCCTCATTTTGCATTGGTACTACAGTAAATTTTTTACTTGATTTAGCTACAAGCTTCTCCCAATCTTGAGGTACATAAACCAGAGAGTTCTTTCTTTTTGTAATTTCTATAATTCCAAAATTTTGGTCACATTCCATAAATGTGTGCCCAGAGAGTAAAAATTTATGATCTACTTTTTTGATATGGGTATTTCTAATAACATACAACCAAAACTTGACAATGTAGTGACTCTTATTCTGTCGACCACAGTTGTCACTATAAGCTGTAATGTGACTCACATTATGAGGCAAAGAATTAATAAATTTCAGAAGACAAGAACTGATTTCTTCGCATCCACGTCCAGCTTGGCTTTCGTTCCACATATACATATTGGCATGTCCTGTAGATAAATTATGGACACAAAAGTTATACGTCCAAAGTTGACGAGCGTAGTATACCTGAGTGCATGTTAATACGGGAGTAGGCAACATTTTTTGCAAGTCGAAACAAATTGCCACATGGGTGTTTGATCTATCATTTTTTACAAACTCTTTAACCATATCTTTGTCCAGTCTTGCCGTTTCAGCTTTTTTCAAATGTAATTCTTTTTCTTCCTTGGCAGCATTTTTAATAACGTCTGTTTCGCCATGCACAATTGTAATTTGCAACTTGTCGGAAGTAATACATGTGTCTGATTGGGGCTTGTGGAAACTAATGTTAAATATTTATTTTATTTTATTTTTGTTTAAATATTATGACGATCGGCTCAGCAGTTACCGCTCAATTGTAGAACTTTGGCGCCATCTATCGAACGAAAATAGAACTCCACACAAACGCTGCTCACGTCATATATAATACACAGGTTAATTTTGGTCCAATTCGGTGCATTAGTTTTTGAGTTTACTTATTAGAAATAAACATGATTAATTTGTTAATGTAAGTAGATTTAATAATGAATTAATTCACAAATTATCTTATACAAAGTCCAGGTAAATTTTAGCTCAAAACTTTTCTTTGACCCAAGTACATAGTCCATGTGAAACATTAATTTTAAAATTTTGTTGGAGCACAAGGGGTTCAAGTGCACATATACCCCTTGTGCTCCAACCAAAACAGGTATTTTAGTTGGCAAGTTTAGATATGGTCGCCATATCTCACTATTGGATGGCAATCTCACTTCCACCTTTTATGCTCCAAATTTCCCTGTACTTCACGAACTAATTCCACATGCTAACTCAATTTTTTTAAAAAAGGCACTTAGACCCCTTGTGCTTCAAGCCCCTCAATTGCTTTTGAATTTTGAAGATTACACGAAAAATAACTTAATTTCTTTAAATATATAATAAAGTTGCTCATTTGTGACACCTTAAATTTAACATAAATTAAAGAAGGTAAATTTGTTATTTGTTAATGTATATTTCATCATCTAGTATGTATGTATGTATGTCAGGAAGAAGTAGTTCAACAATATCCGATGAAAAACTCTCTCTATTCTTTCTAGTTTTAGCCGTACTACAGCTTTATTAAGCTTTTTAAAAATAGCCTATTTAGAACATTCGGTTGGATTCCATTTTCTGAATTTTCTTAAATAACTCTCACGGTATTTATAATCTGAATTGCTTATTTCGGCCTCGGCAACTTCTTCTGACAATTTTACAATGGCCAAATGTAACGATTTATAACTGTACAGTAGGCTGACAATTTTTTGTATGAAGGAAAACGATTGTGACACTAGGTCTAAAAGTTTAGATCTGAAAGTTTGAGCCAAATCGGACAACGCTCTATGGGCGCGCATCGGGTCTACAGTTTAAGAGCCCATTTGTATGGTGGAAAAATGGGTTATTTTTTGTTTTTGCGAAATTTAGACCAAAAATAAATAATTTTTGGGAGAAAAAAATAATAGAATATTAAAGAGAACTAACATAGCTTTAATTCAAATCATGAAAGACGAAAATCCATGAGGTAGTTTAAAAGTTATTGCAGTTTTCCCCCGAAAATGCATGTCCTTAAAGACACGCCTAAGGATATGCACCTAAAATTGTATGTTGTAAATAAAGAAATTCCAAAGTTAGACATGATTTATCATTTAATGGCTTTTTACTAGTAAATAGTTCAGTTTTGTTAAAATATAATCAAATTTACTTAGTTTTTTCATGTTGGAAAATGGTACATTTTTCTCAGGTCGGTTTCAAAAATCATTTTTTAATTTTTTTAAAATTTTGTTCAACAAATATTACAAATATAGAATTTGCTCTCCAGTGTGTTAAAACAGGCAAATGGGAGAAATGGTTTTGGAACATTTAAAAGTAAGCCCATTTCGTCCTTTAGCTTTTCTTGATGACTGTATTCCTTTCGTTTACAATAGCTTTGTCTTCATCGCTCTTAGTTTTAAAATATCGTCTTTTTTAAAAAAAAAGTGTTAAAACATTTTTTTAATCTTAATAAATTTTTCATATAATTTATTGAAAAGCCTTAATTAACTAACAGACTTTTTGTGGTCAGAATGGGCTAAAGTTGACATCAGTGACCTTTAGTTTTCTCGATTTGGCAATGTCTATTAGTCGCCTCATTCTTGTGATTTAACTCCGCTGGGTTATTTTCTCTAAGGCCTTTTTAAAGTTATGAACAAATCGCTTTAAAAAATAAATATGGCGACGCTTTTACGAGATAAGTTTTGTTGCTAAATTTAATTTAAAAATTCGTAAAAAGAGTTGTCGTCTACCGAGTGAGACATTTGCCTCATTTATATACCATTATAAATTCCCATTACTTTACATTGGTATCGATTAAACTCAATTTATTAAAAATAATGTTTTTTTAAAACAATTTACTTCCACACCTCAAATTTGCCCACTCTTTATTGCTTTTATTCAGAAAATGTCAAATTAAAAAAATTTCGGAATAAAACCACTTAAGCTTTTTACAATATTTTTTGTTTAAGAATTATTCAAACAATTCCTTTTAAATAGAAAAAATAACTGTCTACAGAAGTAAATGAAAACGTTGTATAAAAAAGTTGTATATTACTGTATTGCACTAGGATTCCAATTTAATAGAATTATTTATTATTGTAATAAAAAGTTTTTTTTTTTATAAAACTAAAATATATATATACATTTCTCTATCCGTGTCGATGGTTGTGTAGGCCATCAATTATCTGGAGAAGTATCCCTAATTACAGACAGTTTGAAAATCACACATTACATCTAATATACGTGGCAGAATAAATACGAATTATAATTCGTCTAAACAAATATCATCATTAAGCGAAAATTACACTCTGATACACTAAAAAACTCTGGAAACGATCTAGCGTTGTTGTAGGCATTATGTAGTGCATGACAAATAGTGTAACAAAATTTCAGAAATACGTCCAAGCAGCGTTACCGCTGACAAATTTGAAAAAGTCGCAAAAATAGTCGCTTTTTACAAAAAAAGTCGCACAAAAAGTCACTTTCAATAAAAAAAAAAAAGTCGCACACTTATTTTATAACATTTTTTTTTTAACAATGAACAAAAGACTATAAAAGAATTTATACTTGAAAAGATATTATATATAGGCAAAAATCAAACAGTTTTAATTCCTATAAACCCGACTTTCAACTCGAATAATTTTTGTACTCTTAAGTGTTCGGAAAATCTTATTACAGATTTGAACTTCTAAGTCCACAGGTATATTGAACGCAAAATCTTAGTAGCGCAAGTTTGCACTTCTAAGCGTAATTGGCATACAAATTTCAAAAACATAAAAACTCGAATGAAGTATTTATGTTTTTTTCATATTTCGTCTTCTTTTTTCGTTTCATTTGGACCCAGTCGTTATTTTATGGTATAGACACCATACTTGGGGGATGAATTCATTGCCCTCTAAATTTTAATTTCGTCATTCAAATACTACTTAATGGCTGCCAAAATATAATCACGTTTTCGACACTTTTAAATTTTTTTCGCATATTTTTCGGCCCCCTCAATGAATTTCTAAAAAATAGATAAGGATTGGTAGATCTTTCAGTTGTGCATCGTTTGATATATATCTCAATTTTGTTCTCCATGTTGATATAACATACGACAAATATGTATAAAAATTCCAAACTACCTCGTCAACTGAATTTTTGCCATTTAACGCCTAAAAGCAAAAGCGCACCAAAAAATAATTTTTTCTAAAATTGTATGAAGATTTTGAAAATCGTGCAAAACATATATTGCTTTTAATGGTTTTAGATAGCAAACTGAGACCAAAGTGATGGCATTTATACTTAAGTTACAATAATTTTAGGGAATTTTAGTTGAGATATTGAATATGGACTAAAAATAAAAATTTTAAATAATTTTATAAAAAGGTGTCAAAAGTCGCACAAAACTCGAAAAAGTGGCAAAAAAGGGCCATGGAAGAAAAGTCGCCACCTAAAAAGTCGCAAATTGCGACTTTAGTCGCATAACGGAGTTATACGAAAAAATCCGATTTTAACGAGGATCCACAACTTATCGACCGGTAGCTGAGCCAGTTTTTATCCGTTTTTATACCCTTCACCAATAGGTGAAAGGGTATTATAAGTTTGTGATTCCGTTTGTAATTTTTTTATTAGTGATCGTAGACCATATAAAAATTATACCGATCGACTCAGAATCGGGAGGAGAATCGATTAAGCGATGTCCGTCTGTCTGTCTGTCTGTCTGTCTGTCTGTCTGTCTGTCCGTCTGTCTGTCTGTTGAAATCAAGTTTCTGAAGCCCCTGGAGGATGGACTTACATAAATTATATATCAGATTTTAGGAAATTCTCCCGCAATGAACGCTATTAAATTTCATTAAAATCGGTTTATAAACACCGAAAATATCGAAAAAATACCAAAAATTAGACGAAAATTTTAAAATTTTTGATTGAAACACACTTTTAAATAACAAGAGAAAAAAGATACTCCTGGTGTACATGTGATAATATGTTATATATCAGATTGTAGGAAATAGTTTCCCAAAGCACTCTGTAAAATTTTATCAAAATCGGTTCATAAACAACTGAGATATCGCCAAAACACTGAATTTGATGTATCGCAAATTGCCCAAAGTTCGCATTAGAGAATGTTTGTTGAAAAAATGAAATGCAGAAATAGGAAAAACCATCCTCCTGGAGTACGAACATACATAAATTTTATATCAGATTTTAGGAAATTCTCCCTCCAAGCACATTATAAAATTTTATCAAAAGCGGTCCATAAACAACTGAGACTTTCCAAACATCCATCGGACAGATCGAAAGAACAATACATAACAAATATTATTGATGAAGTGTTCATTTAAATTAATTAACTAACTTCAGATTAATAAGTAAATCTTTAATAACTTTTCCGACAAAGCTGATATCCATCCATTCAAAAGCTATATATTTATTTCACGTATGTATCTAAAACTAAGAGAGGGTATACACTCTTTTTTAAGGCTTATCATTGTTAAAGCTTTGACCTAAATCAGTCCGCTTACTTCAGAGTTTTACATAACTAATCAAGAACTTTTACTAGTTTGATAATTCGTACGAATTAAAGTGCACAACCCTCACTGGGCACTGTGTTTTTGGGTTGCATGACAGAATACTTAAACTTCATCAAATCGATGTGCTATTGCAAATGTAAGGGCATCTACATTTTGAAGCATCTTTTGTGCATGGTTTATCTGGTATATCGAACTTTATTAAATGTTCGTAAAATATGTGTCTATTTTATTTCGAAGCTACTGGCTGGCATAAATATGCATTCTCTACTTGTAGTCTAGTAATCATTATCTTTCACAAAGGGACCACTTTAGAACCCAAGTGAAGCTTCCCTAGACATTAGCCACCAGCCCAACCTAACCTTTGGGTTAGATGATTACGCCACCGAAAAGCTTTTCTTTTTCCGACTCTTAATTTTAAAGACTCTTTGCATATAATATTAGTATAACCAAATTTTGCTAGGAATTACATTAAGTAGTGTTGCAAAACACCATTGGTGAAGGGTATCCAAGATTCGGCAAAGCCGAATATACCACTCTTACTTGTTATTTTTTAAACAGCAAATAAAAGTAAACAGATTGTGCTTTAGAATTGGTTATTATTTTTCATACTTTGTAAATCAAAAGTATTTTCTTGTTAAGAATATCTGAAAAGAAACAAAATTAGTCCACTTTTTTACTTAAGTTACTTTTCTTGCTAAACATTGTTACCAAAAAATTCATTATAAGAAGTATTTTGCTTGCAATCATTTTAAATAAAACGCGACGGCGTTATATTTCAAAAAGAAGTAAATTTTATTGAATTTGATGAGAAATCAGAAAATTATATTTTCTGTTGTTTATCGATATAATACTTTTCTTTTGACGTTCAATTGAAACTCATTCCTCTAATAAAATTCGGTACAATTTTTTAAAAAATTCAATTCGATTTCGTAGCATTCATTGCAAAAGTACTGTAGGTTTTAATCCTTATTTAAAATGAATTCTGGTTCCATTGTTACAAATTTTAGAAAAATATGCGTCACAAATTACCAGTTCTTTTCCAGTTCAATTCTGAAAATCCTAAAATTTTTTCAAATAAAATTTATTGAGTTTAAAATGTTACTTTGCTAAATAAAACTCATCAATTTTATTTAATTAATTTGTTGTCTTGCGACATTTTTAAATATCAAACAATTAAGACAATGATTGTTGAAATATTGAGAAAATAATAACAAAAAAACTGTCACAACTTGAAATTAAAAAAAAAACAAGTAAGAAAGCACTATAGTCGGTCAAGCCGACCATACGATACCCTTCACCACTAAGGTCAAAGGTGTTATTTTTCCTGTAATGGGTGTTTTTTTTAGAGGTATAGAACTTCGAATTGAAATAAAACACAAGAAAATCGTTTTAATGTCCATCAATTTGGCTTTATTGGAAGGATAATTTTATGCCATTAATGTTTAAATATGATTTCGGGCATGTGGCCGCCGCGGCTGGCTCGAATAAAGCCAATTCTACAGGTCCAATTTTCAACTACTTTTTCGAGCATATGGGGCCGTATGTTGGCAATAACGCCACGAATGTTGGCTTCCAAGTCCCCTAACGTTTCTGGTTTGTTGGCGTAGACGAGCGACTTCACATATCCCCAAAGAAAATAATCCAGTGGTGTCAAATCGCACGATCTTGGTGGCCAATTGACAGGTCATTTCCGCGAAATTATGCTCTCATCGAATGTTTCCTTCAATAAATCAATTGTGACGTGCGCTGTGTGGCATGTAGCGCCGTCTTGTTGGAACCACAACTCATCCACATTCATGCCATCCAATTGGGGAACAAAATAGTCGGTTATCATGGCTCTATACCGGTCTCCATTTATGGTAACTGACTCTCCAGCATAATTTCGGAAGAAGTATGGCCCAATGACTCCACCAGCCCATAGAGCACACCAAACAGTCAGTATTTGTGGATGTAATGGCGTCTCAAGGGTCTCATGTGGATTCTCTTCACTCCAAATCTCCAAATGCGGCAATTTTGCTTGTTGACGTAGCCATTCAACCAAAAATGAGCCTCATCACTGAACAAAATTTTGCGATGAAAATCAGCATCGAGATCAATCTCATTTTCGGCCCATACACCAAAATCACGACGCATTGCATGGTCTCGCGGCTTTAATTCTTGCACAAGCTGGATCTTGTAAGGTCGCAAGCCAAGATCTTTGCGTAAAATCTTCTATAAAGTTGATGGACAAAGCTCCACGGTGGCGAATCGATTCATTTGGGTCCTCTTCAACACTTTGCTCTACAGCGGCAATTGTTTCTTCGGTGCGCACTGTTCGACGTCGCTGCGGATGCGTATTATCACATAGAGTAAACGTAGTGCGAAAACGATCCATGGTTAACCGAATTAATTGCTCTGATGGACGATTATGTCGACCATAAAATGGACGGAGCTTGCGGTAAACTTCGCGAACTGAACCATTATTTTCGAAATAAATTTGCACGATTTGCAAGCGTTGTTCTTTTGTCAACCTATTCATGATGAAATGGCAAAGCAAACTAAATATTAATCACTTGACAGCTGACAAAATGGCCGCCAGTTAAAAAAGTGATGCCAACTTAAAGTTCTATACCTCAATAAAAAACACCCGATATAAAGACAAATATTTGCTAAATTTTGCCATCATACAAACATTTTCTCAAAACTTATATATTCAACCTGTTTCCGTCATTTGCACTTATATGAGAGCTAGAGTCAAATGTGAACCGATTATTTCGAAAGTTGCAAGTTGGCAAGTTGACTACAGTTATTGCAAAAATTATGTATGCGAAAAATAAACTCAAAATGTTCATTATCTTTAGATTTACGAGCGTTTTAGTGATTTTTTGTCTCATTTAGTGCGTTTTTAAAGAAGAGTTTGTATGGGAGCTATGGTCAAATGTGGACCGATTTCAACGAAATTTGATACAGTGATTTAAGTTCACATAAGCAGTATATGTTTTAAATTTCATGAAAAAATATTGATATTTGTGGCCAATATCTCAATTCCGGGAAGTGGGACCTATGGGAGGTACCATAAATAATGGACCGATTTTGACCAATTTCAATAGCCATGGTCCTATTGTCAAAAAAATGATCTGTGCCAAATTTCATCAAATTATCTTTAGAATTGCGACCTGTAGTTTGATTACAAGGTTTACATGGGGGTCCAGCCAGCCAGACGGACGGACGGACGGACGGACGGACATCGCTAAATTGACTCAGAAAGTGATTCTAAGCCTATTGGTATACTAAAAGGTGGGTCTAAGACAAATATTTCTATGCGTTACAAACATCAGCACAAACTTATAATACCCTTTGCACCTATGGTGGTGAAGGGTATAAATATTGAGATTTAGCGAAGCGCCGCTGCAATGAATAATGACAAAAAATAAGAAATTACAAATAATTAAGAAGAAATACCTACATGGGGAATGTTTTTAAGATATTCTTTTAGGATTTTGGAAGAAATTTAAATATTGGTATTAAATTTGAATGAAATCTTATTATGGATTGAGGGCATTGAATTAAGATGAATTACGAAGCGGGTCGGGAACTTTTTTACAAATATTTGAGTCGAAATGTTTCTATATTCTTAAGAAATTATAATTTGGAATTTTTTTTTAAGAATTTCGAAAATAAACCTAAATTTGTTAAAAGTTTGTATAGAAATAAACGAAAGATAATGATATGAGTCCCTATGCTCCGATGGGAGTCAAATATAACAGAGTTAATATGACAAGCTTATAAATCGAATTTTTCAAAGAAATTTTCTACTACTAAAGCTTTGATAATTTTGTTATTCTTTAATAATTTAGGGGATATTTCTTCTATGACAGTCTTTACTTCGATTACGCAGTGTCAGAAATGAGCAACTTTTACAAAAGCTTGGAAAGTTACTAAGTACGGATTATACGCCTCGGCGAGGACAGTCAAAAACCATTTTCAAAAATTTCGAAACTCGTGCAAAATTTTGAGATATTCCCAAAAAAAAACTGTTTTTGGGTAGGTCGTAATACTTAAGTACCTCCAACTCTCACATTTGAAGAGTGATTTTAAAGTTTTAAATTGGTTTGGAAAGTCAAACGATCAAGCTTTAAAAAACTGTATGTATAGGACTTATATTCGAAGAATTTAGTTAAGTTTTTATAAAAAGCTATTTTTTAGTAATTTTTCGTAACTTTTAAAATTCAAAAGCAATTATTTCAACTTTTTTCTTTAAATTCTTTAAGACTATATAAAGTCTTTTAAATCTTGTTCTATATAGAAAAAACAAGATATAACTTACTAATATCGATTAACATTTAAAAAATTATTGCCAAAGTTAAAATTTTTCGTTTGAGAACAAACAACTTTTTATAATGAATTTCTGGTAGTCGGTTTATAAAAAGCTTAATAACTTTTACATTTTTAGTCTGATTCAAAAAATTAAAACCATGTTTTATAAGGAACTAAATTTTCTTGTCATATTGATAAAAACTTATAAACTTTCATATAAGAATAAGCAATAAAAAGCTACTAAAGTCCAAAAAGTGTACATTTTTTTTCAATATTCTTAACAAAAACATATACTTTTTATTTACAAATCTATCAAAAATGATATGCCATTCTAAAGCTCAGTCTGTTTCCTTATATTTGCTGTTAAAAAAATAAAATCGGATGTAAACTGGCTGAGCTATAGGTCGATAAGTTGACGAACCTCGTTAAAATCTGTTTTTTGCTTATGACTCCTAAAATTGTAGGTATTTCTGATTTTTTTTTTTTTACGATTTGTCATGTACTAAATATGGCCTACAACTTATTCTGGGTCGATTCCCGAGTTTTTAGAGTATCAGAGTGTTATTGAGTTAAAAATTCATAAGAAAATTGACGAATCTCATTAAAATCGTTCTTTTGCGTATAACTCCAAAACTTGTAGGTATTTCTGAAATTTCTTGGCACAATTTGTCATGTACTGAATATGGCCTACAACTCATTCTGGGTCGATTCCCGAGTTTTTTTGGAGTATCAGAGTGTTATTGAGTTAAAAATCCATAAAAAAAATTGACGTATCTCATTAAAATCGTTTTTTTGCGTATAACTCATAAACTTGTAGGAATTACTGAAATTCTTTTGCACAATTGGTCATGTACTCAATAAGGTCTACAACTCACGCTGGGTCGATTCCCGAGATTTTTTTAGTGTATCAGAGTGTTATTAAGTTAAAAGTTCATAAGAAAGTTGACGAACCGCGTAAAAATCTGTCTTTTGGGCATTTCTGAAATGTTTTGCAAGATTTGCCATAACTCAATAAGGCCTATAACTGGTCATTTTCCAGTTTTTTAGTGTATCAAAGCGTTATTAAGTTAAAAACTCATAAGAAAATTTTTCAAAATTTGGAAAAAATATTCAAATAAAATTTTAAACATTTTTTATTTCTTATTAAAAAAAATTGTTTTGAATATTTCTGTTCTAAATTCTTCATTCAAATTTATTTAATTCAAAATTAGTTAAACAAATTCTTTTGAATGAAGGAATTATTGCAAAAATTCAAATATTTCAAAAGTTGAAAAAAATTTTGGAATTAAATTGTTTAATTTGAAAAAAAATTTATTTCCAAAATTTTAAAATATAAAATTCTATTCTAAGTTCATCATTCATTCGATACAAATTTTTAAAATTTATCAAAATAATTCTTTAAATTTTAATTTTTTATTGAATTGTATTTTTTTACTTGAATTATTTCTTTATTCAAACTTAGAAAAAATTATTTCAATAAATTTTCAATCAACCATAAATTTATGTTATTATACATTTTTTTTTTGATTTTTTAATGGTATTTTTCGAGCGTTAAAAACATTTTCTAAAAAATTTTATTTTGAGTTAAAAATTCATAAGAAAATTTTCCAAAATTTGGAAAAAAATAAAATAAAATTTTTAAAATTTTATAGGTATTTCTTATAAAAAAAAATGTTTTGAATGTTTTTAAATTCTTCATTCAAACGATTTTATTTAAAAATTTGTTAAACAAAGTCTTTCGATTGAAGAAATAATTGCAAAAATTTTAATTTTTCAAAAGTTGGAAAATATTAAATTTTGAAATTTAAATTTTTGAATATGAAAATTTTTACTTCCAAAACTTTTAAATATATAATTCTATTTGGGAATTAATTATTCGAACTTTAAATTGAATTAATTAATAATTTGAGAATTAAAAATGAACTCAAGCCTGATTAATCCTAATTTTTCTATATAATTCTATTCTAAATTGATCATTCAGTCAATAAAAATTCTTAAAATTTATCAAATTTAAACTTGTTATAAATTTTTTGATAATTTTTTAATGGCATTTTTCGAACGTTAAAAACTTTCCCAAAAGATTTTAATTTGAGTTAAAAATTCATAAGAAAATTTACCAAAATTTGGAAAAAAAAATAAAAATTAAATTTTAAAAATTTCAATTTCTTATTAACAAAATAAATGTTTTGAATACGTTTGTTCTAAAGTCTTCATTTAAACGATTTTATTTAAAAATTTGTTAAACAAAGTCTTTCGATTGAAGGAATTATTGCAAAAATTTTAATTTTTCAAAAGTCGGAAGCTAAAAATTTCGAAGTTTAAAATTTATTTCCAAAACTTTTTGAAATGTATTTCTGTTCTAAATTCATCATTCAGTCATACACAATTTTTGTCAAACCAATACTTTTGAATTCAAATCTCAGTTTTTTAAATGAATTTTAATTTTTTTAGTCTTTTACTTGAATTATTTCTTAAGCCAAATTTAGAAAAAAATTTCAATAAATTTTCAATCTCCACAAATTTATGTTATTATAAATTTTGCTGATAATTTTTTAATGTTACTTTTCAAACGCTAAAAAACATTTCTTAAAAGCTTTTAATTTAAATTCAAAATTCATTTCAAATTAAAAAATTTTTAAGCTATTTTTGATTTTGAAAATAAATTATTTAATTTCCATTTATAATTTGTTTATAATAATAAAGCCATTTATATTTCAAATTGAAGTCTTCAAAAAATTTATAGAGCCATTTTTAGGTTTAATTCAAAATTTATTTAAAAATCAAAAATATTCAAAGGCCGACGGCATTTTTGGGCAATTTTTGGGTAAATTTTTAATTTTCCTTTAAATAAAAAACACTTTTTTGAGATTTTTGTTTAAAATTTTATTTATTAAATTTCTTTTCTTATTATAAAAAATTTTTTAGAATTTTTATTTTTCATCATATAACGTATTTTTTCCTTTAAATTCCGTTTAATTTCGAATTTTTACGCACTTGTTCTTAACATTCTTAGCAGGCATCCAGTAGAATTTCCAACAAAAATTTTTTTTGTAAAAGAAAAATTTGTAAGAAGTTGAAAATTTTAGGTTTTGTGGAAAAAATGCGTAGTAGGAAGATTTTCGAGTTCATTTACTAAAGATAAAAAGAGAGAAAGGGAGAGATTTACAGATAAAAAGTATCTTTTGAAGAAAATTTGACAAAAAGATTAATTCGCCGTAAAATGAGTTATTTATAAACAAAGAGTAAGAACCATAGTGTAATTATGAAAGTGATATCAAGAGCCCAGCTGATGAATTCGCCTGGAAATTTAACGAACAAAAATTTGACAAAATGTAAGCAAACCTACAAAAACAACATGGGGTTTCATTTTGTCATGTTGTATTTGTTGTATTCTTGCCACCACCTGTAATGAATTCGCCTTGGTAAGAACTTCAATCATTTTGAAAAAAGAGCAAGTTATACTAATTCAGATGAATTCAAAGCAAAGAGAAATGAGATAATAGAAATAAAGAGAATTTATTTTTAAGAGAAAAACGTAAAGAATATAATTTTATATAAATTTTGGTACTAAAATGTTTGTACTTTTTATCTTATAAATCTTTAGAAAATTTTGAAATTGAAATAAAATTTTTTTATTTCTTAAAACTTTTAAATTTCTTAAAAATATGTCTAATATTGTAAAAAATATAAACAATCAGCTGTTTTTCCCTTTCAGTTTATCTGAAACTCTCTTTACTTTTCAATTCAAATAACAAATTTAACTCTCTATTTACTCCCTCTCTTTGTCTTATAAGCCCTCCCTTTCTATCCTTTACAACAATAAACGCTAGTCATCTCTTTTCTTTACATAGCCATGCCTTAGCACTCCATAATATTCGGGAAAATAACCCGGCAGTATAAATTTTGTTGCGAGAGTTGGGTGATAAATGCCGCAATAACAAAAACAAACCATAAAACTTGACGGCAAACACGTGTGTGCGTAATAAAACAACATCATTCAATTCTACTACATACTACGACAAGTATGATAAAACCAGTGTTGCCGTTTTGTGTACTTCTAAGAAAAATTGGCTACTACCTTTTTTAATTTAGGTTGGGCAGTCAGGCAGGCGATGTTAAGTCAGCATCTCTTGGGTCCTAAAAAAGGTCCCTTTGTGGTACCTATAGATAGACTGGAAAAGAGAAACCTAGATAATTATTCCAGGCCATCGGTTAGAGGTTAATCCAAGCTAGCCTGTAGTCCTGATAAATGAGTCTATTTTACGAATGTCAATACTCGCTAGATCGGATAAATTATGCAGTTAAAGCGCCCCCAGACATAGAGCCCTCAAACTCGAAAGAGCTGGGCAGTGGCAGAGAAGATGAGTTCGAAGTTGTGACAACTATGACAGTAGTCATGGCGTTGAAGGTTAAGCCTTCTGATCTGTTAGGGTTGAAATAAGGTTAGGTTAGGCTAGGGTTCAGATTAGGTTGCGGAATCTGTGGCGAGGTAGAGAAACTAAGCATTTTGAGCGTTTATTTTTGTAGGTGGGCCATATTTGCCTGGATATTGAATAAGTGATTTAAAGTGTTCTGCGCTGATCCGTAAAGAAGTTGACATCGCTAAAACGATTCAGAAAGTGATTCTAACCCTATTGGTATACTAAAAGGTGGGTCTAAGACAAATATTTCTATGCTTTACATACATCAGCACAAACTTATAATACCCTTTCCACCTATGGTGGTGAAGGGTATAATGATCTGTTATAGTTGAGATTATATTGCGGAGCCTGTGGCAAGGTAGAAAAAGCCAG
Organism: Stomorhina lunata; assembly: GCA_933228675.1. NCBI lineage: Eukaryota > Metazoa > Arthropoda > Insecta > Diptera > Rhiniidae > Stomorhina > Stomorhina lunata. The sequence continues at coordinate 118,126,500 of OW121740.1, read as the reverse complement.
CATTTTGAATGTTTATTGTTATAGGTGGGCCATGGTTGCCTGGATATTGAACAAGTGGTTTCAAAGGACCAAATGTAAAGAAGTTGTCTAATTACTGATTTGCAGGCGGATAGCGGTAAGCCCGTAAATTGATCTATATTATCCTGACTCAGGAAAGCACTGGATTTAATAAGTTTGTCCGCAGTGGAGTTACCAAGTATGTTGTTGTGCCCAGGTGCCCAGAAGAGTTCGAAATTGCAATGTCTAGCCATTTCGTTAAGAAATGCCCGGCATTCGCGGGTAAGAACAGATGTAGTATGGACATTAGATAGGGATTTTATGTCAGCCTGACGATACAGAAACGAATATCCCTGTCGTATCTTTACCTTTTGGCAGTTTTGTACATGGCCGATATCTCGCAGTGAAGGATACTATATTGATCAGAAAGCCTTAAACTAAATTTCTTCCCTAATAGTGGAATGAAGAAGACCCCTACCCTCACGCCTTTCTTTGACCTCCAAACAGCCGTCATCAAGTGATGATGGGTCTCAGACATAGTTACAGTAAAGGATTTATCAAAGATAGTGGTGGATATGCAGTAGTCAATGTTGTCAGGGACATTTATGATTTTATCCAGAATAGTGGAGTGTCCAGTTTGCGAATGGGATCAGGTTCCGATAGTGCTAAGTAGGACAGCCGAGTTAAGGGCGATTTGCTGTGCCATTAGTTCAACTGGGAGCCAGTTAAGCATGACAAAGAACGCCTTAGATGGTATAGTTCTTGAGACACCAGTAATTATTAGAGCGGACGATCTTAAAATTTTAGTGAAAGAATCCCGCTGGTTTGCCACGAAACCAGCGAGCATTATACCTTACTATAGTCTTGACAAACACGTCGAAGAGACAGACAGTGATAGTAGGATTGAGTTCTTAATGTGTATATGTGTTTTATTTTGGTTACTTTTTTCGAAAAAGTTTCTTAAGAGAAATTCGACCCTTTTCTTCAAGATCGACGTTACTGTCAGATATCCTTAAAACAGATAAATCTGAAAAAAAAAACATAAATCTTTGAAAAAATACATGAATCTGAAGAAAATTTTTATATTGTGTCACATGCTTGTCTAAAGAAACTAAAAAGTTTGTTGAAAACTGGATCACATGATAACATATGAAGCTTGCTTAAGAGCTTATTATTTTCTATAGCTTATTTGAAGACGTTCACACCAAAACGTAACAATTCCATTTAATGAAAAAATTTATACTTGTAAGTTTGACTTGTAGGTCAAAGGCAGAGCATATTTTAAAATTCCATGCTTCTTTATCTAGTGCGCATATTCTTCACTTTCGTAGGCCAAGTTTTGAAAGATTTTCTTCTACTTAATCTTTCCATCGAAAGGACGCCCTTTTCTACGAGTTCCCTCATGGATCATTATCGAACACTTTTCTTGCCAGAGATATAGAAAAATTACCGTTTCTTGGGTTTTAAAAAAGATGACGTAACTTTATTAACTATTAGACCGATTTTTATTGCACTTTTTTTTATTGAATGATAGGTAAATTTCTGGAACAACCTGAGATCGTTTGTAAAATGTGATCGAGAAATGACTGGATTTTAATTTTAACAAAAATTTTTATTATTTTTTTTTTAATTTTGGTCTTTTCAATTTTTTTAGTTTGGGTATTAGATTCATTGGGTTGAAAAACTGTTATGTAGTGTCATCGTTGTTATTTAACTAATTATATGCTTCAAATAGTCGTTATTTAAACAGTTTGTTCGGATCTTTGGTAATTCGGAAAATTTCACACTTAATTAACTTCAAAGATATCGATATTTATACCCTTCACCACCATACGTGGAAAGGGTATATTGGGTTTGTGCTGATGTTTGTAACGCATAGAAATATTGGTCTGAGACCCACTTTTTAGTATACCAATCGAATTAGAATCACTCGCTGAGTTGTTTTAACCATGTCCATGTCCGACTGGCTGGCTGGCCGGTTATCCATGTAAGCTTGTTATCATTATACAGGTCATAACTTAAAATATAATTTAATGAAATTAGATACAGGCTCATAGTTTGGTACGATCCCTATTCTTTTTTGGTGAAATCGGATTACTATTTCGGGTACCTCCCATAGAGACGCCTTCCCGGAATAGAGCTTTTGGTCCTTTACAGCCACAAAATTGGTTGTGTTTGAATAATATTCATATTTATCATAGCCTTAATCAGTTTCTTTTTCTTTTTATTCAAAAATTTGGTTACAAAAATAATTTTGTCGTGGCAACACTGGATAAAACCTTACTAAAGAGAGTTTAATTAAGAGAGAGAGAAAGAAATAAATGGTTCTCTCTGGCTCATAAAAATGAAATATAAGCAAAACAAAACATTAACCTTTTACGACACTCACACCAAATACCAAAATGCACTTGTTAGCATTTTTTATTTTTTGCAAAATAATGATAAATGGGAGAGTCTATGACTCTTTGAAAACAAAAGAGAGCGAGAGTGATTTGGAGCTTTATTTTGAAAAAATCATGAATGAGTGTTTAATTAAGGGGGGGATTTGTTTGGTTTTCTACTACAAAAAAAAAGAAACTAGAAAATTTATCAGGCTGGCAATATTATTTGCCATTAATTCTCAAGGAAACTCGGTTAAATGAAAAGGACATTAAAACTAATAAAAATAAATTTATTTAAATAAAATAAATTTCCTAAATAAAATAAAATTATTTTAAAGTTTTTAAGCTTAAAGAATAACTTAAAAAAAAATTTAAAACTTTAAAAATTTTAAATTTCTTTCTTAACCCCTTAACTCCGTTGCTTCCATCTACATACTTACATATAAATATCTCCCACTTTTCCTCCACAGTAGTCGTGCAACAGTCATTTAATGGCAACACCTATTTTTCTTCATCATCTTTTTGATAGAAAAAACCCAAACAGCTTTTCTGTCACTGCTGACATTTCAGTCTACGCTGGCAGCGCTCGCTGTCTTCTTAAGGATTTCCTTTTTTTGAGCAGCTGCCTTTGGGCTGGGGTAAGTGAGACCCTAAGAACTTTATCAAAGCTGAAACTTGAGTTGTTTTATTTTGTTTCTTACTTCGTCATCTTCAACGGAAGGGGCATTAGCGTAGCAGAATTTTGAAAAATGTTGCTCACTTTCACATTGTCATCATTATTATCATCATCATCAACATAACACTCGTCATCATCATCATAGTCGTCATTGTGTGGCAACCTTATGAACCAAATCATTTTGCCAAACAATTTCTTTGGTTTTTGGAGGACAAAAAGGAAAGAAAGGCTCTAATTTTGAACTGATAGGTCTTGCAATTTTGTTGAGCAATGAGTTTTAAAATTTGTATTTTGAGTGATGATTTGATTAGAGAAAATGCAAGTATGACAATTTGAAGATGCAATTCAGGGAAAAAAGCGCTAAACTATAGAGAAATAGTTAGGACTATTTATTTTGATTCTCAGGGTCTAATTTCCAAGTGCTATATTTAACTATATCTAACCTCCTAATTCAAAAACTATTTATAAAATCATCAATTTCATATTTTGTATGGAAAATTTTAAGTTTATCATAACTTCATTTTTTGTTTATGAATATATGAGTAAGTATGTGTAAGATTCAAGATTTTATGAACCGCTGTGGTATAGCAGGTTAGTCATCCGCCTAGCATACCAGAGGTTCCAAGTTCAATTCAATTTTTCAAAAAGCGGCGGTTCACCTTATAACTCAGCTAGCCACTGGTTATTGATTATTATATATATATATAATTCCCCGACAACATTCCAATTGGAACAAGGGGTACTTCTCTCAGACAATGAGCTGCATCCGATTCTATTTTTAGACTCATTGAAAGGGACCTACGTTTTAACGCCGACTCCGAACGGCAAATGCATTAGTTAGAGAAATTTTACATAGCCAAATACTCAATAACCAGTGGCTAGCTGAGTTTATGAGGTGAACCGCCGCTTTTTTGAAATTAATTTTTTTTCTGGCAGGGATTCAACTTGGGACCTCTGGTATGCTAGGCGGATGACTAACCTGCTATACCACGGCGGTTATTGAGTATTAGGCAATGTAAGACTTCTCTAACTAATGCATTTACCGTTCGGAGCCGGAGTTAAAAAGTAGGTCCCTTTCAATGAGTTTAAAAATATATTCGGATGCAGCTCTTTGTCTGAGAGAAGTATCACTTGTTCCAATTGGAATGTTGTCGTGGAAAATTATATTATGTATAAGATTTTCCAATAAGGACTTGAAAACATTTTCTCAATTAAATGCAAACCATTTGAGATATGTATTGTCAAAACTTTTTAATCGACTTGAAATGCAATCACAACATTTATAATGGAACTCGACTTCGTTTATATTACCTGGTACGTCATCATCGGTCTACAAATTTCGTTCAATGTTTTTCCAATGTTGTCGGTTTGTTGGCACGTACAAGGCGGTTAATTCACTGGTTAATTTTTTGAGATATCACGCTCACCAAACTTACTCGTCAATAAATCGGTAGTAACGAGTGCTGTAAGACTTGTGGTTTCTCCTGGTTTAAATATATGTTGCCCAAGTTCATGTTTTCCCATTCGGGCCACAAAAAAGTCGCGATAACTGACGCAAAGTAGTAATTTATGAAGCACATGTAAATTTTCACCAGTCCAACCACGCATATTTTGCTTATTGACAAATCCCATGAGCCAAGATAACCCTCCTTGGCGCATCTTTTCCAGAGCCCGATCGGACATCGACATTGTCTCAAATGATACATTGGCTTGAATTCTTAAGTCAGTCAAGTGGTCAGGCGCTGCCTAGCTCTTGAGAATGACACGAAATCGACTGATTTGGATCGTTTGCTACGAAAGCCTGAACGGTAGCGATATTTTCATCACTCTACACTCCGTTGCGAGAATATCGACGAAAGACGACCTGCAAGTTTTAGATATCCTTGACACAATAGGCGCTTAATAATGGTAAACATCAAAACTTTGGTTTTAGATAGCACCTCTCCAAATTTTGAGGTCTGAAGTTGAATACTTTATATATAGGCATACTAGTTTTTAGAAAAAGTGGTTAATAATCACAAATTTGAGAACCCCAAATTTTCTGCAAATTATTTTAACACTTATAGTCAAGCTGCCATTGAGCCTAAATTTTGTCTTTAACAACTAAGCTTTTTTGCAGCAAATCTTTCTAAGAAATTAGTTTACAGCAGAACATCCATATATGGCTGCCGCTGACAACCGCTTAGGACTACCTTACAAAAACTAGATTGACTAGAAATTTGCTAGCTCCTACATGAAATAAAGCCAAGGATAGATATGATCCTTTTAAGATAGAAAACGTTCTCAGTGATTACTGTCAGTATGCATTTCCTCTTCATTTGTCCTTTAGAGTAACTCTGGGGTGTTATTTCTTAAGAAACCTGGACAATCTGGCTGACGTAGATATTGAAACGCTGAGGAGCTTTATATACAGATCCTTATGATTCATTTTAGGAAGTCGGTCATATACTTTTTTCCCCCTATCATGGTTACGGAATGGATTTCATAGTCTGTGAGTGAGTCTGATTACCAGACTGTTTACATATACATATGTACATATATGTATATGACACTATATAAATTTCTTTTCTGACCATTTGATCGGAATCATTCTTAAATCAATACTACGGCAAAAGTTCTGAGAATATAAATTGAATATGACCAAAAGAATTAAGACTTCAAGAAATGGAGAAAAAAATTAAAATGACTAAATGATAAAAAATATAGTAAATAATCACCGGATTGAATATCATCAATATATACAAATTATTTGACAGAAACAGAACTTTCAAGCACCTTCAATCGAAAACTTCTAACGAGAGGCCAAAAGAAAATCTAAAATTGACAAAATTCTTCCCATCCTCTCAAAGACATAAAATTGATTTTCGTCATCAAATTTATTCTTTCCGTTTCTCCAATTTTCGTCACAGCTCAAAGGACTTTCCAATGAGATGTCCAAATAATAGATTGTTGAAACGTTTTTTGAAAATGACAAAATCTTCAAAACTAATCTTTCGGAAATTTCTTTTTAGAGTACATTCCTAAATATTTCAGGATAAAATCATTAACTTTAAAGCCTTGAAAAATGTATGTATCACTGAATCTTCGACTGGTGATGTTCAAAACTAGATACAAGTAATGCTAAGAATAAAGGAAGTATAGCTAAGTGATTGAAAGTCGATTCATTATTTCGGAAAACACAGACCTCAAGGAACTTAGATTTAGGTCACTCACAAGCCCAAGTTTTATTATATTTGAAAAAAATCACTGAAAATAAAAATCGACAGGGAAAATCAAATGAGTCCCTAACCCTTTGTCATTTCCTTGTAGATTCTATTTGGCTACATAAAAAGAGTAGTTAAAATATAGTCCGATGTAATGCAAGCATCAAAAATGTTCAGTATCAAACAATATCTAGGACCACACTTCAATAACATAGAACTATATTTAAATGAAAGTTTTTACCTATATAAAATGAATCAAAGTTTATTCCGAAGTGGTGTATTTACTCCGAATGTACACATATAAGAATTTTATCTGACACATCTTGGATAGCGTAATGAAACAGGTTTATTTTATATGCTTGGGTTGTTTAAGGACTATCCAGGACCACATTAGCATAACACATGTTCAGAACACCAAGAGCATCTGATTCCACAATAATTACACCCCAATTTAACACAAATGAAGTACCATAATTTGCCAAGCGTTTATGCATTAGCATACAACATTGAGTTTTCCGCGCATTAAAATTAACTCTATTCGTACGACCCCAATTTCAAACTGTTTCTAAATCGCGATTTAATGATTCATTCATGATTTGTCTCATAGCGCCAACCTCCAAAAGGCATGGTCTATGATTGAATGAATATGAATGGCAAATGTTACTATCATCTACAAAGGAGTAGATAGGAAGGCTAGCAGGTCTCCCTATAGGAAGGCTAGCATTTCTCCCGTAGAGCGTCCCCTACGGAATCCATACTGGCGGTCGCTTAGTAGGTTGTTAGACTCTAGATATTTATCAAGATGGTGGTTTAAATTTTTTCCCAAGCTTTGGTGAGTGCGAACAAATTGCAATTGGGCAGTTATTTTCATGGTTTTAGCCTCACCCTTCCAGTACCATTGAAATGTACAAGCATGGTACAAGGTGCTAATTGATGCGCTATCGCCGAAGATCACTGCTTCAAGACAAGTGATGGAATGCCACCGGGCCGTGGAGACTTATTTATATTGAGGTCCTCTAAAACCCGTTTTACAGTATGTCCTTTATTGGGGATACCCAACGGCTCCAAAATCCTCTTCACATGAAAAACCGCCAAATTGGCAACTCAGTTGACAGACTGATGTTGACGTTGACGTCAATGCCAAACAGCAGAAACTCAAAGGCAAAATAACCAAAACAAAATACCCAACAACATATTCGCTAAATGCTAAACAACAAAACTAAAATTTGTAAATAAGAAGAACAAGAAAGTAAATGTCCAAAAGACGAGCAAAACAAAAACCAACAGAATTGAAAACGAAAGAAGATGAAAAACAAAAAGAGTATTTTACTACTCAAATTGAATGAATGGCTCTTTAACTCTTACTAAACACAACAACAGCAACAACAACAACAAGAAGAACAAGAATAATAACAAAAATCTTAAATAATAATAATGTTGTTGCTGCAAAGTTGAGTGTTGCTGAGTGTTTTTACTTTAGTTTATTGGAATGTTTGAGTTTGTGTGGAGGATGTGGGGCTTTAAGAGCTTTTCTGTGGGTTTGTTTGGTTGTTGTATATCTTGTCGTCGTCTTCATCTTTGCTGTCGCTTTCGTCGTTTTCCCATTTGATAAATTGCGTTTATAAGAAAGAGATGAATTGTCATGTACACTCCTTCATTCGTCGTCGTAGTCGACGTCTTGTTCTTCTTTGACGTCGTCGACAGCAACAACATTACAACATTCTCATAGAGTAGTAGTTGTTCCTTGTTGGTTTTTGTTCTTTTTCTCCTCATATCATGTAGAAATAGAGAAAAAGTGTAGTAGTTGGTTTTGTTGCTGTTGCCGTTGATATTGTGTCGTCGTCCATAATACCCATCCAGCCAGCCAGCCAGCTATCCATCTATCCATCCGTCTATTTTTGCCATCATCCATCCCCATTCATAATACAACTCATATGGATAGATGGATGGATGTTGTATCTATGTTTGTCTCGATGTTGTATGTATGTTTAGATGTATGTGTGTCTGTGTTGGTTTTTATTATGAGAAATGTTTCTCTTGAAAAATGTTGGTGCGAATGTTGCTGATGATATAGTTGTTGTGGTTGTTGTTGTAGCTTCGTCTGTCTTTCATTTGGGGTTTGAACATTCGCTTTCGACCATATTCGCTTGATACTAAAATGTTGGCTATAAGTATTTGCCTTCTTCAGCTTTGTCCAATGTTTTTGTTGTTGTTGCTTTGAGACATTTATGGGTGGGGGAATAATATTATTATCATCACTCTATATTACCAACAGCCAACAAAAACAACAACATTATCCAGAGGAACCACAAAGCAGGAGCCTCAAAACACTAACAATTTCTCATTCATGGGCCACACTTGCATGCAAGCAGTCGTCGTCTTCGTCATCATCTTCATGTAGCTCTTGGTTGTTGTTATTGCTATAACTGCTCCCGTTTAATTCAAGACTCCCCGTATAAATCATAAAATCGTCGTGGCTCTCGTCTTACTCTCCTTTAAAATATAAAGAAAATTTCCTTTATTTTCACAAAGAAAACTTTTGAGTAAATGTCCGTTTTTTGTTGTTCTTATATATATCGTCCTTTTTTCGGAGCCGTCATCCTTTTTTAAGAAAATAAAATTCATTGTCGCGCGCATGTTGTTGAGGAAAAAAATTTATAATGTTTATTTTTTTTTTGTTATTTTGTTCTAGGGTATTTTTTACTAGCCCCCTTTTCAAAGAAGACCTGGGATTGGAAGTTTTCCAAATGCATTATTTTTTTCTTTTTCTTGCTCTACAAACTTTTTATTTTCTTGTGCTTTTTTTGCTGTTGTTGGCGCTTTTCTTAAAAATAAGCTTTCAAAAGAAATTTTCTTGGGTTTTCTTCAATCTGTGACATATGAAAGAGTTGGTGCATTGGCACTTTTTGGGGTTATGAGAAAGGTACTCGATAAAAGGGCTAAAATTGAGGATCTTTTTCAAAAATATTTCGAGGTAAAGAAAAAATTTAGAAGGAAAATAATGATTGCTTTCTGCTATTTCCAAAAAGTAAGTGAGTGACGGTCACTTCTAATCAATAACTTCTAATAGTATTCCGACATAATGTTTTGATATATTTCTCTTCGATATTCTCCATACTTGCCTATTTCATACTTTTTGCTATATCTTGCTTAATTTAAGATAACTTTGCAATCGTTACTAACGACTTAACAGAACTTTAAGACCTATTCCAACTAAACATTTAAAAAACAACTAAATAATGCGAAAGATTTCCCTGATTTCTTAAATTCAATTTTGCCATTCTAAAATCGAGTCTCATTTTGACCATAGCTAATCATCAATCGCTATCCGGCACTCACTGCCCAAATTAGGATATTTCTATATTTTTCATTCGCTTCTCGGCAACATCAGAATTTCTTTACGATTTACATTTATTTAGGACATCTCTAGTTTGTTATCATAGTCCGATTCAAATCGGTAATGAAACTAATGTCTTACCAATAATAAGTAACTAATGTCGCAAATATTTTTAACGAATTTGACTTCGTAGACCTCTTTTATTGATTAAGACATCTCCTTCGTTTTCAAATTGTGTTCTTTTTGCAAACATTTTGAATCTCGTCATCCTAATCTTCTGTCACATTCAATACTTTTTTGATGACCCCTACCTATGATATACATTGTGTTGGAACTAGGAAAATAGATTATGGGAGGAAGAGTGGAGGGAGTAGTGTTTGTGGAGATGAGATTTGAATTTTCATATATTGAAACTGTCAAGAAAAACTTCTGCAGAAAGTGAATTCCACACGTACTGTTCTGTTAAAGAACAAATTTCGTCAATAGTGTGTCGTTCGGTCCACTGGCATAAAGACAACTGATACTGATGTGATCTAATGGATCGCAAGAATTTGCGCGTTTCGAAAACGAGAACCCTGATTTCGTTAGAATACAATCCGAAGTAGTAACGATAGAACAGTGGGACACAACTCACATTGGGACGGTGATCCAGTGAATCAATAGATTTGAATACCCTACTGTCTCCTATGAAAACTTGCACCCCCTCCTGAACGCGTTCGAGAAACTCCAAAATAGACTTTAAAGCACTAGCCCATACATGAGAGTTGTAGTCCATTTTCGGTCTGATATAATTAGTGCAGATATTCAGAAGGAGTGGAGTATCTTTCTACACTTGAAAAATGTGCTTAGTCCAAACGAACATCACATTGAATTCTCATGTCCAGAACATCAAGAGGGTTAGATTATTGAATTTTTTCATTATCTATAAATACGGATGAAGTAACATGATCTGCCGTGCGTTAATGCGTGAGCATGCAACATTGAGTCTTAAGTGCATTCAATTCGACTCTATTGGCACGACCCCATTGAGAGATGTTTTCGAGATCGCGATGATTCATTCATATTTCGACTCATGGTGTCAATCTGTAAAAGACTGGATTTTTGATTGAATGAATATGAATGGCATTGCAAGTTCGATAACTGCTTTTGCAATGTTTTATGTCTTATTTATTCGAGATATTTCAATTCTGTAATAGATATTTTCGGAAAACTCGTATATGCTTTTGAGGTTTCTAAAATTTTTTATAAGTTTCAAACTTTCGTTACACGTTAAAGTTGATATCTGACTTTAAGAGAGCAGACTTATTTTGTAGAACTAAATATTTATAACATTATCAGATTGACTTTATAATAATAATTTAAACAATAACATTTCAATTGGAACAAGTGGTACTTCTCTCAGACAATTAGCTGCATCCGATACTATTTTTAGACTCATTGAAAGGGACCTACATTTTAACTCCGGCTTCGAACGGCAAATGCATTAGTTAGAGAAGTTTTATATAGCCTAATACTCAATAACCAGTGGCTAGCTGAGTTATAAGGTGAACCGCTTTTTTAAAAATTTATTTTTTTCAAGTTGGTCTGACCAGGAATCGAACTTGGGACCTCTGGTATGCTAGGCGGATGACTAACCTGCTATACAACGGCGGTTACCTATTTTGTTATCAGTTATGAATATCATCTTTCTCCAAAAATCTCTACGAATCCCATCTAAATATTTATTTGATATCAATATCCTCTTTCGATTTGTTTTTATGTGATATCATGCTTTCAATGTAGTGGAGCATAATCTTGTAGTCCACATCTCTTATATGGTCGGGATAACTAATGCCTTCTTCCGATACATCAGAATATCTACACGAAGTATCAGTTTTCTATATATTTTAACTTCGCGAGTTTTTGGTCCAGAAAATACACTTCCGACTTTGGCGATGCCATGATTCCGAAGTAGATCTTATGATTCCGAGAAAGGGAACTCTATCTTATTCTGATTCGAATGAAGTTAAGTACCTAAAGCCATTTCAGAAATGGTACTCGATTACTTTTCATAACAGATTGGGTATCTCAAATGTTTATATAATAAGGCATAGATGGCTTAAAACTTATAACCGGGAATTATTAAGAGAGATTTATACCTTTTCACCAAAAACTGTGCATGGAGATTCCTTCTGCTAAAGTGTCAATATCGTCACCTATTGCTGATAAAAGTAGAATTTTGATAGCTAAGTTCAGGAACTCCTAAGGCAACGGAAAGGAAAAAGCTTGCAAGGACTGGGTCAACCGATGAAAGGAAATTTTGTATTAATTATTTTTTAGAAAGTGAAGTAACACTCAGGCGAACTGGATTATTTTCTTCGGAAAGGGATATTAGTGAGGTGAAATGTGGTGAAAAGGAGCGATAATTAGTCAAAACTGTAATTGTACATCGTGTCTAGAAGTTGGGCCATTTGTTGTAATTTGAACGCATTGTTTTAGCTTTTGTGTTGCTGCAGTAGGCTTGCCGCCGATGAAGGATGTTGTTATTACACAAATTGATTTCCGTGACTGGGGCTCGAGTCCAGGCTGAATATACTATGTTATGCTTAGTAGTCGACGTGCTAACCAACTCGCTCCTTCAAGCCTACTAAAGCGATCACAGCTTTCGAACTTACATCGTGCTTTTGACCCTAGCACCCTTTACGTAATTTAATCTGTTTGTAACTAATAAAGCTTTTGTTCATCACAGAATTAGCTTTTTGGGATCAAGTTATACAAATACTCATTACTTGAGATTAATTTTAGCAAATTCTTTGAAGCGTAGTGAAAGCGATTGTGTAATAACTGAAAGTTTTTGATATATTTAGAACATATATTCCCACCCTTATGGGTCAGTATTACAAATCATTTGAAACACATTTTTCTCAGAATCGTGCGGGATGTGCAATAAATTCCTATGCAAATTCGGATTCAGCGCCCTAAATTACATTAATGTAATCCGAATCTGCATTCTATTTTTGGTATTGGTTCTAGTTTTTGAGATATTAAATATTGAAATAGAAATAAAGAGCACTCGAACTAAGTCCCTTGTACTGTTTGGGATATGTTTCACACATTTTAAGGCCAATAGCAATAGCTCATCATACAACCGTTCCCTAATCCTTGGTACCGATTTTCACCAAATCTTGGTGTAGTCGATCTTCTTGATCGTTGCTTAAATCACTCAAGTTTTCAGGGAAAAAATCAAGATGGGAAAGCAGAAAATGTAAGTTGGAGACTTTAGAGCTCCAATCTTGCAATAATTTTGCAACAAGCTCTCGATTATCTGCTTGAAATTCAAGGATTTGCGGTTAGCGAGAAAGTTGTGAATAACATCTTGAAATGATACTCATGCTGCTGATTCATTTCTGTCGGCTTCTGTCGTTTTAAATAAATTTCTAGCGACGACCAGCATTACCGTTATGCGACTAAAGTCTCAATTTGCGACTTTTTAGGTGGCCTGCGACTTTTCTTTCATGGCCCTTTTTTGCCACTTTTTCGAGTTTTGTGCGACTTTTGACACCTTTTTAGAAAATTATTTAAAATTTTTATTTTTAGTCCATATTCAATATCTCAACTAAAATTTCCTAAAATGATTTTAACTTAAGTATAAATGCCATCACTTTGGTCTCAGTTTGCTATCTAAAACCATTAAAAGCAATATATAATTTTTTGCACGATTTTCAAAATTTTCATACAATTTTAGCAAAAAATGATTTTTTGGTGCGCTTTTGCTTTTAGGTGTTAAATGGCAGAAACTCAGTTTATTATTTTTATACATATTTGCGAGTGTGCTCCACGAAAAACCGGTATTTTGAGAAATTTACGTTAAAATTTTCGTCATTTGCACCTGTCGTATGCTATACCAATATGGAGCACATAAATCAGATGTATATCAAACGATGCACAACTGAAAGATCTACCAATCCTTATCCATTTTTTAGGAATTCATTGAGGGGGCCGAAAAATATGAGAAAAAATTTTAAAAGTGGCGAAAACGTGCTTAAATTTTGGCAGCCATTAAGTAGTTTTTTAAGTGACGAAATTAAAATTTAGAGGGCAATGGATTCATTCCCCAAGTATGGTGTCTATTTCATAAAATAACGACTTGGGTCCAAATGAAACGAAAAAAGAAGACCAAATATGAAAAAAAAACCGTAAATGCTTCATTCGATTTTTTTACGTTTTTCAAATTTGCGCTACTAAGATTTTGTGATCAATATACCTGAAGTCTTAGGAGTTCAAATCTGTAATTAGATTTTCCGAACACCTAAGAGTACAAAAATTATTCGAGTTGAAAGTTGATCTTTTGACCCACTTTGTGGAAGTAGAATTTTACCAAACTTTGACCACATATAGAATTAGTTGTGTAGATTCTTATTATGCAATAAGAAAATATAATGGTGTACATGCGTATACACTATTGTTTTATTGAGGGGACGATATATTCCTAAACCCCTTTAAAGGGGTTTAGTTTTGATTACTTGGTACAAAATTGTACGGAGGATAGGTATATTATATCACAAATTCTTAATTTAATTACTATTTTAAGGTCTGGACTTAATCATTATTTTATAAAATATAAATTTTGGAACTAGATCAAATCTAATATAGACAGCTAGGGAAATCTGGAATATATATTTAGTTTTTCCGAAGAGCATTGACAAATATTTCATCTTCAAATATCATAAGACAAAAGGTTAGGTCCAGGCCCTTAGACCTCATTTTCGACCTTTATGTTTAGGAATAAATGGTACAATTTAACTCTATAAAGTACCTTCAACATTTCATTTACTTACGCTATAATTTTTGCAATTTTCTTACGCAGCTCTGTCTTAATTTCTTTGGAAAATATATAAAGAACATTTTGCAGTAGTTTTTCTTTTTCATCAATTGTTGTAGTAGTTGCGGATATTTTTTTTTTGGTACTCCTCCCACTTTTCAAATCTGAACAGACATGCACACACTCACACATTCTCATCACACTCATACATATCTAAATGTATAGTTTTCCCTATAAATATATCTAGATACTTGCAAACTTATTTATATATACAGATATCTTCTACCGAATAAAGAAAAGTATCATTTGATTAGTTTTCTTTTTTTTTCTCCAATTTTTTTTTGCTTTTCAATTTTATTTTTCTAGATATTTTATATAAAAAAATTTTTTCATTTCATTTAAATTTCCTTAGAGTGCATATTTCTTGGAAAAGTTCATTTTCTTGCTGCTGCTTCTATTGCAGTTGTTGCTGTTGTTTCTATACTCAAAGTTCGCTTCATCCATTGTCCTTTTTCATAAGGAAAATTCTAGGGAAATTGGGGAAAAAAACAAACTTTATCAAATTTAAATTGTATTTATTGTTGTTGGAGTTGTTGCTTGACTCTGATGCGGTTTGTTGTAATGTTGCTGCTGTTGTTGCTTATGTGATGGTTGCTGCTGCTTCTTCTTCTTCTTCTTTCTACTTTACTACTCCTTTGCGTCCTTGTCTTGTCTTTTCCATTTTTTTTCTCATTTTGATAATTTTATTTTATAAAAATAAGAAATAAAATAAAAAGAATTTACTTTTAAACATCATGTTGAGAGGAGAGTTTGTGTGCATGTTCATCTTTTTTTTTTTTATTGGAATTTAATTTATTAGTTATTCATGAAATTCCAATTTAATGAAGAACTGCTAAAGTAGACGAACGAACGAAGGAGCAGAGATCCTTTCAAATACTTACATTCATACATATTTACTTATATTCATACATACATAAGTAAGTAAGTACGTGTATAACATGTTATTCATTTAAAAGGACTTTGTATGTAGCAAATACTTACGTTTTGTAGATATTCGTGTTAAATTACTCATTTAAAATTTAATACTTAAATAACTTAATAAACAGCAAAATTCAAGATATGTCGGAAAAAATGTTTTACAACTGGAATTTAAGATTTTAAATACAAAAATATTGAAATTCAAATAAAATGTTTATAAATTTATTAAAGCTTTTAGTTGAAAGTATGGAACAAGTTTAATCATCGTGTGTAGCTTTAAGCTCTAGATAAATTTATTGGCTCAAAATTTTCATAATTTGTGAAATATTCAAAATAGTCAAATTAAATCCTTAAATTTTAAAATTCTCCAAGTCCTCCAAGGTCCTAGTTCTCCATCGATATACATTCATATATTCCAGTTGTATCCGATTTTGCTTTTTTAACAGCAGAGAAGAGAAAACAGGTCGCGGTTGAAAATAGCATATTAATTTTGACACATTTGTAAATCAAAAGTATCTTTTTTGTTAAGAATATCTAAAAAAAAACAAACAAAATTTGTCCACTTTTTTGACTTTTGTAGCTTTTTATTGCTTATTCATATAAGAAGCTTATAAAGGTTTATATTAATATAACAAGAATTTAGTTCCTAATTAAACGTGGTTTTAATTTTTTAAATCAGACGAAAAATCTAAAAGTTATAAAGCTTTTCATAAATCGACTAGGCTATATTCTACCATTATATTGCTACTATGCATGTAAACACTTTTACCAGTAATTGATTTAAAATGTTTTTTGTTTGCAATTAAAAAAATTTTAACTTTTATAAGTGTAAACCAATATCAATATGAAATATCTCCTTTTTTTCTGTACAGCAAAAACTTTAAAAGACTCTATAAAACAAAATAGGTTTTTATAGAAAAAATTTAAAATAATTACTTTTGAATTTTAAACATTATGAACAAATAAAAAAAGCGAAACTTTTGATAAAAACTTACCTAATCTCTTAGAATGATAGCCCAATGCGTAAAGCTTTTAAAAGTTTGATCCCTTGACTTTCCAAAACTGTTTAAAATTTTAAAATCGTACTTAAGTACTACGACCAATCAGAAAACAGATTTTGCGAATATCTCAAAATTTTGCACGTGGTCCTATAACCTATTTAAAACCTATTGCTTATTTAAAACACCGTGTAATCGATCTATTTATCTCAACTTAGAAAACTGTTACCACTTATTTACCCTTAACACTAAAATTTTGTTCATGCCAACCGTTACCGCTAAAGTGGAAACTGTTACTGATATATTCCAAAATACCGTTATCGCAATCGGTTTTAACCTAATATTTCTATACCGGTAAAGTTCCCTTGCGAAATAATGATTATAAAATTATACGTTGTTGTTGTAACTGTGATATTTTCAAAAATATCGCAGAGGTTGCACTCCTAGGTCGAAATCCCAAAATTTTCGAGTCGTTCCCGTACAAATAACCGACCACAGTAGGAAAGAATTATTATCTATTTGTGTTTTGAGATTAGAGCAAACAAATAAATATTTATCATCAAAAAATGGCCTAATTGTCTATCAAAATGTTCTCCATTAAGTTTAACCCTCTGCGACAGACGTGTTATCCAGCAGACACCAACAAAGTCAAATTTTTGTAGAGAAAATTCGTGACGAGCCAATAAATACAAAAAAAAAAGTAGATAATGTTTTACACGGATCTTGGAAAATGTAAGCCGTGAAAATGGGGTCTGGTAGTCTAAAACGTCGTTAGAATTGTTAGAATTATATCGCGGCAGTCGCGTTTAAATTTCCTCTAGTAGGACTAAGATACCTCAAAAAAAATTTTGAAGACATTAACCGCTTCATCAATCGCAATAAATTTTATATTTTTGAAAATAAAAATAATTTATTGGGTTCCAAATTAGGACTTTACTGTAGATAGCTCATTAACTTGACTTTTTGAGTGATCAAAAACATCTCATCACGTTACTTGAGAATTATACATTTTAAGCAGTCGATTTTTCTTTCTTTCTTGCGGTTGACTAATTCAGAATTGTTTGTTCCTCCAAGTGTGTTCTTGATAGAGATCCACTTTTTCCGAAAAGAAGAGTTGACCATATAACTCGATGTGCCTTGAGACATTCTTCTGTTGGATTTTGCTGTTCTTAAAAGACCTATAAAGTCGACTGTTGTTCACTTTCGGTCTTATATTCGTAGAACCACAATTCGGTAATTTTCAAGATGTTATACACATGTTTTGAAGCACCGCGATCGTGAGTAAGAAACACGAGCCTATATTTGAGCGACTTTCAAATTATGTTGAATCATTCAATATTGAATGTATGCTGGTTCCTCTAATACTTAAGGTTACCTTAATCTTACAATATTATGTATCACGATATTGAATTATCAGTTCATTCACATCATCTAAGTTTTTCGGAACAAAGATCGATTTTGGAACACCTTTACAAAACTTTTTATGCAAACCATCATCTTCAAAAATGTTGTGTATTTCTGTTCATATATTAATCATCGCTTTATGTTGAAATTTGTCTTCTCACTATAATTCGTATTTAGTTTGTCTTTTAAATCGTATTAAAATAAAAGATGCGGAAAGGTTTTGAATAAATCTGATATTTTCCATTTTGAGAAACATAGGTCTGCCGTATCACAACCAGTAAACCTAGATTCGACTATACATTTTATTACAGTATTTCATTAGAATAGTCCCAACAGTCTAGAACAGCGGAGCCCACCATAACTTACAACTTGCGGTAAAAGTTGTTGTTGTTATACATGAAGCTTGTAATTGTTCTGGTCATCACTAGCACTTCTAATTTTCGGTTGATCGTGGGTCTCAAACTCGAATGTGTTAATTCCAATAGAATTTCTCCTAAATAATTTCGTTTGGTTTGTCTAGCTCGTAATGGATTTTATCGTATTAGTTCCAACAGATACAAAAGCTTCATGTCATGAATATTATGTCTTTGAGACATATTCTACCTACCAAAATAAGATAAGCTAGACATGCTAAATATCAATGGAAAAGGCAATTGTATATACTTTTAAGTGCAGTTTAAAATTACTCACAATTTGATTTAAGACTTTTGTTAAATAAGTGCAACAACAATAAATTTTTATAATTTTTTAAAGCTTCTTTGTAATATTTTGCAAAAATCTCTAAAACTTAAGAAGGTATTAGGATAATATTTGAGCACAGTATAGACTAATATATTACAAATTTAGAAATATAAATTTTAGAACGAGTTATGAAATTAAAATAAACATTTTTGAATATAGAAAAGTAAACTTTTCGTAAAAAATTTATCTAATTTTTTAATGTTACTTGGTAATTTTTTTTCGCAAAAATCTCTAAACGTAAACAAGCTTTATGACCATTTTTGGATACAGTATATATATCAGAAATTCAGAAATATAATTTTGAGAATGAGTTCTGAGATTTTAATTAACATTTTTGAATAAAGAAGAGTAAGCTTTTTGAAGATTTGCAGGGACCGTTACTGTTATAACTTTTATCGTAAAAGTCAGAAATAAAAGTTATTTTTTGACTTTTATTTTTTCGATAAAAAATAACAGTTATTTTTGACTTTTATTTTTTCGATAAAAAATAACATTTTTTTTTTGACTTTTATTTTTTCAAGCAAAAATAAAAGTTATTTTTAACTTTTATTTTTTCGAGCAAAAATAACAGTTATTTTTGACTTTTATTATTTCGAGCATTAATTAAACTTATTTTTTGACTTTATTTTTTTCGAGCAGAAATAAAAGTTATTTTTTGACTTTTATTTTTTCGAGCAGAAATAAAAGTTACTTTTGTTTAAATTCATGATAAATTTATTGAAAATTTTTGTCAAACAAAGATAATTGTCAGTGAAAATAATTTGCATATGCTCAAAAATTAATGGAGTTGAGTTTCGCAATCATAATTAGGGTTGAAAACACAAAAAACACTTTTATTTCTGCTCGAAAAAATAAAAGTAAAAAAATAACTTTTATTTCTGCTCGAAAAAATAAAAGTCAAAAAATAACTTTTATTCATAATCGAAATAATAAAAGTGAAAATTAACTGTTATTTTTGCTTGAAAAAATAAAAGTTAAAAAATAACTTTTATTTTTGCTCAAAAAAATAAAAATCAAAAAATAACTGTTATTTTTTTCTAAAAAATAAAAATCAGATTTTTAAAAATCATCGTATTTTATGAAAATTTTGTCCAAGACTATCAAAATGGTATACTTGGTTTTATTCTCCGACATTTCCTTGCGGTTGCTTTTTTTAATAAAAAATTCAAAAATAACAGTTATTTTCGGTCCCTGAAGATTTGTGTTGTTTTAGAAAAACGAGCCGTGTGACCCCATTTATGATTTATGGCCGGGCTCTATCAGATTTTTGCACAGATTTAATTAAGAAAAATTTTGAAAACTCAAGTTTTGTCCAAAAATTTCTGATTTTCGACCACCGGTGGTTGTAGGGTGCATGTCTAAAATTATTCAAAATATAATTTATATGCATCTCTGAAGCCTAATCTATTAGAAAATGTTAACAATAAGTCTTTTGAAAATTTTTTTCGAAAATAACTAATAAAATAACTTTTTCTGAAAAATAAAATAAATTTGTCAAGCTTTTTTCGGTAAACAAACTTTAAAGATTTTTTCTGTATTATAAAGTTAAGATTATTGAAAATTTGTTTCTTCTAGTTCACTTAGAAATTTATCAGCATTCTTATAGTATTTTTTACAAAATTTTCCATCTTACAAAAATTGATTTATGAGTCACAAAAAAAGGCCAGAAGTCATGAAAAAAAAACGCAAAAAAATGTTTGGAGTCAAATATCTCTTAAACTATAAGAGATAAGGCAGTAGAGTTGGAATGGTTTTTCTTTGCCTTTTTAAGAAATTTCCGAAAATAAAAAAATCTTTTGGATCGGACCAAATTGGCGAAAGTTATAAGCACCCAAAAGTTTTATATACCCAAGATGGCCTCTTCTTCTTCTGATGTCAAAATCCGTCCACTGTGCAATGGTTTATACTTTTGTAGAGAAGTACTTCGTAAAACACTTATTTGTGTTTAAAAGTCCCATTATTGTTTGGAAAAACTCTACTCTAAAAAATTTAATCCGAAAAGAAGTCGATGTATTTATACTCTATTAACCCAAACAGGAAATGTTGGATACCATGCAACGATTCTGATTGGTCTTAACTTGGTAAGCTAACCCTTATCTTGGATATTCTTTATTCAATTTTTTATTACACTGAACTTCTTGTGGTATTACCCAGGAAACTTCGTTAAGACCCGTAAACGTAGCTAGCTAACATGTTCCGCGAGTCTTCCCATAAGAACGATAAAAATATCGGTTAGGACATTGGGTCCTAACCCATAGTTAATAAATAGCTAAAATTAAAAAAAACGGCCCCTAATGTTAGAAGAGGACGTTGGAAAGATATAAGAAATATGCTCGAAATTTACGAAAAGTTAATAATGAGTTGATCCGACACCATCTCCTATAGCCTGCTTAATTTATTCCACATACCCCTTAATTTGTTGTCTTCAATCTTCTAATTTGAATGGCATCGAATTTCTTTATGGCCATGGGAAACCGATGAAGATTAAAAAAGCCTTTGAGAATTTTTTTTTATGCTATGTCCTTTATGTAACTCTTTAAAAATCAATAATTTTCCTGATATTAGAAATCAATTTGATTTTAATAATTTTCAATCCAAATAAAAAATTGCCGCCGTTATTTTTCATTTTCATCCCAAAACAAAGATAATAAATTGCAATTGTATCTAATAAAAAAACATTGTTTTGTATCTGCGAGTTAAAAACGTGAGGATGAGAATGTTTTAAGCCTCTAAATTCTTTTAACTTGTAAATCTGAAACCATATTGTTGTTGTTGCTGCTGTTGTTAGTTTTTCATTGTTTTTACTGTTGCTGCTGTCACTATTGGCGCTGTTGTTGTTACGGTGTAAATGTTGCTGTTGCTATTACTATGTTTCTGTGTGTGTGTGTATGTTTGAGTTTGTTCTAATGAAAAATTGCTACAAAATATGTGTTAACCACTTTTTTAAAACTGCCATCTATTTGTTTTTATTTTCAGTGTTAGTTTTTTTTTTTCAAATTTGTTGTTGTTGTTCATATGTATCTTGTTACCATTAGATTGTTGTTGCTGTTGTTGCTACTTTAACATTGCAAACATAAATAAAAATATGTATATATAGCAACAGCAGACAACACAATATGTATTTGTTAGTATTTAAATCAAATTGAAAAATAAAACGAGTGAAAAACTAATTTTTCAAAGGTGTTAATTTCATTACAAACTAGTCGAGGAAAACTGTAGAGGAGAGAGGAAAAAATTTTGTGGTATTTCATATAAAATGGAAGTTTTTGAAATGTTTATTAGAAATAAGATCTGATGAAAATGATTTAAATTGTTATTTAGAATTTGATCTGTCTGTGGTCTAAATCTAAATTCCGGAAGGTTTAACAGACTCCTCCCTTCTACTCGTCACCACAGTCATTCATCGCAATCTGATCATAATTCCGAGCTTTTCAATCAGTAAAAGATCATAGGTAGGATTTATGGTTTTAAATACTGCATTTATTTAGTTTAAGGCAAAGTTTTAAAAAAATTCTTACAAAAGATTACTGTTCTTTTAGGTCAAATATGCAAATATATGCAGATGATTTATATATTCTTAGAAAGATAAGACCTTAGTCTTTAATCCTACACAAATTTTTCTTTTAGAGCTTTTCATTCAAAAAAGTTATGGCATATTAAATCTTATATAAAGTTTTAAATGTTGTAAACTTTATATAAATTGGAAACTTTTAAAGGTTTCAATTTTTTTTTATTAAATAATGTCAACTATTACTGATTTTAGGACAAAAATGCAATTATATGCAGCTGATTTATATTATTTTAGAAAGCTAAGCCCCATATCTTTAATCTAATATAAATTTTGCTTTAGGGAGTTTCATTAAAAAAATATGGCCTAACAAAAAAACATTTATTTTGGTACCTTTATATAAATTGTAAGGGTTTAAAATACTGCATTTAGTTAGACCAGGGCAAAGTTTTACAAGTTTTTAAAAATTTCTTGCATTATATCATGCCATTCATTAATGATTTTAGGTCAAATATGCAAATATATGCAGATGATTTATAGAAAGCTAGAAAGCTAGGACTTTAGTATTTAATCAAATGCAAACTTTCTTTCAGAGCTTTTCACTTAAAAAAGTTATGGCATACTAAATCTTTTGTAAAATTTTAAATTTTGTTAACTCTATATAAATTGCAAAGTTTTATAAGTTTCAAAACATTTCTTACATTAGATCATGTCATTCATTAATGATTTTAGGACAAATATGCAATTATATGCAGATGATTTATATACTGCTAGAAAGCTAAGACTCATAACTTTAATATAATATACATTTTCTTCTAGGGCATTCCATTCAAAAAATTGTGGCATATAAAAAAATTTTAACTTTTGTCAATTTTATATAAATAGTAAGGGCTTACAAAATTGCATTTAGTTAGTCCAGGGCAAAATTTTAAAAGTTTTAAAATATTTCTTGTATTAGCTTATGTCAGTCATTAGTGATTTTAGGCCAAATATGCAAATATATGCAGATGTTTTATATACTGCTGGAAAGCTAAGACTTTAGTCTTTAATCTAATGCAAAGTTTCTTTTAGAGCTAACAAAACTGCATTTAGTTAGTCCAGGGCAAAGTTTTAAAGGTTTTAAAAATTTTCTTGTATTAGCTTATGTCTGTCATTAATGTTTTAGGCCAAATATGCAAATATATGCAGATAATTTATATACTGCTAGAAAGCTAAGACTTTAGTCTTCGATCTAACACAAATTTTCTTTTAGAGCTTTTCATTCTAAAAAGTTATGGCATATCAATTCTTTTGTGAAGTTTTATATTTTGTTAAATTTACATAAATTGCAAAGTTTTACAGCTTTCAAAACATTTCTTACACTAGATCATGTCATTCATTAATGATGTTTAGACAAGTATGTAAATATATTCAGATGATTTATATACTGCTAGAAAGCTAAGACTTTAGTCTTTGATCTTACATTAATTTTCTTTTCGAGCTTTTCACTAAAAGAAGTTATGGCGTATTAAATCTTTTGAAAAGTTTTAAATTTTGTTAATTTTACATAAATTGCAAAAATTTACAGGTTTAAAAAAATTTCTTACATTGGATCATGTCAATCATTAATGATTCTAGAACAAATATGTAGTTCTATGCAGATGATTCATATACTCCTAGAGGGCTAAGAATCAAATCTTTAATCTGATATAAATTTTCCTCTAGGGCGTTCTATGGTTAGCCTAAAGCAAAGTTTTTAAAGTTTAAAAAAATGATGTCAATCATTAATGATTTTGGGCTAAATATGCAAATAAATGCAGATGATTTATATATTGTTAGAAAGCTAAGACTTATATATTTAATCTGTTATAAGTTTTTACCTAGAGCATTTCATTAGAAAAAGTTATGGCATATCAAATCTTCTGTAAAATTAAAATTTGTTTAACTTTTTATGAATTGTAAGGATTTGAAATACTGTCTAAGATAGTCCAAGACAAAGCTTAATTTTAAACAATTTCTTTTATTAGATCATGTCAATCAATAATGATTTTAGGTCAAATATGCAAATATATGCAGATAATTTACATATTACTAGAAAGCTAAGACTTTAGTCTTTGATTTAATATAAATTTACTTTAAGAGCTTTTCATTCTAAAAAGTTATGGCATATCAAATCTTTTTTAAAGATTTAAATTTTGTTAAATTTACATAAAAAAGCTTTCGCGTCCTAAATAATTGTTTAAATCACGTTTCCAATGACAAAAATTTAAATTTATTAAATCTTCAGAATATTCATGACATTATTTCCCCAACTATATAAATGAAAAATTGTATGAAAATCTGCTTTAAATGTTCCAACTCCCTTTCTTTCTCTCTATCAATTGATTGTTTTAGTTTATTTCCTCTATATAAATTTATATTTGATTGATTTCATTTCATCATTTTCCTATTCATTGCTAATGTGTTTGTGTTGGAGTTTGATTTTCACAAAACAAAAATTGTTTTCCCACAATCTAATAGAAATAGCAAAAAATCCATAAATAAGAATTTAACTACTAAACGAGGACTATATAAGGCTAAAGCAAAAAGGCTAGAATTCACTATGAAATAGTTAGTATTTCTGTAGATACTTGTGAATTTTTCCCAATATATATTTTGCATAAATCAATATTTTTAAATTTTTATTATTTATTAGAGAAAATTGTTTGTTGTTTTTGGATTTTTAAGCGGGAAACTACAAAAATTTTATATTTTTCATTTAAGCATAAAATAAAGTCCTTTTAGTTTATTTCTATTTCATTTCGAGAGAAGTAGAGGCAAATTTTTAAATGAAAAAAAAAAGAAATTTGTTCACAAAACAACAACAACAACAAAAATTTTGATTAATTGCGGCAACATTGGGTAACTGCCACACAGAGCCATAGACACACAGCCAGCAGCCATCGAGCGCCAGCCAAACAGCCAGACACGTAGGCAGGAGTATGAAAAGAGTTTTTCCTTTTAGAAGAAAAAAGGGTTTTTTCGAAAATTTTCGACGAGTTTGGAAAGTGTGAATAAACGTTTCAATGTTGTTTTTATTTATTATTAAGTCTAATATGGGTTAAAATTTTTGTTGTTCTGAGTATTATTTAGCAATATTGTTGTTTAATATTGATTTTTTCTTGTTTTGTTGCTGCTGCTAAAAATTTTGTTTGTCATTTTTCTTTCGTTTTTTGTGCAGAATCATCAATATTATTGTTTGGGAAAAGTTGTGATTTGTTTAAAGTTCAAAAAGTGAGAAAAATAAATAAGAAAATTATGTATTTAAGACATTTTTTAAAGAGTTTAGAAAAATATTTGTCTTTGAAGAAAATTTGTTTTCAAATAAAATTTAAGAATTTTTTTCTGTTAAAAAAGGGGAACTTTGAGAAGTTGACAATGATTGTGTTTACTTTTAAATCGTTCAAGGTAACTCGACTCTCAGCAGGATATAATTTTGTAACTTAAGTTAAGTTTAACATAAGTAAAAATATAAAAATTTTCAAAATTTTTCTTTTGTTATAACTTTGTTCAAATAAAAATTTATAAGACGACATATATCTCAAATTATAGACTGAAGTCTTAGCTTTCTATCAGTATATAAATTATATGCATATATTTGCATATTTCGTTTAAAATCAATAATAAACGATATGACCTTTCTAAAGAAATTCTCATTTCAAAAATAAATCATTTAAATTTCTATGTATTGAATAAGTAAAACAATAAAAAGTTTGGTACTATATAACTTTATTCAAATAAAACCTATTGAATTAAAATATATCTCAAATAAAAGACCTAAGTCATAGCTTTTTAGCAATGTATGAATCATTTGCTTATGTTTGCATATTATGCTCAAAATTACAAAATAGTAAAAATAACAAAATAGTAAATCTGAATATAATCAGAATTTTGAGTTTATTATACGTAATTTTTGTAATAAATTTGCCAAATTTCGAAATAATCGGTCCACATTTGACCCTAGGCTCTCATATAAATCCAAATGACGGAAACAGCTTTATTTTAAAATTTAGCTAATATTTGTCTTTATAGAGGAAAAAGTACACCTTTGACCTTAAAGGTGAAGGTTATAGTATGGTCGGGCTTGACCGACTATAGCACTTTCTTACTTGTTTTTTATGAATTCCTTTAAAAATTAATACAGTTTTATTTAAGTAATTCATGAAGTTTTGAAAATAATTGAACTCTAATAGACTCTTCTTTCGTTCTTCATCTTATCAAAAAGATATTACAGACTCTAAAGCTTGAAAGCGTCACATTATCCTAATTCTTGTTTGATTGTCCCAATTTTCCAATATCATTAAATCTGAAGATCAGTCTATAAAATAAAAATAGAACAAATTGATTACACGGGAAAAAAATTTTAAGTTTTTTATCTAAAAATTTTTTTTATGAATTCCTTTAAAAATTAATACAGTTTTATTTAAGTAATTCATGAAGTTTTGAAAATAATTGAACTCTAATAGACTCTTCTTTCGTTCTTCATCTTATCAAAAAGATATTACAGACTCTAAAGCTTGAAAGCGTCACATTATCCTAATTCTTGTTTGATTGTCCCAATTCTCCAATATCATTAAATCTGAAGATCAGTCTATAAAATAAAAACAGAACAGATTGATTACAAGGGAAAACAATTTTAAGTTTTTTATCTAAAAAGTGACTGATCGCTTTAATTTGATTTTTTTAAACATTTAAAAATACAATTTTCAGAATAATATAACTTTATTTAACTAAAGCCTATAAACCATAATATAACCCCAAATAAGAGACTCAAGTCCCAGCTTTATAACAATATATAAATATTTTGCATATATTTGCACATTTAGCCTATATTTAGTAAAATGTGAAAATACTTCGGAAATATTTTTAACAAAGACTTTTTTTAAATTTGAAGTAGTTCGACCTAATATTTCTGAAAGACAAAAATTATCCAAGTTCTCGTGGTACATAGTTTTTGATTGAAAGACAACAACATCAAATTTATTTAAAATTGAAAAAAACATATTCAAGTTTTTGCGGTATATAATTTTTTGCTATAAAACTAGCACCATAAAATGTACTTTAAATTGAATACTAACGTCTTAGCTTTTTAATAGAACATAAATCATCTGCATATGTTTGCAAATTTTGGCAACAATAGAAAATCACTGTAAAGTATATAAAATCTGCCTGAAATACCTAAAATTTACAGAATTTTGTATAAATTTTAAATTAAAGTGTCAAAATATTTGTTTTCAGTCCTAAGTTTTTTTTTGTTTTTTGACTCAAGTTCATTAATTAACTCAAAATTTAATATAGTTTAGAACTATTCGAATTTGAAAACATTATATTCAAAATTAAAATTTACGAAAAATTTTATTTTTTTAATTTTATGTTAAAAATTTGTTGATCTAAAATCGAAAGCAAAATTTTTTGATTTAGAATCTCTTTACCAAAAAATTTTTTAACAATTTTTTTTTGTACAAAAATTTTTAAAGAATATTTTTTTGATAAAAAAAAGTCGAAGTTTTTGTGTTACATAATTTTTGACTGTAAAACTTACAATATAAAATTTATTATAAATTGGAGATTGATTAATTGGTTTTTTAATAGGATATAAATTATTTGCATATATTTGCAAATTAAGCTTAAAAGTAAAAAATATTTTTTAAAGAAAAATTTTTGATCAACATTTTTTCATAAAATAATTTCAAAGAAATTTTTGGATATACATTTTTTATTAATAATATTAAATATACAATTTTATAATCGTCTCCTGTTATCCTTGACTCCCAGTTGGGCCTCAAACAATTTTATCATAAACAATTTATATTAACATATTTTTGATAAAAAATTTTCATAAAAAACTTTTTATATAAATTTTTTTTTAACAAACATTTTTCATATAAAATTTTTCACACAAATCATCGCGGTTAGAACGGCTTAGGAACGATTTTTCTCTGTAATATATAAGTTTGGTCTAGTGGCCAATCGACATTAGATGTATGAGCTCTAAAAGATGAACGTGTTTGGCATATGTTAGAGTTCCCTGATTTCGATAGAGCTCATACCGAAGTATACCGAACTGAAAGATCCCACACTGAAACGGTGCTCTAGTAAATAAATAAGATTTTGAATATTCTACTGTCACTGCCACCTCTAGTAAGCGGTCGAGAAGCTCAAAATTTTCCATCTGATACACATGAAAAAAGTAGCCAGTTAAACGAAAATCCAACTTAATTCTCATGGCCAAAATATCAAGCCCACCTGATTGCTCGATATTTACTAAATCCATGAATAAAGATGAATTAACATTAAGTTTTTCGAGAACTAAAATCGACTTTATTGACGCGATCTCATTCAAAGATTGTATCTAAATCGGGGTCCATAATTGAATAATAATTGCAAATATTACTATCAACTGCAAAAGAAAAGGGAGGACTGGAAGTTTTAAATAGAAGATTGTTTATGAAGATAAGAAATAGAATAGGAGAAAGAACTGAGCCTTTAAGGTACTCCGGAATTAATCTTGAACTCGTTAGGTGTGATCATATCTACAACAACCACTCGCATTAAAGTGCAGTCTCAGAGCATTAGTACGCAATGAAATTTTCTGCGACTTTGATATCTTAAAACCTCTGAATTTTTCTTGACAGTTATAATTCATGTATTTTATTTTAAATATAAAAATGATTTTCTATATAAAATTTGTATCAAAATTTCTAGTTTTGTCCCATTGGCACTTATTTTATGCTTTACTTTCTCGAAAACTTTGCTAGTTTTGGCAAATTTTATTTTCCATGTTTTCGAAACAATAGCGTGACTTGTATTTAATTTATAAAATGTTTTTATATTCAAAATTTCGGTAAATATTTCGATTTATTTTGCATATAACTCTGGAATAAATTAACAGATTTAGGGTTTTCATAACAAGTTTTGAAGGTTTAAGTGTTCACTTTGTATCCTATTAATAAAAATAAAATTTTGTTTTTAATGTAAAAACTATGGGTATAAAACAGAAATTTGAGATATTTACAAATTAATTCAAAATTTTTTGTTATATGAAATTTGTATCAAAATATCCGGTTTTGGCCCATTAGTAGTATTATATTCTGGACTTTCTTGAAAAAAAAACAGAAATTGGCGACGAGTAGTTAATTTATATAAAATAAATATATAAAAATGTCTATCAAAATTTCGGTTTATTTTGCAAATAACTCGGGAAAGAATCAATAGATTTTAAATATTTTGATGAAGTTTTATACGTTGAAGTGTCTACTTTTTATTATTTTAATATAAAGAAAATTTCATTGTTATTGTTGAAACTGGAAGGAAAAAAACAAATTTTGATATATGAAAATGTTTCTGAAGCATTCCAAAAACATACATAAAAATGGGCAAAAAACTAATTATACTCAAATAATTCTTTCTTAAGTTCCCTGAACCATAAAAATAGTAAATGCATTCACGTCTTATTTACAATATTCATTAATTTCTTCTTGAAACGCACTTAAACTCAAAATCGGAAAAGGATATAATGATTTGAAATCTTTATGTTTTGACTATCAACATTTTTAATAACCACTATTATCGGCCCCAAATTATACTCTTAGTTTCCTTAACAAAATTTTTTAGTGTTTGAATCCAATATTTTTTGAAATCTTATCATTTTCAAACTATTCTTCACACTAGTTTATATTTTTAAAAAATCCTCCGATTATGATTTCCTTGTTTCAGTCCATAGGAGGTATGTAATTCTTCATTTATTCGAAACAAAACTGTAATGAGTAGGTTTTTTGCAAAAATAGTTTTTTTATATATATTTTTTGTGTCGAAATTTCGGTTTATTTTGCAAATAACTCTAGAAAAAATCAATTGATTAGAAATATTTTAATGAAGTTTTATAAGTTGAAGTGTTTACTTTATGTTCTATCAATAACAAATAAATTTATTTGTTATTGTTGAAACTGTGGGGATAAAACTAAATTTTGAGATATTTAAATGTAAATGCAAAATTTAAAAAAATTTATTTATATGCAAAATTCTTTTTATTCACGAACGAAAAGCTTAATTTCTTTCTATAGTTCCCCAATCATAAATTTATTGAATATTTTTAAGACTTAATATTCATTAAAACACACTATATCTCGAAATCTGAAATTATATTAGGATTTGAAATCTGTGTGTTTTGGTTATTAAAATTCTAAATTGTCATTGGTCCTGAATAATCTTCTCAGTTTTCTTAACAAAATTTCTAAATATTTGAATCCAACATTTTTTGTAAACTTATAACGACCAATTTATTTTTTACACTAATTGGCACATTTTTTAATTAGAACAAAATTAAATTTTCCTAACAATAAATTCTTTAATTTTTCTTATATTTAAAGATTTTTTTGTTTTTTGTAATTTTTAAAGACGTTTTTTGTTTTTGAAAGATTTTCTATTTTTCTATAAAAATATCTTAAGTTGAAGAAAATGTAGTTTTTGCTGCATTTCTAAGATCTCTTTGAAATGTGTGTGATGAGCTTTTGTTGTACAAGTTTTCTATTTTTTTCGTCTTATTTGCACTTTTCGTTGAACAATTTCATTTCAAAAGAAATTGCAAATTTTATAAATTTTGAAGGCGTTACCTTTTTGTCATTATTATTATTATTTTTGTAGTACGATGGCCAAAACTGCTAAAAAGACGCAAGAAGAAAAATTTCCTCTAACAAAATCTACAAATAAATATACAATTTTCTATTTAAGACTAAACTATGAGCGACTACTACTACTACTGCCAGCTACTTCAATTCATTCTACTAACAACAAAGTACACACAGATACTGATACTAACACTACCAACAAATATTAGATACTACAGAAATAACAACATCAACGAACAATAACTAATACTCTAACAAATAATGGTTTGTTTTAGTTGTTTTGCAACTATTGCGCATCTAACAAGACGAAAAGGAAGTTTTCTTTTTCTTCTTTTTAGCCAAAAAAGTCTGAAGAAAGAAAGAAAAATGAGCAAAGAGTTTTTCCTTGCATTAACGAAAACAACAACAAAGAAGAAAATTGTATACTCTTTTCAAACAACAACAACATCCAACAAACAAACTTTTATTATTATAAACAACTTCGTTTTGGAAAAATATTTATAAACTTTATTTTTCCTTTATTTGAAACTGTTCAGTTTCAGTTAAAACAACTAAAGAGTTTTTTCATATTAAGAGTAAAATGTTACAATAAAAATTTAAATTATAGAAAACCCACACTCTTACATACACACACACATACACCAACACTCTTTCCTTTAACAAATGAGTGTAATTCCTTTAGTATTTTTTTACCTTTATAACTCTATATATTTATATTTTCTAACCGTCTTTTTCAAATATACCTACATATTAACAACCCAATCCCACCCACTTTCTGTTGTTGCCTTTGGTAACAACAACCACAAACGTTAAGAAACCTAAACAAACCAACCCACCTTTTTTTTTGCCATCTTCTACTTGGCCAAGAGACTTTTGCCTTAATTTTCGCTTACACTAAAAACAACAACAACAATAGCAAAAACATTCTAAGGAAAATAGCAAAACTGTAAAAAAAAAGAGTGTAAATTGTCTTAATGTTGTTGTTGTTGGCTGTTTAATATACTCGCAATAACAACAACAGCAGCAGCAACATTTTTGACTGAACAAAAATTGTGATGCAAAACTGCCACTCACTCATTCACTCAAGCGAATATAACAAATGGGGATTGGTTTTTGCTAAAAGCTTGTTGCTGTATTTATTTTCTCTTGTCGACGACGTTGTTGATGTTGACGGAAAATTTGTCAAGAGTGTTGCCATTATGCTGGGAAAATGTTAATGCTGTAATAAAGGGGGATTTTGTAAGAGGAATTGGGAATCGAAAAATGTAAATGTGAAAAACAAAATTCGGCAACAAAATTATCTTTCAGGAGCCCTAATTATATTATTAAGCCATTTAAGCAGTCATTTTGGAAATACATTTTTTGTTAACAAAATTCTGAATGATAATTTTGTTGCAGAACTTTGATTTTTTGTTGTGAGTTCAAGAAAATAAACAGATTTCGAGTTACGCGAATATTTAATGCAAACCTCCTTCATTTTTTTTATAACGTTATATCTCGGAAACTAAAGCTAAACTAAAAATAGGTTAGAACCATTGATTTCAGCGTACTCGATTTATGTCTACCCACTAGGTCTCCCGTTTGTTGGTTAAAAAATTGTCAAAATCGATCACATTTTTATGATAAGTACCTGTATGACCGAGCCTTGGTCGGGGCTTTATGATAAGCATTTCGAGGCAAATTTTTATATATTTTATTTTATACAGTTACAGTTTAACTCATTTTAAATAATTTTGAAAATTAATCATACCAACAGAAACCTCCGTCGACTCATGCGCAACAACTTTGCAAAAGATTATAGTCTGATCAAATGCACAGTTTACGATTTAATTCATTTTGAGTAGTTTTCAGTGGTGCCGCCTGAAGTCGTTCATTCCACTAAGAAACCTTCATCTGCTTATGCTTAACAACTTTGCTTATGATCATAACATGATCAAATGCACAGTTTATGATTTAATTCACTTATAGTCTGATCAAATGCACAGTTAACGATTTAATTCATTTTGAGTAATTTTCAGTGGCGCCACCTGTCGGACTTTGGTCATTCCAATTAATAAACCTTCGTCGGATTATCCGCAATAACTTTGCTAAAAATTATAGCATGATTAAATGTACAGTTTACGATTAAATTGACTTTAAGTAAATTTCAGTGGCGCCACCTGTTGAAATTTCTTCATACCAACTAAGAAACCTTCGTCGGCTCATGTGCAACAACATTGCTAAAGATTATAGCATGATTATATGTACAGCTAACGATTAAATTGACTTTGAGTAATTTTCAGTAGCGCCACCTGTCGGAAATTATTCACACCAATTAAAAAGCATTCGCCGGCTCATGCGCTGCAACTCTGCAAAAGATCATAGTATGATCAAATGTACAGTTTACGATTTAATTAATTTTTAGTAATTTTCAGTGGCGCCACCTGTCGGAAATTCGGTTTACCAACTTAAAGACCTCCGCCGGCTTATCCGTAACATCTTTGCTAAAGAGCATAACATGATCAAATTTACAGTTTACTATTCTATAAAGAACATACATACAGACAAACATTCATTTGGTTTAAAGTTATAACATTACTAATTTTTTCCCCTTTTTATCCCATAATTTCAAAAAGTTTCATATGCATAATTGGTACTTCTTTGGTACCAATTGAATTCGGTACATTTTATTAGAAAGCAGTTAACATAATTTTCCTATTCATATTACTTTTGTAGATGTTAAGTTATCAGTCTATCCCTTTTTTACACATTTTGGCCACAAAATCAAAAAAGTACCAAATACGTGTTCAATATTTCTTTCACATCTATTGATTGCAGTACAAAGTTTCTTTCTATATTCCTTAGTTTAAAATATAAGAGTGGGTTAAAAAGGTACCAAAAAAGCTATTTTCACCCCTTATCGGACATAGTTTCAAAAAAGTACCAAACACCTGTCCGTTTATTTTCATAGCTGTTTAAAACGTAATTTAAATTTTGTTTCTATACCTATTGTGTCCCAGATTCTGCGTTTCAATTCGAATCGAACTTTTCTCCGTCTAATAATTTTTGTATTATGTGTTCGGATTCATTTCAATTTCTTTCGATTTTATGCATTCTGTGTCACGGTCTGAGACCAATGCAGAGTTTTCAAGGACCTTTTTTAAAACCTGTATAAGAGAAGTATTTCGTTGGCTTCTTATAAATCAATAACATTTTGATGGATTTGACGAACTAATAGCTCAATTAGAGAGTCCAATCTTATGGGAATCTATAAAGATAGTGACCAAAAGTTTATTCCAAAATTCATAAATGTATCTCTAAAATTGAAACATTTACTTTGATTACATTGTTTAAAATTGACAACTGGGGAGCCTAGACAAGCTGACTTCATTAAATGGTGGGTGTCGGACCATTTTCTGTGTGAGTTCTAGACATCAGAACAAACTAATTGATTATCACATGACTAGCATCATATTCTGATTAATTAGGCCGTGATCCTAAAAGTTTTCTAAAGAAGATTTTTACAAAGATTTTACATAATTAGTTGTTATCAAGTTTCTGAAATTATTCTAAATAGCTCTTCATTTAAATTTGGTTATTCTAAATGTATAATGCTGACCCTAAATGACTTCATTCTGATCTTCCTGATTCTGATGTAAGAAACTTCTAATTGAAATCATTAATCATATTTTTAACAATTAAAATGTTATTCAATTTATATAGAAAAAAATAATTATACTTATAAAATCTTCTTCCTAAATGGCCTAAATTACAACCTGTTAAGGACAAAGGTCGAGCATATTTTAGTATTCAAGGCCAAGCTTCAAAAGATTTTCTTCTGGTCTACTTCTACGGCTTCCCTCTTGAATATTTTGGAAAAATAGTAAACGTATAAAAGGTATTAAATATTTCCAAATTTGTATTATTACATATCCAATCAACTGAACGGCTAGTTTCTACTTACTGGTACATATTATATACTATTTTTCATCATTGTCCTTGTTGCTGATTTTGTGCTAAACTCACAGATAATTAGTATCTCATTAAAAAACATTTATTTACTATTATTTGATCATCTATTTACTATTAAAACCTTGTCTTACTTTTTCTTGATTTTTGGCTAAATATGCAAAAATATTCAGATGTTTTATATACTGTTAGAAATCTAAAACTTCAGCCTTTCATATGATATAAATAAAGGGTGTCCCAACTAGAACGCAATTTTTAAATTTTAAATAAAACACAGATATTTAAGAAAAATCGTGGAATTTTAATATATCGTAAAATAGACAGAATGAGGTTATGTATGGAATAAGATATCGTGCAGATGTCCGCCCGGCTTTGCTGGCACACACGCGATCTTTTAATGAAATTTTTAATTATCTTCTTGCATAAATGCTGCGTTAATTCATTAATGCAGCGTCCAATTTCCTCTTTTAAGGCTTGAGTCGTCGTCGGCTTATTCGCGTTAACCATCGACTTCAAAAAAGTGTTAAATCTCACGATCTGGGCGGCCAATTCTGGTCTCAAAAACGCGAAATAACACGACCGGGAAATAACTGATGTAGCAATTGAATTGTTTCTCTGGCTATATGACATGTGGCGCCATCTTGTTGAAACCACATGCCCTCTACATTCATTTCTTCAATTATAGGCAAGAAAAAACTGGTTATCATTTCACGATACCGAACACCATTGACTGTTTGCGCTTGACCTACCTCATTTTCATAAAAAAGGTCCAATGATTCCTCCAGCCCAAGGTCCAATGATTCCTCCAGCCCAAAAACCACACCACACAGTGACACGTTGAGGATGCGTTCTCGTGAATCACTCGATGATTTTCCTTAGCCTAAATGCGACAATTCTGCCTATTGATGAAGCCATCAAGATGGAAATAAACCTCGTCATTGAAGAAGATTTTATCAGCATTTTCATGTTGTCTCTCCAATACCCAATTAACGAACACGATATCTTGTTCCATTCTGTCTACTTTACGATATAATAAAGTTTCACAATTTTTTTTTTTAATATCTGTGTTTTATTTAAAATTTAAAAATTGCGTTCTTGTTGGGACACCCTTTATTATTATAGAAATTTTAATTAATTTTAATTTCTTCCAAACTTTTTCTTAGAATAGAATTTTTTTTTAAGATTTGAAAATAAGTTTATTTTTTTATTGCCTATTTTTAATAGTAGAAAGACCAAATTTGTTTATCCAAGCACTATTTATGTAAGTTTTAAAAAATTCTTATATAACCTCATCTCATTCATTTCTGATTTTATGCTATATAAGCAAATATATGCATATAATTTTTATATCGTTTTAAACCTAAGACTTTAACCTTTAATTCCACATTATTGTTTCTGTCTAGCTTTTTTACGAAAAAATTTACAGGCTATGAAATCTTGTTCTCATTTTTCTATAGTTGCATTAATCAAGTTTCTTCAACTTTCTTGGGTTTTCCTTACAAATTTGCCCTAATTGGCAACACTGACTTTTGGGGGAGCCAACTTAAAAACAAATACTAAAGCAATAACAACATTTCAGAGTATAAGCCATTATAGTGGTACCTTTGCCATATACAATTGCCAAGTAGAAGAAAAAAAAAAGCTTTAAAAACAGTCAAGAAAAATTTGTATGGTTTTGCCTTTTTTGTATTATTTTGCTGAGCAAAATAAAAAATACAAAAACACACAATATGAAGTGATTATAAGCCGTCTCATTTCAGCTAAAGACAAATAAATTTCAAATAAATAAGAAGAAAAAAATTGAAATGAAATTGGCAACAACAATAATAACAATAACAATAAAGGAAACAACTACAATAACAGGAGTTATAAAGAGAAATAAAAATTATAGGAGAATTATAATGGAATAAAAAATAAGAAATGAGTAGTAAAAACAAAAATAATGAAACTAAATTTGATTAAAGAAGAAAGAAAGCAAGGCAAATTATTAAAGGAGTATTAGGGAAATTAAGAGTTGGAAAGAGAGTGGGTTAAGAGAAATAAGAAGTTGATGTAGAAGAGTAAGGAAATAAGAGAAATGAAGACGTTTTGAGTTTGAATATTATAATAATTAAACTTTTATAATTTTAGTGAAAATAAAAAATATTGAAAATTAAGAAAAATTAAAGGGATTCAAAAATTAACTGGTTTTAGGAAAGAAATATTGTTATTTATTGGAATTTTGGTTTTAAATAATTCAGATAAATTCGCCGTAGTTTTTGAAGAGAAACCAAAATTTCTCTTGCTCTTAAGTTTGTAGGAAATTTCTTAAGCATTTTATTTATACACATGCGCTTTTCTCTTTAGTTTTTTGTGCTGTTTTGAGTTTGTTGTTGTATTTGTAGTAAAGTGTTCAGATACAATTTAATGATATTGTTGTTGTTGTTGCCTTAATGGTGGTTGTGTTGTTGCTGCGTTGTGTGTTTTGAAGTTAAGCTGCTTGTGGATTTATATGTATTGTCTCTTTCTGTTGCCAGTAATTTATGACACTCATAAACAGGTAGTTTTCCTTGTCTTACCCATACATTTCGCAGTTAGGCATTTCAAAAATAAAATTTATTTGAAAATATCTGAGTTTTAATGGCACAATTGTTGCTTACCTACTGCTATACTACCTAACAGATACAGATACAGCAGAAGCAAACAAAACATACAACCAACCCAACCAGCCAGCCATACATTCATCCATCCGTCCATCCATCTGAGGCAAATTTGTTGAGTGTACGGTTGAGTGTGAAACTACCTAAAGAGTATGAAAGCAAAATTTTTGACTGAAAGTATCTGTGTATATAAAATGAGATAGATGTAAAAGGGTATGTGTGTGTGTGCGTGTGTGTGAAGAAAAATGACGTATACACTCTCAGGTTTTTGTTGAGGAAAAAGTATCTGTGTGTTGTTTGGTCGTTTATTTACCCCCGCCAAGTTTAGTTTTCGAAGTGATTGACAAGCCCAGTGTGTATTTGCCTTCGAAACGCGTACGACGTGCTGTGCTGTGTTATAGAGACGACACGACCGACGAGTTACAAAAAGAACAACAAGAAGACAACACAAAACAATAATAATAATTTCCAAAAAATTTATAACAATAAATTATCAAAAAAAAATTTATTACAAAACAACAAATTTTTTAAAAAAATAAAAATTAAAAAAAAAAGAAAATTTGTTTAAGCAAAGAAAAAGGAATTCAAAATTTTCTTCAAAAAAAAAAAGAAGCAAAAATAACGTCGGCAAAAAATTTTTGCGTAATAAAATTGAAAATCTTGAAAATAACACAGCATTTTGAAAAAATTTTTTTCAAATTTTTAAAACGGTAACGGGTTTTGAAAACACAGAACATTTCTCCGTAAAAAATAATATCTACTAAAAAAAAGTTTTCAAAATATTTGATTTGTTTTTTTAAAAAAAAAGCCGTCGCTTTTTTTCGCGCGCGCGATTTTTTCGTTATAATTTTTTTTAAGTTGTGTTTTGAAAAATTTTAGTTTTGAAAGCAAAAAAGAAAAGAAACTCAAAATTTTTATTTCAAACCTAGAGGAACTGTGATACAACAACAACAACTTCATCATCTAAACTAAAAAAGAAAAGCCAGAAAAAATTGAAATTTGAAAATTCTGAAAACCAAAGTATACGATTTAAACTTTTGGAAAATTTTTTAATTTTTTGTTAACCACAAAATTTCTTTAACAAAAACTTTAATTTCTTAATAAACAAAACAAAAATGGATTTATGACATAACAAGAAACAACTTTAACAAAAAACCAAAAAAAAACAAATTTCAAAATCTTTTACAAAAGAAAAATCAAACAAAAATTGTATACGTCTAAACTAAAATTTCCCAAATAAAAAAATTCTAAAAAGGAATTAAATTAAAAAAAATATATATATAAAATAACAAAAATTAATAAATGTGCCTAACATAACATAATAAACAACAACAACAAAAATAAACCAAAAATAACAAAAAATTATTTAAAGAAAAGTCATCAACAAAAAATTTTCAAAAATTATTTTTTCCCCCTAAAAAAGTGTTAAAATTTTTAAACCCTTAAATTAATTCAAAAATCATTACAAAAAAATTTGAAACCTATAAAAAAAAGTGCTTAAATCAATAAATTCAAACTTAAACTCAAAAGAAAAATTTCAAACAAAAAATTTTTTCAAACCTTAGTAAAAAAAATTCTCTGCCAAAATTCTACACTTCAATTTTATTTCATAACAAAAGAGGAATTTAAAATTGAGTGTGGATTTTCGTTTTTATTTTCAAAACTTTTCTTACTAAAAAGTGGCACAAATCGGGTTGGACTTAGCTCCTAGAGCATTAATGGCTCAACCTAGGGTGAGTATTTCGGAAATATTAAACAAGTGTTAATTAAAAGAACAACAAAAGGAAAATCAGTTAAAAAGTGTTTGAAACCAAATAAAATTATTTGTAAAACAAAAATAGTTTGAAGAAAAAAATTTGAAAAAAAAAATTTTTTTTGAAGAAAAAAAATTTTGCGACGGCAAAATTTTCATTTCAAAAAATCTGCTTTAGCTTTAAAGTATTCAGGAATTTATAGAAAAGGAAAAATAGTTATTCAACTCTAGATTGATTACATTTGCTAACATAGTTTATTCAGCTGCGCGCAACAAGCCTTAAGGCTTGTTTTTAGAAATGATTTCATCCTTAAATCATTAAATATGACTTAATTCCAAAGGCTATAACTATGCTAATTTATAAAATTTTTGCTAAGTTTATAATATAAATGTTAGATTAGGTTTTCCAAAATCTGACACATAAATCTGATAAAGATTCAAAATCAACTTCTAAAGTTATAGGCATTTCAAAATGAACCAAAAATTTTAATTTTTAAAATCTAAATTTTTCTTTCATTAAAAATTCAAAAGTTGTAAGAAGTTCAAATCACCAAAAAACATCACAAATTCTTAAACTTCAACCATCTCATAATGAGGTATTTTCAAAATGATGATTTCTTTTCAAAATTTTTAAATTTTGAACAAATTTTCATTTTAATTTTTATTTTTAACCTTTTGCCTAAGACCAAGATTTTGAAATTTCTAAGATATTTTGCAATTTTGTATTTATTTATTCTTTAAAATCTTATTCTTTAAAATCTTTAAGTAAAATTTCATAAAAATTCAAAATCTTAGTCATATGTTATGAGGTTTTAAAAATGAAAAACCAAATTTCAGAAATTTAAGTCATCAATCATGAACTTCCAAAGGCTCTAGTTTCAAAGCTTCTTAATTTTTTGAGAAAATGTTTAACTTAGTTTTTGGATTGAAATGTCTAGGATCATAAAGCAAAATATTGGAAAGATCCACAATTATCTTCAAAAGTTATAAAAACTTAAAAATTTTCTTACAAATGAAAAAATAAATTTTTTGAAATAAAATTTTGAAAGTCAAAATTTGAATGTGACATCGAACAACATTTTAATACTGCAGCTTCAAAATTTTTTTAAAAAACGTTCAATTTAGTTGTTAGGTTGAAATGTCTGGGATCGTAAACTAAAATTTTGTGAAGTTTCTCATTCATCTTCAAAAGTTATGAGAATTTCAAAATTTTGTTACAAATGAAAAATAATTCTAATGAATAAAATTTTGAAAGTCAAAATTTTTATTCAATTACAAGCAACATTTTATTATATAACTTTTGAGAAGATTTATTTTGAGTTATGGAATCAAAATTTCCTAAAGGTTAGGTTTAAAAGTTTATCAAAATTGAAAAATTTTACAAAAATTCCAAGATTTTCTAAATATTCCAAAACTGAAATAAAGAAAAGTTTTCGATAAAATGGAAAGATTTGATCTAATCCTAAAAAGGCTGAAGTACAAAACTGGGAATTTGTATTAATATTTAAAATTTCGAATATTCCAATTTCTAATTTTTACAATTTCTATTCAAACTCTTGGATTTTAGAACATTTTCCCTTAAGAAAAATAGTATAACTTTTTTCTTTATCTTAATACTTTCACTTAAGAACATTTCTTCATTGTAAAATTTTTTACTTAAAATTTTCTTTTATAGGTTCAAATAGGTTCTCTAGAATCGTTAACCAAAATTTCTTATCAAACAAATGTCATGATGGAAACTTATGATGGCTTGGAACATTTTGAAATTTTAAAATTTTTTCCAAATTTTTTCAACTTGACTTCTAAAACAAAAATCTTAGTATTTCAAAATTATGCAAAAATTTGCAACTTTATATTCTTGAATCTAAAAGCTACGATTCCAAGCTTAATTCCAGTATATATTTCCTGAGCCAAGTCCACTCAGTTCAGAAGATTTAGTTCAAAAAAACT
This sequence comes from Stomorhina lunata, assembly GCA_933228675.1. Classification (NCBI taxonomy): domain Eukaryota; kingdom Metazoa; phylum Arthropoda; class Insecta; order Diptera; family Rhiniidae; genus Stomorhina; species Stomorhina lunata. The sequence continues at coordinate 118,085,541 of OW121740.1, read as the reverse complement.
AAAAAAAATTAACAAAATTTTAAAAAATTCAAAATTTTTTTAGATTTTTTATATATGACTTTTGAAACAAAAACTTAAGTATTTTAAGAATATGCAAAAATTTGCAACCTTTTGTTGTTTAAGCTACAAGCCAAGGTACCAAGCTTTGTCCTCATATAAATAGTCGTACTAAAGTCCGCTTTTAAATTCTCCTAGGCAAATTTGACAAGCTTCAATTTTTTAATAACAAAAAATTTTTTAAAAAAATTAAAGTCAAATTTTAAATTTTTCGAAATTTCAAAATTTTTCTTTATTCAAATTTTTGACAATCTTTAATTTCACAAAGCCAAGAAGGTTTTGAATTTTTTTCTTTATTATAAAAAGTTAATATTTATGACAGTTTTCAGTTTTAATTTTATGAGGTTTCAAAGTTTAATACTAAAGTTATGAAGGTTTGAAAATTTTGAGATTTTCGGAAAAAAAATGAATTCAAATTTTAAATTTTTTAGAAATTTCAAAAATTTCTTTAGGCAAATTTTTGACAATCTTTAATTTCACAAAGCCAAGAAGGTTTTGAAATTTTTTCTTTATTATCAAAAGTTTATATTTATGATAATCTTCAGTTCAAATTTTATGAGGTTTCAAAGTTTAATACTAAAGTAATGAAGGTTTGAATATTTGAAGATTTTTCTCAAAAATTTTTATTTTGAAATTTTAAATGTTTAAAATTTAATTAAATTTGTTTAAATTATTTGAAAAGTGTTAAAATTTAAAATATTGTTTTAATTTTAAAGTCTTCTGTTAAGTTGTTGTCTTACAATTGTTTTAATTATCAGATACTATCAGAACATATCTTTTAGGACGTGATCAATTAGCTTCAGGCACGCAAATAGAAAAATTTGTAGAATATAAAAATTGTTTTGCTAAGCAAAAAGTCAGGAAAAATGCAAAGATTAAGACTTAAGAGAAAAGTATAAAAGAAGAAGAATATTCAAAAGATTAAAAAATTTTCATAAAAATAATTTAGCATTTAATAAAAATTTTTAGTACATTGAAATTTTTTAAGTTTGAGTGAATAAATCTTCGGAATTGATTAGACTAGAGTAAGCCAAGATAATAGAGATTAAAGCCTGAAGTCTAGGCTTGAAGTTAGAAGAATTTAAAGTTGCAAGTTTTTGCAAATTTTAAAAATATTTAAGTTTTTGGGCAAAAAGTCATGTAATCTTGTTTATGAAAATTATGAAAAATTTTTCATTAAAAATTTTTTTTTTCAAGTTAAATCTTTTGAGCTAAAATTTTTAACGGAAATTATATTTAATTAAATTAACATGCTTTGTTTAATTTCCCAGCACAAGCTGTAAAATGAATTTATTTTATTAATGAAATTTTTTTTTAGATTTTGTGAAAAATAAAAAAATGTGCGTGAGCGATTTTAAAAATTTGAAATCATTGAAAAATATCTTTTTACTTTAAACCAAAAGAAAAAAGTGTTTGCGTAAATTTTTTTTAAGTTAAGAAATTTTTTTAGTTTAAATTTTGTGTTGTTTCGTACGAGTATTTCATTAAATTTCTTATTGTGTTGAGAAAGAAATTGAAAATACTTGGCTACGAATTAACAAAATAAATTGCGTGCTGATGGTTCATTTAATTTAATGAGCAACGGCGTGCAGCATAAACTTATCTAAATGATTTTTGTGTAAAATTTTTTTGCTTAAATTTGCTTTTGAAGTTTTGTTAAGAGGAAATGAACAAAAAAAAAAAATTCTTAAAAAAAAAAATTTCTTAAATGTTTAAAAAATTAAATTTTTGTTTTTAATATAAACAATTTTTTTTAATTTCTGTAATAAAAAGGAAAGGTTTTAAATACGGCTATTACTTGACTTCAAGTGATATCTTTTAAATTATATGTTAACTCGACAACATAAACACTTGGCCTAAGATCTTTTTTCAGTTTTTTTTTTTAAAGGTCTCAAAATTATACATATTAAGCAATTTTCTTAAGAAAGAAAAGTTTTAGGTTTTTTTTTCGTAATATTTTCTAAAGTTCGAGTTATTTTCATTCATATTTGTAGCAGCAGCCTTTTGCTTATTCATAATTATATTTTAAAATACCAAATGCCACACTCTAATTTCTTAAGCACGCAATTGCAACATTATCCTACCACTACAACTCTTTCTTCGTTTGCAGAGCTGGGGCTTTTAGGTCTGGGTGCTTTGTACTTTATGTACTTGTTCGCTTTTATTTTTTTTTTCTATAAAAGAACATATTTAAAATTAAACAAATATGCAAATGGTTCATTTACTTTTAAATTGAAAGCCACAAAAAAAAAAATGCACTGAAAATGTTGAAAGGCTTTAATTAAATGAATTTTTTAAAAATTTGATTGTGACAAGTAAATTTTTAGTTTAGACAAATGAAAATTTGCTTATGTGAAATACAAATTTTTTAATAAAATCTTAAATTTCTAGTCATTAACAAAGAAAATTAACCTTTAATATTTTTTTGACAATTTAACAAATTTTTATGACTCCACAAAATTCTTAGTTGCTTCAATCAAATTTTGTTTACCTTAATCAAAATTTATTCCGAGAATTTTCAGTTTTCAGACCATAAAGAAACCAGCTTTAATACATTCAAACTTACAAAAATAAACAAAATTTGAAAGAAATTTAATTTTTTAAATCTTTAGTTTTTTTTTAAATTTTAGGAAATCTTGAGTTTTTAAGCAAAATTTTAAGTATATTCAAAAGTTGCAAAAATTTGCAGCGTTTTATTGTTTAAGCTTTAAGCCAAGATACTAAGCTTTGCTTTCAGATACATTTATAGTCGTACTAAGGTCAGCTTTAAATTTCTCACAAACAAAATTGAAAAGCCTTAATTTTTTAAAAATTTTCAAAAGATTTTTTTCTAGATAGAAAAATCCGATCAAAATTTCCATAAACAAGTTATGAACTTTTAAATTTTTCGAAATTTCAACATTTTCTTTAGACATTTTTGACAACCTTTAATTTTGCTAAGACATAAGAGTTTTGAGCTTTTTTCTTTATTATTAAAAGTTTATATTTATGACAATTTTCAGTTAAAAATTTATGAGATTTTAAAGTTTAATACTTAAGTTATCAAGGTTTGAACATTTTAAGATTTTAAGAAAAATATGAAAATTAAATTTTTAATTTTTTGAAATTTAAAAATTTTCTTTTAGCATTTCTTTGACAAGCTTTAACTTTGCAAAGCCAAGAAGGTTTTCAAAATTTTTCTTTATTATCAAAAGTATATATTTATGAAAATTTTTAGTTAAAATTTTATGAGGTTTCAAAGTTTAATACTAAAGTTATGAAGGTTTGAACATTTTGAGATTTTTAGAAAAAAATTAAAATTAACTTGAAAATTTTTCAAATTTAAAAATTTTCTTTATGCAAATTTTTGACGAGGCTTTATTTTGCAAAGCCAAGAAGTTTTTGAAATTTTTTTTTATTATTAAAAGTTTATATTTATGGCAGTTTTCAGTTAAAATTTTACGAGGTTTCAAAGTTTAATACTAAAGTTATGAAGGTTTGAACATTTTGAGATTTTAAGAAAAATATGAAAATTAAATTTTAAATTTTTTGAAATTTCAAAATTTTCTTTTAGCATTTCTTTGACAAGCTTTAATATCGCAAAGCCAAGAAGGTTTTGAAATTTTTATGAAAATTGTATGAGGTTTCAAAGTTGAAATTTTTTCTCTATTATCAAAAATTTATATTTATGACAATTTTCAGTTAAAATTTTATACTTAAGTTATGAAGGTTTAAATATTTTGAGATTTTCAAAAAAAAAAAAAAAATTAAAATGAACTTTTAAAATTTTTCAAAATTTCAAAATATTCTTGAGACATTTTTTGACAAGCTTTAATATCGCAAAGCCAAGAAGGTTTTGAAATTTTTTTATGAAAAGTTTATATTTATAACAATTTTCTGTTAAAATGTTATGAGGTTTCAAAGTTTTATACTAAAGTTATGAAGGTTTGAATATTTTGAGATATTCAGAAAAATTTCTTAAAGTTTAATCTCTTTAAGTTTAATCTTATAATTCAGAAAATTTTAAACTTTATATAAAATGAATTGTCAAACTTTTAATTTTAACAACTAAATTTTTAATTAAGCCAAAATTTTTTTTTATGGAAATGTTTTAATTAATTTAAATGTTTTGAATTTATTTTCCGCAACATTTTTCTCAGTGTACTTCAAATGTCTGTAATTTAAAATGTAATTTATTTTTGGAAATTATTTTGAAAAACTACTGCAAATTACTTGTTTAACACTTTGAGGCTTTTGCCTTCACCCAAATTATTAAATGAAAATATGTAAACATTTTTGCTTGAAAAATCAAACATTTCAATTTGGGAATTCAAAAAAATTTTGAGAGCAAAAAAGGGACTCAAAAATTTTTGAAAAATAATTTCTTAACATAAAATAGGAACAAAATGATGAAGTTTTGAAAATAAATTAAAACAAATTTTTGTAAGATTAAAAAATTTTGTAAGAAATCCATTTTAAACAAAAATGACTTAATCCCTTTTTCCCTAAAAGCCTTAATTTTGTAGAATTTTTTCATTTTTTTATAGAACAATTAATTTACTTTAAATATGCAAAAACAAACAAATACGAAATGAAATGTTTTAATATTTTTAAAATTTGTTTTCATTAACAAAAAAAAAAAAATTTGCAATGCATATGTTTTCTGTCATAACCGAGAAAGATTTTAATGGCCGTTGGCGGCCACAGAGCAATTTTCGTTTATTTTGATGACCTGTTATAACCGAAAAAATAAACTCTGAAAAAGAAATTAAATATTAAACAATAAACATAAACATTAAATGCACTATTAACCCACCAAAAGCACGAGAACAACAACAACAAAAATATTTAAACAAAATAATAAACAAAAATATTCCAAATTTTTTTTTTTGGAATATTTACAAATCTTCCAAAACTTAACGATATGAATTATGACAAATTTGTTATAATTTTTTAAATAAATATTTACAGAATTTATTGAAGTAAAAACTAAATTTCTTAAGTAGCTTTAAAAATTTTATTATTTTCTAAGTATTCGAGTTAAAATTTTTTCGAAATTTTTATATTGAATTGTTAAATTTGTTATTAAGTTTGTGTTGTTCTTTAATATTAATGAAAAAGTGTTAATTTTTTGTTGAAACAAATATTTAAAAGCAGTTAGGAACCAAGAAAATGAAAAGTGATTTAAATTAAAGCAGTTTAACACTTAGGGAATATACCGTAAAAAGGGGTAAAAATTGGTAAAGTTAAAATAAAATTAAATTTTTTAAAAATTTCCAAAAATTTTTCTGAAATGTTGCTTAAAAATCTTTCAATTCAGTTAAATTAACTTGAAAAGTGTTTTTTCTAATAAGTTCTAAGGAAAACTTTCAAAATTTTAAAAAATTTTTGACCAAATCATTAAATTTGTCTTAGCAACATGTTGCAGCAACATTTTTTAATTTAAGAAATCAGGAGTTTTATTGAGCTTAACTTAAAGCTTAAACAATTCTATGGATTCTTTAACTAAAATTTTTAAGAAATATACAATTAAATATAAAGAATTTTGAAGAAATTAGGAAAAAGAATCAAAAGTTGAAAAAAATCGTAAAAAAATAAATTTTAAAAATTTGTTCTAGTTTTTATTTAGAAAATCATTTAATTAAAAATAATTTTGTGTAAATTTAAGTTTTCTAATAAGTCCCGAAAAAAATTTTAGGTTTTCTAAACTATTTTGCTTAAAACTGCTAAAACGTCTTAGCAACATGTTGCTGCAACATTTTTAAAACTAGGAATTAGGTTTTTTTTTGATTTAGATTTAAGGCTTATAGAGTTCTATAAATTATTTGAATAAAATCTGATAGAAATATGAGTAATTAAGCCAATTTTTAATAAATTTTGGAGAAATTAGGAAACAAATCCAAATCTGAAAAAATAAAAAATTAAATTTTCAAAAATTTTAAAAATTTGTTCTAGTTTTTATTTAGAAAGTCCTTTAATTTAACATTATTTTGTGGAAATTTAAATTTTCTATTAAGTCCCGAAGAAAAATTTTAGGTTTTCTAAGCCATTCTGTTTAAAACCGAAAAAATGTCTTAGCAACATGTTGCTGCAACATTTTGAAAACTAGGAATTAGGAAATTTTTTAGATCTTAAATTAAGGCTTTTAAAATTCTATGAATTATTTCAATAAAATCTGGTAAAAATAAGAGAAATGAAGCCAATTTTTATTACAAATTCCGTAAAAACCTTTTTTTTAAGATTTAGAATAAATTTTCTTTATGTTAAAATAAAGTTAGTTTTTTAATATAGAAATAAAAATTTAAAATTAACTTAAATATTTCTAAATTAAGTAACCACTAGTTCAAAATTTTCTTAACAAATTTTTGTAATATTACTAAGGCGAAAAGCTTAGCCTACTTTTAGGCTTAAGAATTAACATAGAAATAAAGCCTAAGTTTTAGGTTTAATTTGAAAATTTGTTAGTTTTTTAAATAAATTTAAATAGATTTAATGTTTAATTTATAATTTGAACTATTTTGTATTAGTTTTTCATAATTTATCTTTTTTCTTTTCAAGTTTGTTTAATAAATATTTAAAAGTGTTTTCAAACATTTGCAGCTTTTGTTTCTATCTTGTGTTTTATTTCAAAAATTTCAATAAAATTGTTTTAATAAACTTTTTTAGCCACAAAAAAACTTATAAATATTAATTTAACCTGCCTTAAAAATTAATTGTCTAACACCATTTATTTCAATCCTATAAAAAAAATTCAAACCAAAAATCTACTCAACACTTATAACATTTTGAAAAAAAAAAAAAATATTCAAGAAAACCTAATTTATGGGAGTGTTAAACATTTGTCTTGACTTAACAAAAATTAAAGAAAAATATCAATAACATTTTTTTTCGATATAACGAAAACACAAAGAAAACACCCTCAATTTTAGAAAGAAACAAGTAATTAAGCAAAAATTCCTGTGTTTTTTAAATTTTTAAGAATTTTTTATGTTTCTAAATGATTTGAATTTTTTTCCTAAACAATTTTTGGTTAAAACTTAATGTTGCCTATAACCTTTAAAAAGCAAATTGTTGCATTTTATAGAGAGTTGAAAAAAAAAAATATAACTAAAATTCCAAAACACATAACAAATAGTTATTAAAACCACTCTAAACTGTCTGTAAATGTGTCTGGTTTTTCGAAATATATAAAGCTATATACCTTTATATATATGTATGTATATATAGATAGTTTTATAGCTTTTTTGGAATTCTTTGCAACACTTGGAATAGTTTTATATATATACTCGTACATATAAGGCCATTAAAAGGTTCACCCAGATCCATAATATGCATTTGCATACGGGTTGTTTTTGAAAACTCATACATATACCCATAACAAAATATACATACATATATGTATATAAAAGTTGCAACATTTCTGAAAATGTACAGATAATATGAATGCAATTTTTATCATGGTTGCAGCATTAGCAAATAGGAAACTCTCTACCAACGACGACCTAAAAACCAAAAACAAAAAAATTTTTACTTAAAAATACCTAAAACATTTGAAAACTTTACGAAAAAAAAATAGTTGTATATCCATTTGGTTTCTAAACTAAACTTTCTATACCTAAAAACATCAGCAACATATTCATTGTCACTTTTATATACAAATGTATGTATATACTATATACATCCAGCAACATTTATATCTAGCTCTTCTTTTTTGCAAAAAAAAAAAAAGAAAAAACACATGGTGTTGGCTTATTTGAATATTGCCACAAAATTGCAAACAATTCGCAATATTGCTGCTGCAGTTCAGAGCAAAAACAACAACAGAAATAAAAACAAAAATTATTAGATTTAACAAATGTTGGTGACCATTGTTTTTGGTATTTGATTTTTCCCTACACATTCACATTTATATCCATAACAAAAAAAAAACCTCTAGCAACATTTTTCAAGTTCATGTTGTTTGCCGTTGTTGTTGTTGCTGGCTCGAGAAAAATTTTCATAAAAATGAAATATGGAAAAACCAACAAAAATATGTTATAATAAAATTGCATATTTTTTTGTTGTTGTTGTGCAAATATTATTGTTGCGTAGATGATGATAAAAAGCTTTTATATGCTCATGCAACACTTTGGTTTTTGTTGCAACAGGAACACTGCAACAACATTGACTCTAGCCAACAATGTATGGTATTTATTTATTCAGACAAAAAGAAAGCCTTTTTATGGCCAGGCAGAATGAAATAGGAAAAAAACTATATAAAAATTTTAGTTAGAATATTGTTTGTTAGATGAAAGTGATTAAATGATTTATGGGCACAAAATGGTTTTAGTTAGATTTCATTTTGTAAATAAAAAATAAAAACTAGAACAATGAAAATAAAACAAAATATTTTAAATAAATAGAAAGAGGGACAGAAATTTCAATGAAAATTATAGAATTAAATGAATATTTAGAAATATGAAGAGAAAAACCTAGATTTTGTTTAAATTTTGTTTAAATATTTAAGTTTTTCTTTAGCAGCATGTTGCTGAAACTTTTCCAAATCTTTAATTTCTTTTCAATACACAAATTTCATAAAGAGAAACATTTGATTCCGTCAATTATTAAACATTTTTTAATTAACAACATTTTTTTTTCTAGAAAACTTTAAAATTTTTTAAAATTTCTTTCATTTTTGATCCAGCAACATGTAGCTGCAACATTTTTTAGTCTCCCAAAAATTTTTCTTCAACCAAAAGATTAATCTTATGTAAGAATTTTTAAAAGTTTCTAAGGTTTCACTAAATAAACAAAAAATTGTTTTGGCAACATGTTGCTGCAACATTTTTTTATGAACAAAAATTTGTGATTTTTTATGTTCTAAAAGATTTCAAAGAAAAATATTGAGTTTTATAAAGCAGTTTCTCTATAAACACAAATAAGTCTTAGCAACATGTTGCTGCAACATTTTTCAAACTTGATATTTCGATATTCTAATCAGCAAAATTAATGGTTTAAAGGATTTCAAACATTATTCAAGTCGGTTTTTAGAGAAATTTAAGCTAAAAACTTGTTTTAAAACAAAATTCTTTAGCAACTTTTGGTGCGAGATAAGTTTAATATTTTCTTAAACATTTCTAAATTTGAGGCAAACAAAATGTTGCTGAAACATTTTTTGGACACAAAAATTTGTCTGCTATTAAATAAAAACAAGTTTGAAAGAAAAATCTAAAATTTTCTTTGTCAATAAGGAAATAAACACACATTTGTCTTAGCAACATGTTGCTGCAACATTTCTAAAACTTGGAAATCGAAGACTTTAATTATAGAAATGTATAGCTTAGAGATTTGTGAATATGTTTCCACTAAATTTTCTGACAACATGTTGCAGCAACATGTTCTAAAAACAATTTTATTGTTTAAATTTGACTTAATTCAAAATTTTATTAAATTTTCTTGATAATTTCCACTAAAAATTCTTAGAAATTTTTAGCTATTAAATTACTACTCCCCCTTTCTCTTTATTTGAAGCAAAAAAAAAAAAAAAAAACACTACACATAAATCGCGTGTTTTCTATATTTAAATGTAAACGTTTTCTGAAACCATCATCATCTTTATGTATATGCTCAGCATATAAATATGTATAGCAACTCACAAACAACCTTAAAATTCTCGCTAAAAACAAAAAGAATAAAATTATGAACTTAATAGTTAAAAAACACGTAACTCAAATAGAAAAAAAAACAATATACAATATATAGTTACACAAAACTATCATAATCAAGAAAAAATTTTTTTGTTTATGATTTCTATTTTCAACATACATGAATTTCTTGATTTACTTATTTTATTTTTTCACAAAATGTTGCCCAGAAATTCACGTGTTTAAGTCTAGTATGAAGCAGAGAATTTTAACATATTCTATTTCACCGTTTCTAAGTGGGGGGCGTACCACCAGCTACCTTGAAGTTTAAGGAAATTCTTTTATATCAACTTTCTATCTAAGGAATTGGAGAAAAAGCTTGAATAATAAGTTTTAGGTTAAGTAACTTTGGGGTTGATATATTTTTCGAATGTCAAAAACATTTATACATTTTGTTTGAACTAGATATTTTTCGGTAAATCTTTTTCAAGATTTATGTGGCTTATGATTATGAAAAAAATCAATATATTTTCTTTAATATCTCTGAAGACTTTTAAACTAATTCTAATTATTTTAATCTTTTTTTTATGTTAATTTTTTTTTCATCAAAAATTTATATCAGTCTTGGGTTACATGAGAATCTTGTAAAGTCAATTTTTAAGGTTACTTTTATCTATTTTTTTTAAATTATTTTGGTTATAAATCTTAAGGGTCATTTGCTTATGAAGATTTTTTTTTTGAAACCAGTTTGTTTTTTTTTTGTTTTTAATTTTGTTGTTAATAATAATTATTAAAACCCCCAAAAACCAGAAACTCATAATTTAAGGTTAGAGACAGATAACAGAATTCCAAAAAAAAAAAAATGTTTAAAGATATAAAAATTGATTTGAATAAATTATTTTAAAAACCGAATAATATGGAAATATTTGAAAAAGATTAACATAAAATTTGTTTAAATACAACAACAGAAAGTTTAACAAAAGTCTAGAGAATTAATTTGGGATTTAATATTAAAGGAAAGCTTAAAAATATGTTAATACTTGTTTAGAGTTAAATTTTAAGATAGTTTTTGAAGAAAAATGAAAGTTTGAAAATGTTGAGAAACATGTTGCTGCTAAAACTAAGGCTATAAAAGAACTAATTGTATAAATTTTTTCTAGAAACATTCTTGTTTTTTAGAAAACTAGGTAAATTTCAAGTAGTTGTGTTAAAAGTCCAAGTTCTGGACTCTAGCAACATGTTGCTTATAATAAAAAAATCTAGTATAAACATTAAAATAAGAAAATAATGTAAAATTATTAAGCAAAATTCTTGCTTTTACTATGAACTACTAGAAAACTTTTGATTTTTTTAAATTAAAGCGAATTCAAACTTCAGCAACATGTTGCTGAACATCAAAATTTTAGTTAATCAAAGAAATTGAGATAAAACTAGTATTATTTTAATGAAATATCGTAAAATATTTCAAAATACTTTAAAATATTTTATTTTAAACATGTTGCTGCAACATTTCAAAATGTTTCAGCAACATGTTGCTGCAACATTTTTTTTCAAAAATCTCCCAATTTCTCACATTTTTTAAGCCTAGTTCATATCTTTAAAGTTTATGTTAATTTATTTAATGTTTAACTCTATTTTAATAATACCGTTCGCTTAATTTTTTTTCAGTATTTCGCGTAAAATACGAAAACAAAAAAGAATTGCATTTCCTGTTTCCTGTTCTAAAACCATTTGTTTTCTGTGCGCTCAGCTCTCACTGACTTTAAAAATTTTCCCAATATTAAACATTTTAAGCTGCTTTTATCTATGCTTCATTTTCATTTAATTTTTTTTTGTTGTTGCTGCTGTTGCCATTTTCATTGCAACAATTTTGTAATGTTTGTTATTGTTACAAGAACAACAAAATTAGCATAACAACTTTATAGTTTAACTGCTTTTAGACAATCTTGGTAGTATTTTTTTTTGTTGCTTAAAAAATATAACGTTTCTCTACAAATCAAGCAAACATTCAAAAGCTACAGAGAAAAAAAACCTAAACATTTTATATAGTATAAAATGTTTTAAAAGCAAATGACAAATATCTGAACCGCGACTTTAACCCACAAAACTTGAACAATAAACACAGCAACTTGCTGCTGCTGGTAAAGTGACTGCTGTTGCTGCTGACTGACTGACTGAATGAGTGAACTGTTTTCCAACAAAATGCACATGGTGGCTTGAAGAATTCGTTTGCTGCAGTTCATTTTTTTCCTACTTCTTCCTATATTTTGTTTAAAATGCATGTATGTGAAATGAAGTCTTTTGCTAATCTTGTGTATGTATCTGGAGGACAATTTTTTTTATTTCGGTTTTGTTGCTGGAGCTGCAGTTGTCTTCCCATTCAGTTCAGTTGTTTTCATTACAATCTGGTTTCGATATTGAGAAAGGTTTTTGCTAGATGGAAACAATAGCCTGAATTAAGGTTGATCACAGTGGAGAAAAAAACCTTTAAATAATCTTGCTTCATTTTTTATGGGTCTTTAGAAGAAAAAAAAAAAGAGTACAGCAAAAAAAGTGCAGGTGGTTTTAGTTTGTTTAAATAAAAGAAAAAGATCTTTTTAAATAAAATTGAATATTTTAGGTTTTATTTGTTCAAGCTAAGATTTTTGTTCATAAAATACACATAAGAGTTCAAAACACAAGATGTTAATCATTAACACTTGTCTTTTAATAGTGGAAAATAATTTGAAATGAAAAAGATGAATTCTTTTATCTAGAAACATTAAACCCTTTCTTTTCTTTGTGGTGTCTCAAAAGCAGCATCTACTTGACTAAGCTTGACATTTACAGCCATGTGTCAGTGGCTGCTTAAACGTTAAAGATTTACTTAAACTGATAATCAGCTATAATAAAAATACAAGGACTTCAGAGAAAAATCAAAGTTTTGTGATATAATTCATACTTATTTTATTAGGCAACATGTTGCTGAAATATTTTTCAAGCTCAAATTTGTTTAAAATGATCATTAAATTGTTCCAAATAACTAAAAATAAAGGAACATATTAATTTTCTAACTTTTTAGGTAAATTTTGATTTAGCAACATGTTGCTGCAACATTTTTATTTGCTATAAATCAAGATATTTCTTAAATTTCGTATTTATATGGTCAAGAATTTGGTATTCTAAAAGAAAATATAATTTTTTTAATTATTAAAACATTTTTGGATTTAGCAACATGTTGCTGCAACATGTTTATAGCCAAGCGATAAGGATATTAAATATAATTTTATACATAAAATGTACAGAATAAAAATAAAGAAAAGAAAATATTTATTATGTTATTATTCGGAAGCTTTTAGATTCAGCAACATGTTGCTGCAACATTTAATTAAACTAAAAGTCAAGAAATTGGGCTTAAAATAGTAAGAGAATTGTAAAGAATAAAGAATTGAAACAAAAAATTTTAAATTTATAGCTATATTATCTAACATAGATTTGGCAACATGTTGCTGCAACATGTTTATAACAAGGGAAAAGAGAAATCAGCATGAATTCAAAATAGAAATTGTAGAAAAGATTAGGAAATAAAAGAAAATAAGGTTTTTATGGCGAGTTTCCCAAATCTGGAATCAGCAACATGTTGCTGCAACATTAAAACAAAATTAAAATCAAGAAATTTGGCTGAAAATAAAAAAAGAATTGTAAATAAAATTAAGTAAAAAAAAAAATAAAGTAAAAATTGTATAGCTATAAGAACAGTTTTATATTTAGCAACATGTTGCTGCAACATGTTTATAAGAAAAAAATAGAGAAATATATGTAAATTAAACAGGGAAACAGCAGATAAGATCAGGAAATAAAAGAAAATAAGGTTTTTATATCGAGTAGTTCAATCCTTCAGCCAGCAACATGTTGCTGCAACATCAAAATCCCTTAAATCTGCCTATAAAAGACACCAATCAATGTGACAAAGCCCTAATACCCCTTTAAATAGTTAGGGTGCTTATTTCTATAAGATTTCTCATACATTTTTAAACAAATGTGTGTGAAGTTAAATTTGAAATTTAAAACCCTAGACACAAACCAATGTTTTTAACAGAGCTCTGTTATGTAGTTAACATAGCTCTGTTAAGAACCAAAAATAAAGGGAATACACAAGGAATTCGAATTACCAGTGAACCAGGCAACTTGGGCGGACAAATGGGGCATCAGATTGTAGGAGAGGATGTTATCTATGGATACCCATAGTCAGAATCTATAACAGAGTGAGTTGGTAGGTGCTGTTAACAGTTTTTTAAAATATCAAATGTGAGATCATGCTAAGGGAGGATCGCCAGTTCCCAGGAAACAAGGCAACGTGGGCGGACAAATGTAGTATCCGGTTGTAGCTAAGGATGTTTCCTATGAGCTCCTGTAGTCAGAACCTTTAACAGAGCGAGTTGCTAGGAGTTATTAGCATTTTAAAAAAAATTTCATATGTGGGACTATGTTAAGGGAGGATTCCAGATTCCTTGGAAACAAGGCAACGTGGGCGGACAAATGAGGTATCGGGGAGTAGCTGAGGATGTTTTCTATAGGGTTCCATTGTCAGAATATCTAACAGAGCGAGTTGGTAGGAGTTATTGAGATTTTTCAAAAATTTCATATGTGGGACTATGTTAAGGGAGGATTCCAGATTCTTTGGAAACAAGGCAACGTGGGGCGACAAATGAGGTATCGGGGAGTAGCTAAGGATGTTTTCTATAGGGTTCCATTGTCAGAATATCTAACAGAGCGAGTTGGTAGGAGTTATTGAGACTTTTCAAAAATTTCATATGTGGGACTATGTTAAGGGAGGATTCCAGATTCCTTGGAAACAAGGCAACGTGGGCGGACAAATGAGGTATCGGGGAGTAGCTGAGGATGTTTTCTATAGGGTTCCATTGTCAGAATATCTAACAGAGCGAGTTGGTAGGAGTTATTGAGATTTTTCAAAAATTTCATATGTGGGACTATGTTAAGGGAGGATTCCAGATTCCTTGGAAACAAGTCAACGTGGGGCGACAAATGAGGTATCGGGGAGTAGCTGAGGATGTTTTCTATAGGGTTCCATTGTCAGAATATCTAACAGAGCGAGTTGGTAGGAGTTATTGAGATTTTTCAAAAATTTCATATGTGGGAATATGTTAAGGGAGGATTCCAGATTCCTTGGAAACAAGGCAACGTGGGGGGACAAATGAGGTATCGGGGAGTAGCTGAGGATGTTTTCTATAGGGTTCCATTGTCAGAATATCTAACAGAGCGAGTTGGTAGGAGTTATTGAGATTTTTCAAAAATTTCATATGTGGGACTATGTTAAGGGAGGATTCCAGATTCCTTGGAAACAAGGCAACGTGGGGGGACAAATGAGGTATCGGGGAGTAGCTAAGGATGTTTTCTGTAGGCTTCCATTGTCAGAATATCTAACAGAGCGAGTTGGTAGGAGTTATTGAGATTTTTCAAAAATTTCATATGTCGGACTATGTTAAGGGAGGATTCCAGATTCCTTGGAAACAAGGCAACGTGGGGGGACAAATGAGATGTCGGGAAGTAGCTGCGGATGTTTTCTATAGGGCTCCATTGTCAGAATATCTAACAGAGCGAGTTGGTAGGAGCTATTGAGATTTTTCAAAAATTTCATATGTGGGAATATGTTAAGGGAGGATTCCAGATTCCATGAAAACAAGGCAACGTGGGCGGACTAATGAGGTATCGGGGAGTAGCTGAGGATGTTTTCTATAGGGCTCCATTGTCAGAATATCTAACAGAGCGAGTTGGTAGGAGTTATTGAAAATTTTCAAAAATTTCATATGTGGGACTATGTTAAGGGAGGATTCCAGATTCCTTGGAAACAAGGCAACGTGGGGGACAAATAAGGTGTCGGGGAGTAGCTGAGAATGTTTTCTATAGGGCTCCATTGTCAGAATATCTAACAGAGCGATTTGGTAGGAGTTATTGAGATTTTTCAAAAATTTCATATGTGGGAATATGTTAAGGGAGGATTCCAGATTCCTTGGAAACAAGGCAACGTGGGGGGACAAATGAGGTATAGGGGAGTAGCTGAGGATGTTTTCTATAGGGTTCCATTATCAGAATATCTAACAGAGCGAGTTGGTAGAAGTTATTGAGATTTTTCAAAAATTTCATATGTGGGAATATGTTAAGGGAGGATTCCAGATTCCATGGAAACAAGGCAACGTGGGCGGACTAATGAGGTATCGGGGAGTAGCTAAGGATGCTTTCTATAGGGCTCAATTGTCAGAATATCTAACAGAGCGAGTTGGTACGAGTTATTGAGATTTTTCAAAAATTTCATATGTGGGACTATGTTAAGGGAGGATTCCAGATTCCTTGGAAACAAGGCAACGTGGGGGGACAAATGAGGTATCGGGGAGTAGCTAAGAATGTTTTCTAGAGGGTTCCATTGTCAGAATATCTAACAGAGCGAGTTGGTAGGAGTTATTGAGACTTTTCAAAAATTTCATATGTGGGACTATGTTAAGGGAGGATTCCAGATTCCTTGGAAACAAGGCAACGTGGGCGGACAAATGAGGTATCGGGGAGTAGCTGAGGATGTTTTCTATAGGGTTCCATTGTCAGAATATCTAACAGAGCGAGTTGGTAGGAGTTATTGAGATTTTTCAAAAATTTCATATGTGGGACTATGTTAAGGGAGGATTCCAGATTCCTTGGAAACAAGTCAACGTGGGGCGACAAATGAGGTATCGGGGAGTAGCTGAGGATGTTTTCTATAGGGTTCCATTGTCAGAATATCTAACAGAGCGAGTTGGTAGGAGTTATTGAGATTTTTCAAAAATTTCATATGTGGGAATATGTTAAGGGAGGATTCCAGATTCCTTGGAAACAAGGCAACGTGGGCGGACAAATGAGGTATCGGGGAGTAGCTGAGGATGTTTTCTATAGGGTTCCATTGTCAGAATATCTAACAGAGCGAGTTGGTAGGAGTTATTGAGATTTTTCAAAAATTTCATATGTGGGACTATGTTAAGGGAGGATTCCAGATTCCTTGGAAACAAGGCAACGTGGGCGGACAAATGAGGTATCGGGGAGTAGCTGAGGATGTTTTCTATAGGGTTCCATTGTCAGAATATCTAACAGAGCGAGTTGGTACGAGTTATTGAGATTTTTCAAAAATTTCATATGTGGGACTATGTTAAGGGAGGATTCCATATTTTCATATTTGAGTCCATAAAAAACAATCATTGAAGTTCAAAAAATAATATAAATAATCCCTCATGATTTTTATTTCTTCGAAAAATGTGTATCGTTTTTCAATCCGATGAAAGTAAAATATAAAAAATCGTCTGGGATATTTATCAGTTCACAAAATAATTTTCATCTTTTTCAATCCGATGAAAGAAAAAATTTGATAGAAAAAATTCAAATTTTATTTTTGTATTTGTCTTGGACGTTAAAATAACAATAAATTCAATTGTTGTTGCAAATTTTATGTTGAATTGGTTTTGTGCAACAAATGGTCGTTGTCTAGATGCGTTTGAAATGTTAATTTTTTTTTTAGAAATATCCTTGAAAAGCGATCCGAATCAAAGAAAACACTAATAGTTTCATTAGGACTAATAGGTTTAACTTCGATGTCCTAGAACATATTCATACATTCATTGTTGAAAATTTTAAAATTTCAGAAATATTTTATTTTTTCTAAGTCAAGAAGTTAAAAAATAAAACAATAAAATATTTTTCTGTTCGGATATTTATCGTTAAAGATATTTATTTTCATCATGAAGGATATTTATATTTATTCATCGATCGAAATAAAAATAAATTTTCATCTGCAATCGGTCTCTGATTAAAAATTTTTTTAGGTAAACTGAATATAAATATAAAAAAAATTTTATAAATTTTTAAAAACTTGTAAAATTTTAGAAAATTCCCCACAATTTCATTAATATGGGATTGTTTTATATCATTTTATCGAAATAATAATAAAATATAATTTTGTAACTGCAATATTATTTCAAGATTTAAATTAATTTTTTAAACAAATCATTTAAATAATTTCTAAAATTACAAAACATAAAATTAAGAAAAAATTTATTAAAAACTATTTTCTAAAAACAGAACCAAAAATTGCTTTAAATATATGTTTATTAATAATTATCCTTAAAGATACTTAAAGAACTTTATATATAATTTTTAAACTAAATAATATATATTAAATAAATATATTGATTTTAATTTTCTTTAACAACATATTAATTTTCGATGTTTTTATGTATAATCCACATGTAATTTTTTTAATGTATAATTTCCCACAAAAACAAAAAAATTGTGTTTTTAGTAATTCTTCTGCTAATTTTTAAAATGTCCGCTACAATAATCACATGTTCTGTTATGTTATTAATTCCCACTCCCTGATAATATAATCCCGCCCCACTGTTAAGTAAAGAATTCCCAAGGCAACTCGCTCTGTTAGATATTCTTACAATGGATTCCTTATAGAAAAACATCCTCAGCTACTCCCCGATACCTCATTTGTCCCCCCACGTTGCCTTGTTTCCAAGGAATCTGGAATCCTCCCTTAACATAGTTCCCACATATGAAATTTTTGATAAATCTCAATAACTCCTACCAACTCGCTCTGTTAGATATTCTTACAATGGATCCCTATAGAAAACATCCTCAGCTACTCCCCGATACCTCATTAGTCCGCCCACGTTGCCTTGTTTTCATGGAATCTGGAATCCTCCCTTAACATATAATTTTTGAAAAATGTCAATAGCTCCTACCAACTCGCTCTGTTAGATATTCT
Organism: Stomorhina lunata; assembly: GCA_933228675.1. NCBI lineage: Eukaryota > Metazoa > Arthropoda > Insecta > Diptera > Rhiniidae > Stomorhina > Stomorhina lunata. The sequence continues at coordinate 118,067,094 of OW121740.1, read as the reverse complement.
GACAATGGAACCCTATAGAAAACATCCTCAGCTACTCCCCGATACCTCATTTGTCCCCCCACGTTGCCTTGTTTCCAAGGAATCTGGAATCCTCCCTTAACATAGTCCCACATATGAAATTTTTGAAAAATCTCAATAACTCCTACCAACTCGCTCTGTTAGATATTCTGACAATGGAACCCTATAGAAAACATCCTCAGCTACTCCCCGATACCTCATTTGTCGCCCCACGTTGACTTGTTTCCAAGGAATTGGAATCCTCCCTTAACATAGTCCCACATATGAAATTTTTGAAAAATCTCAATAACTCCTACCAACTCGCTCTGTTAGATATTCTGACAATGGAACCCTATAGAAAACATCCTCAGCTACTCCCCGATACCTCATTTGTCCGCCCACGTTGCCTTGTTTCCAAGGAATCTGGAATCCTCCCTTAACATAGTCCCACATATGAAATTTTTGAAAAGTCTCAATAACTCCTACCAACTCGCTCTGTTAGATATTCTGACAATGGAACCCTATAGAAAACATCCTTAGCTACTCCCCGATACCTCATTTGTCGCCCCACGTTGCCTTGTTTCCAAAGAATCTGGAATCCTCCCTTAACATAGTCCCACATATGAAATTTTTGAAAAATCTCAATAACTCCTACCAACTCGCTCTGTTAGATATTCTGACAATGGAACCCTATAGAAAACATCCTCAGCTACTCCCCGATACCTCATTTGTCCGCCCACGTTGCCTTGTTTCCAAGGAATCTGGAATCCTCCCTTAACATAGTCCCACATATGAAATTTTTTTTAAAATGCTAATAACTCCTAGCAACTCGCTCTGTTAAAGGTTCTGACTACAGGAGCTCATAGGAAACATCCTTAGCTACAACCGGATACTACATTTGTCCGCCCACGTTGCCTTGTTTCCTGGGAACTGGCGATCCTCCCTTAGCATGATCTCACATTTGATATTTTAAAAAACTGTTAACAGCACCTACCAACTCACTCTGTTATAGATTCTGACTATGGGTATCCATAGATAACATCCTCTCCTACAATCTGATGCCCCATTTGTCCGCCCAAGTTGCCTGGTTCACTGGTAATTCGAATTCCTTGTGTATTCCCTTTATTTTTGGTTCTTAACAGAGCTATGTTAACTACATAACAGAGCTCTGTTAAAAACATTGGTTTGTGTCTAGGGTTTTAAATTTCAAATTTAACTTCACACACATTTTAAACAAAACATTAGTCATTCTGCTCCTCAACCTGCAGAAATCATTTTGTCAAATTGAATAAAAAAAATATCATATGCAGTGTGAACTCTCAAGTTTAAAAGTTTTGTATTTTTATAATGATAAAAATCTTAACAATCATCTTTTTTTTCGTTGAATATTTTAATTCTGTACTTTAAAAGCTGTTTAAAAACAACAACTTTTTTTACACAATTTTTTTTTCTCTCATATCCAACTTTTTCTTTAAACTTTTAAACGTGGTTGTCATTGTCAAGTAAGTGTTTAGGTTTAGCTTATATATTTTTTTAATACGAACTGAAAAAAAAGTTTTGTGCACTTTTTTTTGTTGTTTTATTAATAATAAAGTGGCGTTAAAGAAGTTTTGTGCTTTTTTTTAAATATATTCTCTATAGTTTTGATGGTGTTGATGTATTGTTTAAATGAAAGACGTAGTTTAAAACCGTTTAAACAAAAAAGTAGAAAAAAATTATAAGAAAAAAAAAAATATACTATAAAAATTTTATAAACGACTTAAGCGAGCAAACGAGCTAGAGTACAATAATATTTTAGTATAGGAAAGAAGACAAGTCGAGTCGAGTCAGTCAGTAATCATTTGAGTATTTTTGTTGTTTGCTGGATGGAGTTTAATTTTGTATGCAAAAAACGTTAAAACATAAAGTTAAGGCTGTTATTACAAGGTCAAGCTTATTATTATTGTTATTTGTGATTTTGTTTGTTGTATTTTTTTTTTTTTTTTTGTATTTCTATACATTGATGATCATGATATATTTTGATAAATATACACGTTTGTAACAGAAAAAAGATTGAAAGAAACCTGGGTGACAAAAGAATGTTTTTTGGTTTTTTGGTTATTTTATTTGGTGTGTGGGAATATTTTTGAAAATACTTTAACGTACATTTTTTTTTGAAAACTTAGGGCTTGTATGATAAAGAATTGTGAGAAATGAAATAAAGAAAGCTTAAAGTTTCATGTTCTTTAAAGAAAATGAGAAATTTTTTAACTTTAGGTTCAAGCAACATGTTGCTGCAACATTTTTATTTCCCAAAATTGAGAAAATTTGTTTGATTTTAACTTTAAAAGATTATATAAAATGAAATATGAACGAAAATATAGTTTTTAGTTTGCTAGATTTAGGTAAGCCTTAGCAACATGTTGCTGCAACATTTTCATTTTTCCAGAAAACTCAGAATTTTTCCTAAAATTATTCTTTAAATTGCTTAAGTTAATGTAAAATGCAATAAAATCAGCATTTTATGGCTTTTTAGACTTATCAAGCTTTAGCAACATGTTGCTACAGTAATTTCATTACAAAGAAAGTAGAAAAATAGGATTAATTATTTAAACAAACTTTCTAGAATATTTAAATATGACTAAAATTTGGATTTTTATACTCAAATTTTAAGTGGAAGGCTTAGCAACATGTTGCAGCAACATTTTTTAAGTCAAAAATTTAAGTATTTGACTACTTAAAGCATAGAAACATTTTAAAATACTGAACTAAGGCAGAAATCATGATTTTTATAGCCTTTGCATTATGTAGGGCTCTGGCAACATGTTGCTGCAACATTTAAAAAAATTAAAAATTACTCGGAACTAAGAAAAAATTGATTTAAACAAAGTATAATCAAAGATAAAGCTAAAACTTAAATAATGAATTGCATTTTTGAGCAACATGTTGCTGCAACACTTTTTTCCCCCAAACACAATTAACTGCTTTTCCTTTTAGAATTTCACTGGAAATGTGAAAAATCAAACAAAACCTTATATTTACATAAACAAAATATTTAATTTCTTCTCTCTCTCTCTTCCCAAATATCAAATTACAGTATGACGATGGCCTGCATGGCTATGGTATGGATTCGGGTGCTGCAGCAGCTGCCATGTATGATCCACATGTTGGTCATCGGCCGCCTGGATTACAAGGCCTACCATCACATCATTCACCACACATGACACATGCTGCTGCAGCAGCGGCCACAGTTGGAATGCATGGCTACCATACAGCTGGCGCTGGTGGCCATGGTACCCCTAGTCATGTATCACCGGTTGCTAATCATTTAATGGGTGCAATACCCGAAGTACATAAACGTGATAAGGATGCTATATATGAGTAAGTATTAATAATTTTGTCAGCAAACACAATCTCAAAACTCTTCACAACAACAACAAAAAAAAATAATAAACAATAAAATCTCTTTTCATTTAAACATGATCAACAAATTTCTCAAATTTTACGCTCGTGTGCCGTTTTCTTGTTACTTCCTTTTTTTTTCTTTCAATAAAAATATGAAAGTATCAGATGAAAGGAGGGAGTGTGGATTTTTGCTTTATTTAATTAAGGTGTTTTTCAATTTTTTTGTACCTTGTTCTTAAAAAGGTAGTGTGTGACTTTTTTATTGTTGTAGGCGTTTATTTGACTGGCGTTTCTTTTTAAATAACAAGAAAGTTAGAAACTTAAATGCCAAAATTAGGGGTTTGTTAAATGTTAGTTAAGCGAACAACATAAATTACCCACCAGAGGCTGAGGTGCTAATTTTATGTGTCTAGAATTTATAATTTTAAAAGGGAATTCCTTAAGCAATTGTTGCTGTTATATATAATTTTTCAAAAAAAGGCATCAATCATTTTAATTTTTAATTAATCTGTTATTAAACTCTCAGGCTCATATAAGAAAGTAAATATGAAAAAATATCAAGTAATATTTATTTATGAACAAAAAAAAAAAACTCACCCTTCCTTTTTTATAAAGGCCTGAATTGAAGAAAAATTTTTTAAAACGAATAAATAATATGATTATTATTTGTATATTAATTTAAACCACTTAACAAACATCTTAAAGAGTGTTAAATACTTGTCAGTTATTATTGACAGATATGACATATTTGTCATATTTTTGAAATGTTATGAAAGGAATAACACATGTAAATTATAGAAATATGTATTAATTATAAATAATAATTTCGTTTTAAAGTATTTCTTGGCGAAAAAAAAACAAATTGTTTTATGGCATATGTGTGATATTGGAAAAACAGGAAATAAATAAATGGCTACAATTATAAAGTAATGTAACATGTTGCTGCCAGAGAGAGAAAGAGTGCAAAAAGCAATAAATGTTGTTATAATAATAGATCATTATTTTGAAATTTGTCTTGAAAAGCTTTTATAACAAATTTTTAAGTTTAATTTTACATTTCCGGGGTTTTTTGGCCTTAGCAACATTTTATGTTTCAGCAACATGTTTAGATATATGCATATAATTTTGTAAAAATAGCTAATTTTTGCTTGCAAAACCTTTCGTAGTAATGTTTTAAGTTTTATTTACAATTTTCTAGCATTTTTGGTCTTGGCAACATTTTATGTTTCAGCAACATTTTCAGAAACATGCTTATAAACATGAAAAATACATAATATTTTCTTCTAAAACCTTTAATATTAATGTTTTGAATTTTATTTGAAATATTCTAGCATTTTTGGTCTTGGCAACATTTTATTTTTCAGCAACATGTTTTACAAATTTTGTCAAGTTTTAGGAAGAAATAAGGGGATTCCAAATACATTTAGAAAGTGTTTTTGGGCTTAATTTTTCATTTTCCAGCATTTTAGACCTTGGCAACATTTAATATTTCAGCAACATGTTGAAAGATTTTTTTCAAAACTTAACAAAAGTTTGTGTTTTTATTTTGAAAGGTTGTTAAAATAAGTTTTGGGTCTCAAATCTTCATTTTCTAGAGTTGTTAGTAACATTTTATGTTTCTGCAACATGTTTATCAGGTTTCGTAAAATCTTATAAAAATTTTGCTTTTTAAATGCTGAATACATTTAGAAATATTTTTGGGCTTAATTCTTCATTTTCCAACTTTTTAGACCTTGGCAACATTTAATGTTTCGGCAACATATTTAAAAAGTTTACAAAAATGTGGGTTTTTATTTTTAAAGGTTATTTAAAAAGGTTTTTGGTCTTAAATCTTGATTTTCTAGAGTTAAGGGCCTTAGCAACATTTTATATTTCAGCAACATGTTCATCAAGTTTTGTCAAATCTTATAAAAAATTAGGGATTTAAATGCTGAACACATTTAAAAAGAGTTTGGGGCATAATTTTTCATTTTCCGGCATTATAGGCCTTGGCAACACTTAATGTTTCAGCAACATGTTTAATAAAAATTTGTAAAACTTAAAAAAATGTGCGTTATAATTTCTTAAGGATTTTAAAATAAGTTTTTGGTCTCAAATCTTCATTTTGGAATGTTTAGGGTCTTAGCAACATTTTATGTTTCAGCAACATGTTTGGCAACATTTTTAAAAATTTTTCAAATCTTGCATTTTCTTTCAAATTTCATCATTTTGTGTTCAAATGTACTAAATTATTATCATTTAACACCTTTTGAAACTATATTAACTAATTTCAGACATTGTTTTTATATAAAGACTTAAGCGAACTGCAAAAAAAGCGCTAACATTTTATGGCCATAATCATAAAAGTTATAATAATTACGGAAGAATCCCTCAATAAAACTAAACATCAAGTACTTGGACACGTTCATACAACTAAAGTTTACTATATGTGAGATAACATTTTTTGGTCTTGTAAGGAAGGCACCATGACTAGTCCCAAGAACTTACTTTCATACATTTTTCTGCTGACTTCATACATGCATTTTAGTTCTTTATTAAGAACTTAACACCTTTTATTTCAAGTGTCTGTTAGGTTTTTTCTTTTGTATATACTTTTACTAGTAATGTCCGATTGTTTACCTTTTAAAAGACTCTGGTAAATTCTACTTTTTTTATATCTCTTGGGCTTACCACTTAAATTTTCAAATGAAATGAATTTTTATATGAAGACAGCAAAAAACCCAAAACACATGTAGAAAAATATCACACTTTTTTACACATAATGAAAAGAACCAAATGACGACAAGTGCCGGGGAACAAAAACTTAAAAACGCAAGTCATTTAATTAAGAAGGACCTTATATAAAACTCATTAGTAATTACAGACAAAAATTTTTTTGGTGTGTGTGATAAAAGGAAAAGTGAATTTTGAAAGAAGGAGCAAAAAAAAAAAAACACCCGCTAAATGGTAGAAATTATTTTTCATTTAACAAATGATTATTACAAAATAACACAAAACCGTGTTAGAACTACTTTGAAAAGGAGACTAATTGAAAAATTATAGTTAGTTAAAATTTCAGGGGTTAAATAGAAATGGCAGCACAAGACTTTGAGGCTAAAACCAAACAAAAAAAAAAGAACTCAGGTGCAATTTGTTTTAGATGTTTTTATAATCCTTCAAACTCAAACTAAAGAAAAAAGAGAAACCGGAAAGTGATCATACATAAATGAAAACATAAATGGTCAGTTTTTAGAACAAAAGCGAAAAAAATTTGTATTAAAAGCAGATGTTTTTTCTTTGATAAAGTAAAAATAAATTTCATTTGCATAAAATTTTGAAAGAAAGAGACAAAAAACTTTGCTATAAAAATTAATAAATTTTTTCAATTCTTTACTATAAATTATAATTTGTCTTATAAAAATTCTTGTTGAACAATTTGTCATTTTTTCAAAGAAATTATTTAATATTTTCTTAAACTAAAGACCATAAAAAAACCTGACATGAAAACACTAAACAAACCTATTAAAAGAAAGAAATCATTATTGACATAAATTGGTCAAAACCCTATCAACAAATGTGTCTAAACTGTCAACGATGACATTGCAAATGTTTACAATTTTATAATCTTTTACTCTTCATGTCTCCTCATCATCTGGCGAGACATTAAATGAGAGCATAAACAATTGCCATTTTACTCTCTTGCTTCAAACTTAAAATGTCTCTACCACGAGAAAAAGGCTTTGTTTTATTTTTTTTTCTGATATAAATAATAACAATAATAATGATATTTTTTTTTTTGTTTTGGATTGTTAATGGTTTTGAAAATTTTGACAGTTAAAAAGATGGTAATAAATTATAGGAAACTGAAAAACACAAACACACTCTACGAAAAACACGAAAAAATATTGTAAATACAAACACTTAAATGTTGAAAATGTATACAGTAGCATTTTATTAAACAACAACAACAGCAACAACGAAAACAGCAGCAGCAACATTTACAGTTTTATTTCGAAAAGATTTATTACAATTTCGTGCATTGTAAAAACAGGCCTCCTTTAAAAATGTCAAAACAATTTACACATGATATTGATTTTTTATTTATTTTAGCGAAAAAACAAAAAAACATTAAAGCATGAACTTGTTGATTTGTTTAAAGAAGAGTTTGTTTAATATAAAAGATGGGCATTTTAAGGGAAATATTAAAAACATTTTCCTTTTTTTATGCTAAAATGCTTTAATTGGTCATAAATTTGCATTTTCTAGACTTTTTAGCCTTAGCAACATTTTATGTTGCGGCAACATGTTGCAGCAACATTTTCAAAAAATGCTTAAAATTTCATAATTTTTATAGAAATCAATAGTTTTAAGTAAAATTTAACGATTTCAATCACCATAAATAACAAGGAAAACTTTAAAAATTACGGAAAATTTTAGATAACTTTTACAAGAAATTCAAAAAATTAAGCCAATAAAAGTAAATTTCTGGAAAAATACCTATTTTGGTATTAATTTAAGCTCACAGTTTCATTTTCTACACTTTTTGGCCTTAGCCACATTTTATGTTGCGGCAACATGTTTCAGCAACATTTTCAAAAATTCGCTAAAATCGATAAATTTTTATTGAAATCAAGAGTTTTCATTGAAACTTAACGTTTTCAATAACTAAAGGTCCCATTTAACTAAAATAACAAAGAAAAATTTTCAAAAACTTTAAAAGTTAGGGAAAATTTAAAGTAACTTTTACCAGAATTCAAAAAATCAAATGAATAAAAGATAATTTCTTGAAAAAAACTTATTTTGATATTAATTTAAGCTCATAGTTTCATTTTCTACACTTTTTAGCCTTAGCAACATTTTATGTTGCTGCAACATGTTTCAGCAACATTTTCCAAAAACGCTTAAAATCACTTAATTTTCATAAAAATCAATAGATTTCATCACATTTTACCTCTATAAAAAAGTTTACCTTAACTTTTATCGCTATCCAGCTGTTAGGCAAGCGCCAAACAAACTTAAATAGCATTCATTCCCTTTTTTAACTTAATCACTTTCAATATCATTTCATAAATACTATAATTATTTGTTAAGTTACGGATGATGTGGTGCTGTTTATACTTAGTTTATCTGCTAGTGTATGTGTTATGGGGCCCATACAAACATACATAGTAGTCATAAAAATCTAAAATTGGCATTTTAAAAATGCATAGCATTTCCTTTAACTTATGCTCTAATTAAAATACCAAATGTTTAAGAAAAATAGAAGAGAAAAAACCAACCCAAAACCAAAATCACCACACTGCACTTTCTTCAACTAAGTATGTGGTATTTAATGAGTGCATAAACTCTTACCGCACCACCATCACTCACTTATTTACACTTTTTCCTTCTTTTATACGTACGCAATTTTATTATATCTATCGAAAAGTATTCTGTTTTCTTTTGAAAATCTAGAAGAAAAAAACGTAGATACGATATAGAATCAAATATTCCTTATATGATGACGGCGGTTTCTTGTCGCCATTAGTGTAAACAAATTTAAGCAATATGAAAATGTTGTCGATGATCATGGGATGTTAGTGATGAGTTAGGTTGGCTGCCCCGTTTGCCTCGGTGTATGAGTTGAATTGAAAAGAGATTTTGTTGCTTTCAATTGAATTTTAATTTTTTGTTTATTTTATTATTATTATTAAAGAAATTTTATTCTATAATTTTGAAAAAAAAAAAAACTAAAAAAAAAATGTTTTGTTTTTATTTTTCTAGACATCCCCTATTCCCGCTGTTGGCTCTGATATTTGAAAAATGTGAATTGGCCACATGTACGCCCAGAGAACCTGGTGTGCAAGGTGGTGATGTATGTTCGTCAGAATCATTTAATGAAGATATTGCAATGTTTAGTAAACAGGTAAGTTTGTTATTATATAAAATAAATAATTGAAATTATTAAGAAAAAGTAAATTTAAACTCAGCAACATGTTGCTGATTTTGAAATTAACAAAAAGTTTTTCAAATTGTTATTTCTGTTTAAGAAGAGAAGAAAAAAATTAAAATTTTATTATATTTTCATGAAATATTAAATAATTTCCTTAGCAACATGTTGCTGAAACATTTTTAAGTATTAAAATTTTAATGAATATTAAAGAAAAATCGAATTCCTTTTTCTTTAAATTAAGTCATTTCAAAATTTCTTAATGTTTAGCCAAAATTTAGAAAATTTTCCTTGGCAACATGTTGCTGCAACATTTCCTTTATGCTTAAAAGTTCTTTAAAATGTTATATTTATATAAAATGTTATATTTTGCTAACAATATTAACTAAAAACAATTTTTTGCATCACAATTTGTCTAGCAACATTTTGCTGCAACATTTTATTTGTATTCACAAACTTTTATCTTTTTGAAAAAAGTAAATATTTTCGTTTTTTTTTGCTATAACTTATTAAGCAGAACCATAAAATGAATCATTTTTGTTAAAGTATAGCGCGTTATATTTTTATACATTAAACATCTTACAATAATGATGATCTTTATTTTGTGGCACTTCATTAATCATCACTACAAAACAGCTAAAACGACGACGTCATTTACCATTTTTTTTTTTAATTTTATTATTTTCAAAATCCCCCTTCTTAATGTTTTAGTGTAAGAGTTGTTGTGGGGTACCGAAAAAATAACAAAAAAAAACTTTTTATAAAAATTTTTTTGTTAACTAAAAAAACCAAAACATTAAATTTCAACATATGAAAATGATCATGATCATATATATATATAGAGAAATATAAATGGAAAGACAGACAGACAGTCATACGAACAACATTTAGTATTTTTTTTCCTAAACTTATGAATAGTTTTGAGTATTTATAAAAGAACATATAGAAGATGAACAAAATTAACCCATTAAAAGATTTTCGAAAGAAAGAAATAATAAAAAAAAAGTTTTAAACAAAATCCTACACACTAAGAAAATGTTGGATCATTTTGTATGTGTTTGGTTTTTTTTCTTTTTTGCGCCAAGTGTTAATAACAATTGAGGCTGAAAAATTCTTTACACTCTGGGCAAATATAGAAATATATAGCCCAGCAAATAGTGAAATTTCTTTCTAAATTACTAAGTTTTAGTTGAATTTTGATTTTCTTAAGTTTTTAGGCTTAGGAACATTTTTTGTTGCCGCAACATGTTGCTGAAACATTTTTGAAAATTGTCGAAAATCAGTAAATGTTAACAAAAACTATAGCAGACTTCCGATTTAAGTTTAAATTTTAATTTTCTGCAGTTTTTGGCCTTAGCAACATTTTATGTTGCAGCAACATGTTGCAGCAACATTTTCCAAAATTGCCAAAAATCAATCAATTTTGACAAAAACCAATAGTTTTTGCTAAAATTATGATTTTTTTAATTTTAAAACCCTATAAAGCTCTTAAATAAGACAAATGCAACCTAAAGTTGTCTTTATGACATAATTTTCCCTTCTTAACTTTTCACTGGGCCTTCTTCCCGTACAATGTCTCTAATTTTATGACTGTTTATAAGAGTTTTATATATACGATTTTAATCTCTTGACATTTTTTTTCAACGTTCTTTCGTAAATGCTGCCGCTGCTTGTTGACTGCTTGTATTTATAATTTAAATAAAATCACTTTCCTCTCAGTTTTTTTTTTGTGCAGAGCTGGCTAAGGCTCTAGTAAACTAAAGAAATATAAATAAATTTTAAAATAAAGCATTTTTTTAGATGCATCATTAGTAAAACCAACACTCACATTAACAACAGCAACGCCAGCAGCCGCAGCAACAAAACAAACATTAAATATATACATACACTGGCTAGAGACTTTGGCAGCATTTCGATATCTAAAAGATATTTTTATGTTATAGACAAGAAATCTCAAAATAATCCTCATGAATACAAATCGACACATGAATGCTAAAAACACATTTATTTAACATTTTGTTAAAAATAAATCTTTTTTAGAAAAGAAAATTAAAAATACACATGTGTAGAGAAAAAATTTAAGAATTTTTGAAAATGAAATTTTTATTGGAAACATTGACAAAATTTGTCAATATTTTAACAAACACTTGGTTTGGTTTTTGTTTTTTGCTTTCTTGGTAAACATTCATTTTAAAATTATCAATAATAAATTCCTTTAAATCTTGGAAACAAAAAATTGTGTGTTCTTGATTCATCATTTCTGTTTTTTTGTGCTTTTCGAGATAAAGAAAGGGCCAGAAAAAAGTCTCTTGGCAAAGCTGTCAAAATTCCAAATGATGCATAAATAAAAACATCATTTTTAGACTGACTTCCTTTTATAGACTCGTCGTACATTCGTCCGTCTGCCCCTCTCTGTGTGGTTGGTGTTGCATGAATGCTGCTGTTTGTCTCAGTTGTATGCTAAATGCTTAAATGTTGCTTCAAAAACCTAAACAAATACATTATAATGTTAAGGCATAAAATTTATGTGGCAAAAAACTACATTTATGCAACCAACTAAATAAGTGATGCCACAAAACTTGAAGACTGAACAAAATTGAAAATGAAAAAATAAATTTAAAGAATTTTATAACATGATGAGGTGCCTGAAATGATGAGATTTTTAATGTGATTTCGCGCGCGCGTCTAAAGCAATAACTAAATGCACTTGATTGTAATAAACAAAAAAAAAAAAATCAGAAATTCAAAATTTAAACAAAAATTTCTGAAAAGGACACTCACTCACATCATCTCAAAATGATGACTCTTTTACAAAAATTTCTTTAAACACTTTAATGAAGATAAGATGCTTATTGTTTTCAAAATATGTTTTTATGTTGCAGAAACATGCAACTTTTTTAAGTGCGAGCATTTTTTTACTAGCAACAGTAATTTCCTTTTTTTATAGTATGTGGTTATGGTATGTAAAACAAAATGTTGCTAGAGCATAAAACATCATAAATTATTTAAATGTCAAACAAAGTCATTAAAACAAGAATAAGACAAATCCTTAAAATTATTTTATGTCTTTCATAACAGTCGTTGTCTCAATTTCTTTTTGTTTTTGTTTTTCTTTCCCAATTGCTGGAGTTTTATAATTAGATGTCAGTTTTTGGGGCAGTTTAAAGACAAAAAATAATAACATGTTTCCAGCATATGTGCAACAAATTAGGAGCTCTTTAAAATTTGAAATAAAAAGATATCATTTAAAGTCATTAAACGCAAAGATATGAACAAAAAAAACCCTATTAAGAATTAAAGAAAACAGCATGTTGCTAATAGGTTTAAAATTAAGTAATTTTGAAAATGATAAAGACATAGCATCGATTTAAAGTCACTTAAAAAACATTTGTTTGCTGTTAAAACAGAATTTTTTAATATTTTTCCCAACTTTTTTACAAAATTATGACAAAAATAAGGCACTAAAAGACTAAGCAACATGTTGCTAAAGTCTGAGTATTAAGAAAATTTATTTTGGATTCAATAGAAATTATTCTATTAACAAATCCATTTAAAAATGACTTAAAAAGCATGATTTTAATAAAATAGTCTTGACAACATGTTGCTGCAACATATCTAAATTGTCTCCAAAATCCTATTTTTATTGTTATTTCAAGGCAATAGAACAAAATTATTAGTTTTATATTTAAAAATCGAAAGTTTTAAACAACTTTACAAAAAAATGTTGCTGCAACATTATAAAATTTGGTCAAAACTTAATGTTTTTCAAAAATGTTTTATCATTCTTTATATAGAGTCTGAGTAGACTTAGAAAAACCAACCAGCAACATGAATTTCATACTAATAGCCTTAGCAACATGTTGCTGCAACATTTTAAAATTTTCGAAATTTGTTAAAATTTTAGCTAAATCTTAATATTTATTAAGAAAATTACCTTGAAACGACCTTAAACATAAAAATTTAGTACAAAATGACAACAAATCTGAAGATTTAGTATTTTTCAAATGCTATAAGGTTAAATTGAAAATAATTTCAAATCGAATGTATTTTTTTTGTGTAAGACGCTTAATTTTAAATTTATTTATTGTTTCGGCAAGCAGGTATACAACCTTTTAACAATAATTTCATTGCTTAAATGATCTTTCTTCAATACCTTATGGTATGACGTTATTTCTTGTTAAATGCGTCTTTGGTTTAAATGTCGACTGTTTGAAGATTTTCGAACCAAAATTCTTTTCATAACATCATACACATACAAAAAAAAAATAAATTCATTGTTTTTAATCTCTTTTGTCTAAAGAAATAATTTCATCTTCTGCTTAGTCTTTTTTTTTGTTTTTGTATAATTCTTTATCAAATGATTAAAAAAAATGAGTTCAAAACTAAACCTTTTTTCTGGTATTTAAAATTATTTCATTGTTTTTTCCAAAAAGAAAAAATAACTGGTATAAAAACGACACAACCCTTAAAGCAACAAGAATTCGAAAAAAGGTTTTGAATTTCTTTTAATTCTTCAAAGGCAGGCCCAGTCATTGTTTGTTGAAATCACAACAAAATTAAAAAAAGAGATTTCTACACAACAGGATTCTTGTTTTGTAAGGATCTTTTTTTTCAAAAACCTTAAAAAGAGCAATATTTAAATGGTATATTGTTCTTTTTCTTTTCATTGTGCAAGTTTGAGAATTTGTTAAAAAGTCTGTCATGGCAACATATGCAACAGTTTTTTATTTTTTTCTGTTGTATCTGATCTTAATCCAATTTTTATTAGAAATAGGGAGGAAATTTTGGAAATTCCGCATTAAGTTTGAAGAAAATGAAAAGTATAACGTAGATTTGTTTGGTTTTCTTCTTTTTTTGGAACAAGGTGTAAAGTGATAAGTTATCATTAAGTTAAGAAAAGAAGGGCTTTTTTTGAAAATTGTGTAGAAATTTTTCACACTTTTGTTAGAATGTTTATTTCGAAGAACATCTGATTTTTTATATGGCGCCTTTTGTTCTCAATTCTTAATTTTAATAAGGACAATTTCTTTTTTTTTAATTTAATTCTGTTATATTCATAATTGTTTAGTTTTGTTTTTTTGCTGTTAAAACTATTTGATTTCTTTTCTGTTTGTGCTGATTGATGGGGGCTTCTGTTTTGAGTTATTAAGGAAATTTAGATTTTTTTGAAACATTGTTTACTTTATTGAAAAATTTGTTATTGCTTGCTTTAAAGTTTAACGGAATTTCATAATTTTTTAATTTAAAGCATTAAAGAAACAAAAAAAAAAAAATTTTTAAATTTGTAAAAATATGATTTTTTTTCTTTAGCAACATGTTGCTAGGATTAAAATGTTTGAGCAACATCTTGTTATTTGTAAAAATTTGTTAAATATTCCTTAGCAAGCAAAAAATTGTTTTTAAAAACCCTTAAATGTGATAAATAATAAAGATTTAAAGTTCAGCAACATGTTGCTAAGATTCAAAACTTGCTCCCTAATATAGATTTTTAAAATTTCTATTGAATTTAAAATTTGTATTATCTAAAATTGTATTTAACTTTTTTAATTTTGGAAATAATGAAAACTGAAAGCTTAGCAACATGTTGCTAAGATTCAAGAGTTTCTGTTTTTTATAAAAATTTTTTAGTTTTACAATATTTGGAATATTTGTTATATAAAATAATATGAGATTATGTAAATTTATTCAATATTTAGAATTGAAAGTTCTGCAACATGTTGCTAAGATTCAAGAGTTTCTGATTTTTATAAAATTTGTTTAGTTTTACAATATTTGGAACATTTATTATATAAACTAATAAGAAATTATGTAAATTTATCCAATATTTAGAATTGAAAGTTCTGCAACATGTTGCTGAGTTTCAGTAATTGTTTTACTCTGATTTTTTCTTTGTTTTTGTCAACATTTTCTAAATTCTAAATTTTGAAAATATCTTTATTTTCTTTAATATTAGTGGAAATAATGAGGTTTTCAAATTCAGCAACATGTTGCTAAAGTTAAAATGTTGTAGAACAAATAAATTTTTATTAATTTCTTTTAGTTTTTGTAAAGTAAGTAATAATGCTTTACAGTTTTATTAAAAAACTTAACTTTTTTGTAAAAATAACAAAATTTTAGAGTTCAGCAACATGTTGCCGAGATTATTTATTTGTTTAAATACAAAATTTTAGACTTTTGTGTAAAAATCCTGTTAATTTTAGTAAATAACATTGGAAAAATTATTAAAAAACTTTAAACTTTGGTAAGATATTAGAATTTCAAAGTTCAGCAACATGTTGCTAAGGTTTCAAATTGTTTTAAACAAGTAAAATATATGTTTATTTTAGATAATTATAAAACTATTTTACTTGTAGTATTTTAAGTTACAAGGATTAAAGTTCGGCAACATGTTGCTGAGTTGCAAATTTTTTTGCAACATGTTGCTGAAAAATATTTTAAGCAAATTTCAAATTTTTTTCTAAATAAGATAGAAAATCATTTTTTTGTTATTTATTTATAATAGGCAACATGTTGCTAAGATATTTTTGGCCTTAACATTATTTTGAATCATAACAAATTTTGTATTTTCTTTAGTTTTTTTTTTTTTGTAGATTCATTTTATCATGCTGTGTGTTTATACTTGTTAAAATGATTTATAGCTTTTTAACCACTTCCAAATTATTAACCAGAAACATACACAAAAAATTTTATTTTTGGCAACATTTTCTTTTTTTCAATTTTTTTTTTGTTTGCAGCCATTTCTCTTAAAACTGTTTGGTATTTAAACAGCAACAGCAAAATGTTGCAAATTGCGTGCATTATTGTTTACGCTAGTTTTAATGTCAAAGAAAAACGCTAAGTCAATTTTATAGATATTTTCTTGCTGAAAAACCAGTTCAGCAACTTTAGCTTCAATTGTTTTGGCTTTGAAGAGAAAGATAGTTTTTGTTGTTGTTGTACCAAGCAGCAACCATGTTGTTGTATTGGCATTATGGAAAAAAATATACATTGTTACCAGTTTTGTTTATAGATTTCTTGGTCGAAAACCAAAATTCAGTCAATAAAGTTTCTTTTTCTTCTAACATATCTTATCAGCTGAACGGAGAGCTATAGATTTTGTTTAGTTTTGAGAATCTTATGTTTTGTGAGTTCACTAATTGCTTTAAAAGTTAAGTCTTGCATCTGGTGAATTATAATAATTGTTAGGGTAAGGCCTTTTTTCGAAAACCTATAATCAAATATGGTCTTATTTGTTTCATAAAACAATGGCCAATTTGCTAGAGCTCTCTTTTTAACAAAAAAGGGTTGAAACTCTTTATGGCTCGCTCTCAATTTTTTTAAAACTCGATTAATGATTAATAGGTTTTTTTAATATTCCTTAAGAATCTGCCTTTATTTAGACCAGATTTGAATAATAACAAAACTTTTGTTGCTATTTTATTAATTTTGCTCAGCATATGACTTTTGTTTGGGGAATACACCTTTAATGATTTATGGGCCCCCATCATTAGTCTCACATATGTTTTCGTTTTACGTTTTAGGCCCCTCGTTTTTAACCCTTTATCCCCCAACAACAACCAAAAAAAAATCTTTATGGTTTCGCCAATATATTCAAAATAAACTATAAAAAATTATACTTTGTTTATATACATTTCTTGCTCTTGATGTTGTTGCTGTTATTCTCATATTTGTTGCTAGTGTTTTTGGTGCTATAAATGTTGCTATACTTTTGGTTTTATTATTGTTTAGGTTTTATTTGGTTGAATTTTATGGCTCCTATACAAAAGTGTATCTTCCTTTTGAAATTTTTGTGGATTTGTTTATACTACTAGGTGGCATTTTATCTATTTATTGCTTTAGTGATTTTTATCTAAGTGTGTGGCTTTTATTGTAAATGTTTTTAGTTCGTTTTAATTTTGTATTTTTTTTTTTCATTTTGGTATTTTTGCAAAACTGGTCTACTACATAAACCTAAAATATCATACCAAAAACAAAACAAAAAAATCTTTTTTCCACAATTTTTTTTTTATGACATCAAGTGTATACAAATGTTAAATTTCCCTTTGGTATAGGCTTATATGCAGCAGTCAGAGTAGGCTTATCTATAGACAGGGATTTCGTCAGAAAAAAAAAAGAAACATGTTGCCTAACACAAATACTTAAACATTTTATTATATGGAATTTTTTCCATAGTTTTTCTTTTTTTTCTCGTATAAAAGAAGAGACAGGAATTAGTCATGGCATGATGGGAAACAAACATGACATATTTTTAGCCAGCAACAAAAAAAAAAGTATGAGGAAAAAACCTCAAAAAACAGGTACATTGTTGTAGATTTGTGTAACTAGAGTTTGGAGAGATGTCTACATAACATCTAACACTTTTTAAATCCTAAACAATATCCTGCTGGTTTGTTAGATTTTAAATACTAATCTCTCTTAAAAACAAAAAAATATATGTATATGGGAGGTCTTTTCCAAAAACTACTAAAATAGAAAAACTCTAGAAAATAGACAATTTTAACAAATAAAAAAAAAAACTGAACTAAAAGTATAAATTTTTGAAAAAATGTCTAGTTAAATGCTTAGCAACATGTTGCTAAACATTTCAAAGAAAAAAAATCTTAGAACTTATTAAAATGTTATTAAAAATAACATTTGGCTTTAATTATTCATTTTATTCTGATTTTTCCAAATAATAAAACCTTAGCAACATGTTGCTAAGAATCAAAATTTAGGATTTGGCAAGATTGACAATTTTAACATAGATATAAGACCAAATGACCAAATAATTTTGATATTTTATGATAATTTTAAGTTATTTGTATTTAAAACTTTGAAAATAATGTCTAGCAACATGTTGCTAAGATATATTTTGGAAAGGTTCTGAGTACATTTTTGAATAGTATACAATTTTAGATTTCCCAAGCAATTCTTATTTTATTAAGAGTTAATTTTAAGTTATTTGGGCTTAAAAACATTAAAATAATGTTTAGCAACATGTTGCTGAGTTTTCGTTTTGGAAGCTTTGAAGTACTTTTTTCATTTCCAAAACAGATTGAGGTTTCTTTTAAAGATTCCTATTCGAACTAATTGATTTATATAAAATTTGTTTTAGTTTTCTTTAGTTTTTTTTAAGTTTTTTTTTTAAAGGCAACATGTTGCTAAGAAATCCTTTAGCTAACTATAACTTTAATTTATAAATTTTAAAGACTTTTAAAAGATGTTCAATTAGTTTTAAATAATATTATGTGATTAAACCATATTTTGTTTTAGTTGGCTTAAGTCTATCTTTAGCCACATGTTTGGGCTTAAAAACATTAAACTAATGTTTAGCAACATGTTGCTGATATTTACTTTTTGAAAGCTTTGAAGTACTTTTTTCATTTCCATAATAGATTGAGGTTTCTTTTAAAGATTCCTATTTAAATTAATTGATTTATATAAATTTTAGTTTTCTTTTGTGTTTTTTTTAAAGGCAACATGTTGCTAAGAAATCCTTGATGATGTCTGTAACTTAATTTTATAAATTTTTAAGACTTTTAAAAGATGTTCAATTAGTTTTAAATAATATTGTATGAGTAAGTCATATTTTGTTTTAGTTGACTTAATTCTGTCACTAGCAACATGTTGCTAAAGATATTTTTTTAGCATTTTAAAGATAAATTTTATTTTTCTTGAACATTTAAAGAAAAATTATAAAATTTTTAAATTTTGTTCTCATGGCAACATGTTGCTAAGAATAAGTTTTTGCAGTTCTAAAGCAGTTTTATATATTAAGAAGAGCTTTTAAAGTGTTTTAATTGGCTTTAAGGAAAATTGTATGTTCAAGTCAATTTTTGCTTAAAATTTGCTTATTTTTTTTCTTAGCAACATGTTTAGAAACATGTTGCCAAAGATATACTTTTCTTAATTTTGACTTTTTAGACATCATTTTTTATGTTTTGATAATTCTGCAGCGAAATAATGACATTTTTAAATTTGTACCCTTGGCAACATGTTGCTAAGTAATACTTTTTTTTTGCAATTTGCTAGGTTTGGAATAGTTTTTTAAAAGTTTTGGAATTTTTATAATTGTTTTGAAAGAAAATCGTTTGATTTAGCTAACATTTTCTTAAGTTTTGCTTAATCTTTTCCTTGGCAACATGTTTAGCAACATTTTGCTTAAGATTCACATTTGTAAATTTTGACTTTTTAGGCATACATTTTTATATCTTAATAATTTTGCAACAAAATCATGGAATTTTTAAAGTTTATCTCTTGGCAACATGTTGCTAAGAAATACTTTTTTGCAATTTCCTAGGTTTGGATGAGTTTTGGGATTTTAATAAATATTTTGAAAGAAAATCGTTAGTTCGTGCCAATTTTTCTTATGTTTTGCTGAACTTTTTCCTTGTCAACATGTTTAGCAACATGTTGCTAAAGAAACACATTTAACTATTTTTAACTTTTAAGGCATATTTTGGGATTTTTTGATTATTTTAAAGCAAAATAATATAATTATGAAATTTTTATATTTGCATCATGTTGCTAAGAAATACTTCTGCAGTTTCATATGTTTAAAAGAGTTTTGGAGGTTTTTAACTAATTCATTAGAAGGTCGTTTGATCTAGCTAATATTTTCTTATGTTTTGCTTAATTTTTTCCTTGGCAACATGTTTAGCAACATGTTTCTAAAAATCCACTTTTGCCAATTTTGACTTTTAAAGCATAAATTTAGATTTTTTGATTACTTTTGAATAAAATCCTAAAATTTTGAAACTTTTTCTTCTATATTTCTATGTTTTTTAACCGTTAATCTTAATTTTCATTTAAATGAATCACCCAAAAATTTTGTCATATTTTTCGCTGGTCAAACTTTTTTCTTCGCCTCAATGTGTGAATTATATTTATGTTGCCTTTAATTATTGAATATGATTTATTAGCCAGCAACAAAAACTTGACTCTGCAACATTTATTATGTGAATAAATGAAAAAACAAAAAAAAAAATGTTATAATGTCTTTCAACTGTCTGCAAAATTTGTGTGTGCGAGTTAATAAAAGATTATGATTTAAAGCGTTTTATATTACCGTTGAGCTTTTTTTTTTTCAATTCGTATAAACATTTTTTGACAAATTACTTGATTAAAAGGTTAATTTGTGTTAAAGATTGTTTTTTTTATTTAATGGATTTCCATAATTAAAGAAAATTTACGTAAATTTTGTATTTTGTTTTACTGATATTTAAAATAAAATTTATAATTTTGTTTTAGCTTTATTTTTATACAAGCGGCCATAAATTTTCATAAATCTTTAAAAATGTAGCTAAAGCCTCTTGTCAAATCACAACACATGATATATATTTTAATAAAAAGTTAAAGGCTCGGGGTATTAAATACAAATAAACTACTGGTTTTTCATTTTGATATGATTGTTGGCAAAAAATAAGCAAAAATAAGCAAAAATAGAGAATATTTATAAAATTTCAATAGAATTTTTCTGAACACTTGAAATGGGGACTTTCGCTAAAGGTAGGGATTTCTTTTATAGCCGAGCACGTTTATGAGGGGTCTTTAGTTTTCACTGATTATACAATTTTTTGTTAAAGGTTTTGTATTCGTTTGCACTTTGTTTTAAAAGTGAGACATTATTGACTGGTTTTTTTTAGCAAAATGTTATAAAATTTTTACGGACTTATTATGACTCAATTTTGTTTTTCTATGCTCACGTGATTTGAAGATAAGATATTTGGCTTTTAAATTAAAAATTCCCAAACGGTTCATATTAAAAATACCCTTTCACAAAAGTGGCGCCTGTTTTTTTTTTCTTTCCAACAAATTTTCTTAACTAATTATATGTTTTTTTCAAATTATCTTCTTTTTTATCTTTTTTTTTTTGGTAATTTAAAAGATTTGGTTACCAAAATACCGAGATTACTTTTTGTATACATTCCTAATTAAACACCTACTTTTTCAATTTCATTATAATAATAATTTTCAAGATTTCTTTAATAGTTTTTCAAATATTGTACATAATGTTATCTATGAATGAAATTAACCCAAAAAATAAAAAAAATGATATTGAAATTTTTAAACCTTTACTCTAAAGATTAGTAATGACTCTGGAGATTTGTATTTTTATATGAAAAAATTTAACCTACAAAATTATAAAAGTGTAGTGCATCATGTTCAGTCTACATTTGCCTCAGTTTAGTCATAAAATCATAAAGATAATGAAGTTTTTTTTTTTATAGCAACATACGCAGTGGTTTTTATTTTTATACTGTTTTATGATTGTTTGCCTTTTGGCATTTCAAATCAGGAAATATGACGTATTAAAGATACCCTAAACTCTGAACATAATGTTTATAAACATTGTTTAGAAACAAGTAGCTAAGACAAAAGTCGCTTTAAACTACTCTCTGTAGTTCCCTAACTTCCCAATTTTATTATTAATATTCTTAATTTTCATTGTCACAAATGTTACAAATATCAGCATTAAAACATTAAATTGTAATAACAATTTCTTATTTGTAATATTTGCTTAAAGTGTGTGTATCACACTCGTTTACAAAATACTCCTAGTATATACGTTTTTATTATCTTTACAATGCTCTAGCAGCAAAACTGCTACCTATAATGTCTATAAACAGTTTTTTTTTTATAATGTACAATTATTATTATTTTTTTTAGACGCGACAGTAAAAACTTGGTTAAACATTAACTACCATAAAATTTCAACAACAAGAAATGATAATTTTTGTGTAACTCTATTCATTAAAAAAAAAGACCAAACGTTCAGATACCAACAAGAAATGTTTAAAGGGAATTGAAGAAAAGTAAATACGGCTGCCAGAGTCAATATTTATTTAAAAAATTTTCAAATCTGTTTAATAAAACACTGAAATGCTGAAAAAGAAAGAACAAAAAAAAAAATCTCGAGTTTTTACAGGTAAACAGTTTATGGTCATATTTATTTAGATAAGCATGATTAGAGAGCGAAATTGGTGTAACTAGAGAAGTAGAAGAACACAAAATAATCAGAATTTTATATCAAAACAAATTTACTTTCACTGAAATAGAGGGATTCTTGGTTTTGTTGAACAAACATCCGGGATTTGAAGAGATTGGAAAGAAAAAAATCTTAATAAAATTAGGTTATTTCGAAAATGGGCAACATGTTGCAGCAACAAATTATCTTAAAAAAGCAAGAAATTATTAGTGAATATAAATTAGTAAAAGTAACCATGGAAGAAGGCAAATCTCACCTAATATAGGGAAATGAAAAGTCTGGCAACATGTTGCTGAACTATATTTTGGTATAAAATTATTCATATTCAAATTCAAATAAATCATTTTAAATAATAAGGAAAGATTAATATTGCAAAAATGTAAATTTTTGATGATATACACGAGTTTTTGCTTTGGCAACATGTTGCTGCAACATTTCTGGATAAGTTAAATTACTTAAAATTCATAAAATTATTGAAATATCATAATAAATAGGTTTACAAATATGACATATTACTTAATTTTAAATAAAATTACTCTTTGGGTTCAGCAACATGTTGCCGCAACATAAAATAAAATTAATTTTACCAAATTTCCAAAAAAAATATGGTGAAATATTTTAATTTTATTAAAGGCAAATTAACCAATCTTAAATGTTCTTGCAAATCAAATGTTTCTGCCTTACTTTATCTTAGCAACATGTTGCTGATTTTTCTTAATTTAGAAAAATTTAAGATTTTATACAATATTTTCATGCCATCATTAAGACTTTGATTATGGCTTTAAATTTTGTATAAAGCAACTCAATTTCGCAACACTTGAACTTGGCAACATGTTGCTAGTTTCTAAAAATTTATCAAAATATAAGATTTTACAAATTTTTTTAACGTCATTAAGAATTTAATTATAGGTTGCTAAGTTTATGAAAAGCAACATGTTTCTGCAACATATAGTTTCTGCAACATGTTGCTGGCTTTCATAAATTTATGAAAATATAATATTTTTAGTTGTATTTTTATATGGTCATGTAAGCTTTAAATAACACTTTAAAGTTTTGTATAAAGAAACATGTTTCTGCAACATTTGGGTTTGGCAACATGTTGCTAGCTTTTAAAAGTCTATGAAAATATAAAAATTTTTATTATTTTTTTATATCTTCATTATGCTTTTTATTTTAGATTTTATATATGTATAAAGCAACATGTTTCTGCAACATATGGATTTGGCAACTTGTTGCCAGGATTTAAAAATCTATGAAATCATTAAAACTTTTAATCGATTTTTATATTATCATTAAGTCTTAGATTATAGCTTTTCAAGTTTATATAAAACAACATGTTTCTGCAACATCTGGATTCGGCAACATGTTGCTAGCACATACAAATCTAGTAAGAAATAAAAACTTTTGATATATTTGTATATTATCATAAAGACATTGATTTAAAGTTTTCAAATTTGTCTAAGGCAACATGTTTCTGCAGCATCTAGATTCAGCAACATGTTGCTAGCTTTTAAAAATCTATGAAAATATAAAAACTTTCAATATATTTTTTTTTGTTTTCATAAAGACTTAGACCATAGCTTTTCAAATTTGTCTAGAGCAACATGTTTCTGCAGCATCTAGATTCAGCAACATGTTGATAGCTTTTAAAAATCTATGAAACTATATAGAATTTTGATATATTATATAATCATAAAGACTTTGATTATAGCTTTTCAAATTTGTATAAAGCAACATTTTTCTGCAACATCTGGATTTGGCAACATGTTGCTAGCTTTTAAAAATCTTTGAAAATATATAAAATTTCAATATATTTTTTTTATTTTCAAAAAGACTTGGACCATTGCCTTTCAAATTTGTTGAAAGCAACATGTTTCTGCAACATCTGTATTTGGCAACATGTTGCTAGCTTTTAAAAATCTATGAAACTGTATAAAATGTTGATATTTTATTAGATTAACATAAAGACTTAAATTAAAGCTTCCCAAATTGGTATAAAGCAACATGTTTCTGCAACATCAGGCTTTGGCAACATGTTGCTAGCCTCTATAAATCATTTGCTTAAAGTATTTTTTTATAACCATAAATATTTTTATTAAAACTTTAAATTTTTTTCAAAGCAACATTTTGTTCTAGCAACATGTTGCTGGCTTTCATTTCTTTGAAAAAACTTAGGAATTTTTAATTTTTTGTGTATTAAAACTAATATTCTTTTCTATTTTTCTTTCTAAATTTCAGATCAGATCACAAAAACCCTACTACACAGCAGATCCCGAAGTCGATTCACTGGTAAGTGTTTTATTATTATTATTATTTTTATTATTACAGATTTATTTATTTTACGAATTCTAAACTTTAACAAACAAAATTACCTTGACCCACAAAACAACATTAGAGTGAAAAAGCCTTATTTTTTGTATAATTTTTTTTTAGTAATCAAACAAATTTAATTCAATTAAATTTAATAAAAAACACACTAGTTTTTTTCTGTAGATACAAACAAGAATTTAAATAAATTTGTCACAATTTTTAGTAGAAAAATTGTCTATATGAGAGACAACAAACATTTTGAAGAAAAAAAAATTATTGAAAACATTTTGAGATTTTTTATTTTTTCAAATTAAATAAATTTGTTTAAAATAGTAAAGAAACAAAATATAAAAAAATTTAACAAGTTCAATGTCATTTAAAAGATTTTAGTTAGTTTAAAGCCCACATAGGATTGGAATTGAAAAAATAGGAATTTTAGTTATTTTTTTAAATAAAATTTTTAGTTTTTTGAAAATAGATTTTTTTTGTTTCTATAAACATTTAATTGCTGGTTGTTAGATTTTAGAATATTTTTTTTTGCATTTTAATTTATTATTGTTGTCGTCATTAAATTGACACTTGAATACAAATGCAAATCAAGTAATTATAATAATTTTATGGCATTTATTATGACTCTACTATATGTTTTTAGTTTTTTTAAAAGCTTAAAATGTTGCTGATTTTTTTTTCGCTCCAATATATGGAAAACCCTTTTTTTCGAGTTATTTGCTATTATTTGGCCAATAATTTTTACATCATAATAATATTTGCCAGTCATTTAGACGGGCCAGCTAGCCAAGCCAAACAGTCAGTTAGTTCACCATTTATGGCTTATATTATTAGTTTATTACCAATTTAAAGGCCAAGAACATGCATTAAATTGTAGCATGTGAATGAAGTTAAAAACATGTAGTAAAAAAGGCAAAAAAAAAAAGAAAAATAACAGCAAAACCAAACCAAAAAAACCATGGACTGTTTAGGTTTTTGCCAGCGAATATACACAGATATATTCAGTCATTCTTCAGTCATACAGTCAGTCAGTCAGAGAACTGTTTGAGCTTGCGTATAACAAGTACTTTTGAAGTCATAAATCATTTTGTCGTCGTAAAACATCATGCATGGATACATGTTGCTGATGCTGTTACATATTGCTAATGTTGCTGGCTGCTGTTTGCTGCCTTAAGATTTTTTCCTTAAATTTAAATGCTTAAACATTTAGTAACACATAGTTACTTAACATAAAATTTTTTGTAAAAATTTTATCGATTTTTGTTTTTGCTCATAAAAACAAAATTTTTGTGAACTAAGCCCTGAAAAAAATAGAAATAAAAATCTTAGTGTCATTTTGAGTATTTGTAAACAAATTTTTAATGACACTTCTTGACTATATGTGTGTCTTACAAATATTATGATCATAAATTTTTAACAGCTAAATTCTAAGGGCTTATACTTAAAATTTAAAAATTTCATTTGTTAAACATTTGTTCTGGGGACCGAAGGGATTATTTTTAATAGTTTTGAGGTTTTTGAGGTAAAAGCTCATAAAAATGTCATTTTCCTTAAAATCTTAATAAAATTTTGCTTAACAAATATATTAAAGATTTCAATTTTTAATTCTAATTCAGTAGAAAAAAATCTTTAAAATTTTAAATTCAATTTTTTAAGAATCCGGTTTGTCTCTTAAAAAAGTTGTTTCAAAATTTTTTGATTTTTGTTTTGATCATCATTCCTTTTTTTAATAATTTAAATTTATTTTTTTAAGAGATTTAATGAATAATTTTTTTCTTCATGCTTAGAGGTCAAGGTGATTTTGTTTTATTTAATACAAAAAAAAAAGTTTAACAAATTTAAAATTAAATTGATTTCCAAAGAAAAAAAAAAACAAATATTTAATAACAATTTTTTTAACTTTTAATTTCAGATGGTGCAAGCAATACAAGTACTTCGGTTTCACCTTTTAGAATTAGAAAAAGTGAGTATTTTTTCATGAATTTTAACATATCCCATAAAAAAAACTAAGAAAAATGCCTTAAATTTTAGGAAAATCACTTGGCAACATGTTGCTGAAACATATAAATTAACACAAAATTTAAGAATAATATTAAAAAGCAAAGGAAAATTGCTTTTAATTAAAGAAAAACATTTAAATTTTTAAGAAAATCAATAAAATTTTTTTAGCAACATTTTGCTGAAACATCTTGTTGAACACCAAATTGAAGAAAAATACTTTTAGATAAAGAAATATAGATAAAAAACCATAAATATATTAGAAAAATGTCTTAAATTTGAAGAAAATGCCAAATAGTCTCTTAGCAACATGTTGCTGAAACATATAAATTAACACAAAATTTAAGAAAAATATTAAAAAACCATGAAAAATGCTAAAAATTGAAGATACACATTTTAAATTTTAAGAAAACTCCTTAAAATTTTCTAGCAACATGTTGCTGAAACATCTTATTTAACACAAAATTGAAGAAAAATACTTTTAAATAAGGAAATAGAAATAAAAACCATAAAAATTTTTGAAAATGTCTTAAATTTGAAGAAAATCCCAAATAGTCTCTTAGCAACATGTTGCTGAAACATATAAATTAACACAAAATTTAGAAAAAATATTAACAAACTAAGAAAACTGCTTTAAATTAAAGAAAGCCGTTTTAAATTTTAAGAAAATCTCTAAAAATTTTCTAGCAACATGTTGCTGAAACATCTTGTTTTACACCAAATTAAAAAAAAATACTTTAAAAAAATAGAAAGAAATAGAGAAAAAACATTAAATATACAAGAAAAATGCCTTACATTTTAAAAAAATCAAAAATCGTCTCTTAGCAACATGTTGCAGAAACTTGTGGCTTAATTCCAAATTTAAAGGAAAATACTTTAAAACATATAAATAATGACAGAAACCTAAGAAATTAAAGAAAACTGACACAAAATAAAATAAAATCGAAAGCAATATCTTAGCAACATGTTGCTGAAACATGTTGTTATAGATAAAATTTAAATTTAAAGAAATACTTTAAAATAGGAAAATAAAATTAAAGAAAAATGTCTTCAATTTAAAGTTAATCCAAAGCCATCTCTTTGCAACATGTTGCTGAAACATAAGGCTGGAACCCCAAATTAAAAAAAATACATGAAACCTAAGAAAAAAGTTATAAGTTAAAGAACCGTGAATTAAATTTAACAAAAATCCCTAAAAATCTTCTAGCAACATGTTGCCGAAACATGTTGCTTAAAACAAAAATATAAGAAAAATTCTTTAAATTAAATAAAAACCATAAAAACTGGCTTAATTAAGAATATTAATAATTATAAAAAGATTAAAACTTCTTTTTTACTATATTTAAAAATGTTGCTGCAACATTTTACTCAAACTCATTATAACAAAAGCCTTTGTTTTTCAGATTTTATAACTTCCTTTAAAGATTTTAATCATTTTTATGTCATATTTAAATTAATTAGTTTTCTAAATTAATAACAACTCCCTCTAAACACACACAAAATATCACATTAAAACCTTTTTAAAAATGCTTCTAAAATTAATTACCCTACACTTTAGGAAATTTAAATTTCAAACCTGAAACATCAACAAAACAAGTTCCCCATTATGGTTCTTTTTTTTTTTTTTGTTCGAAAAAAACAATTAATATACAAATTAACAGAATTTTGTGCACTGAAAAACTTCACGCTTAATAAATAAAAACTCTAAAACTTTCTTTGTTAGACGAACTCACTCTAAAACTCATCCCTCGTTTTTTTTTTCTTCCATTATAGCTAAGCCCGAGAAATTAATTAAACAAATGTTAAGCAAACCATGACCAATTGAAAGAGCCAGACTTTGATGAAAATTTCGGTTTTGTTATACAATTCCTAAATAGTTTTTGAAAATTTTTGTATCAAAAACTTAAAATTTTCCCAAATCTATTAAGATTTCCTTTGGCTGCTTGAAAAAAAAAAATTGTATTTAAATTTTTTTCTTAAATAAGTAATTATGTTAATTTTTTTAAATTATCTCAAAACCCACTTTTTTAGCTTAAATAACAAGTTTCTTAATATGGCTTAAAAAATTTGTTTTAATTTTTTTCAAATTGTAATTATTTCCATATTTTTTTTTTGTCTAAAACAAAATTAAATAATCTTATCTTAAAAAGGAAATCAAATAGCATTTTTGTGTTGTTTTTCTCTGAAAAAAATTATTTAAATTAGGAAAAATAAATATATGGCTTGATTTCAATGAGAGATAAACATTTGAGAAAAAAATAATAAATTGTAAAATTCTAATGATGAAAGTTTATTAATAGATCAAAATCTTGTTGAATTTAACTAATTTCTCAAAATGGTGTACATTTTTTAAATTTGTATGCAATTATCTGCTTTATTTAGCTTAGCAACATGTTGCGGCAACATATCTCTGAGCAGAGCTTTGCTCAACATTTCGTGCAAAGTTCTTATGTTTAATTCTGTAATGTATATATACATTTTTGTTAAAGGTTTTTAGTGTTTATGCTGAGAAATCTCCTTGAACTAGGTCTAGCAACATGTTGCAGATACATTTTTTCTGACAAAAGTTGTCTTAAAATTTTAAGAAAAACTTTTGAATTACATCCATTAATTTTAGTTACAGAATTATAGGGTTTTACTAATAAATTCCTTAAATTTGGCTTAGCAACATGTTGCTGCAACATTTTGATTTTTTTCTAAATAAAGCCAAAATTACAAAATATTAGCTAAGAATGATTATAGATTTTTATTAGGCAAAATAAAAGCATCTAATTTCATAATGTTGCAGCAACATTTTCAAAGTGTTGCTAAGCTTTTTCTTAGCAAATTTCTTAGTATTTAATACTTTAAGCAAAACTTTAAAGAAACTTGAAGCTTTTAGTTTTGATTCCTGCAAAATATGTTGCTAGCAACATGTTGCAGCAACATTTCTCATATAAAACTTAACTTTTTTATACTAAATTTCTTAATTTCAACCTTCCTTCAACTAATAACTTCATTTCTTTTTTGTGATAAATTCTTAGCAACATGTTGCTGCTGGATGAAACATTCTTCATGCTTTATTACGTATGAATCTCACGTTATAATTTCTTCATTAACTATGGTATTTTGTAAATATTCCCCACTCTGTCATAACTTTAGCGTTATTAACTTATCACGAAGCAAATACACAAAACGACCACAAATTATCGTAGAACGGACAATTCGATTTGAGATTTTTTTATGCTACCAATTTTTTTTTGCGTTGTTGTTGCTCTTAACTTTAACGAAATAGTTAACATACCACCCAAACACTGGTTGTGCCGGACTGAATGGCTGGTAATAAAAAGGAATTTTTTTAGTTGAATTATTTTCTTCAATTCCTTTAACTCTCAGAAACTTCAGACAATTTCTTACAACCTCCTCCCTCCTCCTACTGCTAGTCGTGGTCAATCCATAGCTTAATAAACAAAAAGAATTGTTATATGTGTCTCTGTTCGGTTTTTTTACATACATAAATTTAACATTAAACAAAAATGTGCATGTTTGTTTGTCTGTCCTTCCATATGTCCATCCGTCCTTCCTCCCATACGTCTTAGGTTCTGTGGACTTTATTTCCACTTTAAGAGTTATATTGCAATAAAACTGCATTTTTATATTATATAAATCTTTGTACTGCAAAATACTCACGTTTGTTCGCGTAATGTAACAGACAATGACAATAACGAGTCATTTTAAGGCAAAACCCCAACCAAAACAGCCATTCAGTCATTGAGTCAGTCAGCATTTTGCTCGCTTAACATGTCAAATTCAACACTTGACAAATTAATCAAAATTATCATTAACAATGCATCAACACACTGTTTCAAGCAACACAGAGCCACAACCAGCAATGAGATGCTGTGTTACTGCTGCTGCTGGTATGAGAATTCTACTATCGCTGTCGAGGATGACTCTACCACCACGACATGATGATGCTGAGGCTGATGATGGTGCTGCTGATGTTGTTGTATGCATTTTTTGATGATGTTGCTGCAGCAGCTTATGATGTTGATGACAATGATGATGATTTCAATGGTTATGAGCTGATTTTACTGTATTTTATACTGGCCCGTCCAGTTTTGTTTTCTTTTTTTTTTTTTGTCTTTCTTTCTCAAGAGTTTGTAAGAAGAAATCCGGGAAAAATTATTCTGGGCTTTTTTTTGTTTGTTTTTTGTGAAAAAGCCATAACAACCATAAAGAAAACATAACAATTTATAAAATGCATAACAACTGCAAATTCAAGGCAGTTGAGAGAGATCGAACAATTTTTTGTTGGTTTGTTTCAAACATGTTTAGAATGTTTAAAGAAGTTCCTTCAGGGAAAATTTTTTTCAAAAATTTTTATTTTTTGAAAAACGTCATAATGGGTCTAGCAACATGTTGCAGAATTATGTTTTTGGTCAAAGTTTATTAAATCTAACTAAAATTTCCAAAATTTTAGTTTTCCGTATAAATTTTGGTTAAAAATAAGGCTTTTTAGCTTAGCAACATGTTGCAGAAACATGTTTCTTAATATAAGTTTCCTCAAAATTTTCAAAATAATTTCTTTTCATAATTTAAAAGCATTTTAGTTTTATAGTTATAGGACAAATGCGTTAAAAACTGTTAAAATACTTCCAGCAACATGTTGCAGAAACAAATTTCTTGCTTACTTATATTAAATATAACAAAAATTATATTTTTTTTTACAATTTTTTGCAGAAATATGTTTCTGTACAAAACTTTCTTAAATTTCTCTTAAATTTAAAAGAATTATATTTTCCCTTTAATTTTTGGACAAATATAATGATTTTTAGCTCAGCAACATGTTGCAGAAACATGTTTCTTAATATAAGTTTCCTCAAAATTTTCAAAATGAGTTCTCTTCCTAATTCTAAAGCATTTGCCTCTATTTTAGTTAAATAATTATAGGGTAGAGGCGTTAAAAATTGTTAAAATAGTTCTGGCAACATGTTGCAGAAACATATTTCTTGCTTACTTATATTCAATATAAGAAAAATTATATTTTTTTCACAATTTTTTACGTAAATACCTCGAGTTTTTGCTTAGCAAACATTTTTCGTTAAAAATTTCCTCAAAATATGTCTAGCAACATGTTGCTGCAACATTTCTAGTTATTAACCAAAAAGCATTAAAAGTACTTTTAAAAATTATAGATAAAGTTTTCAAAATAAATAAATAATAAATTTTTTCTCAAAATATTTTTAATTTTTTAATAAAAAAGCTTTAAAAGTACCTTTAGCAATTTTACTTAAAGTGCCAAAGATGATTTGAAGAAAATTGTCATAAAATAAGTCTAGCAACATGTTGCAGCAACATTTTATGATTTATATTTAAGATAAAACTAAGAAAAAATGGCTTAGTATGTTAAGAATATTGTTCTATTTTAGGAATTTTAAGAAAAGTAACCAAAATTTTTCGAGTGTATGATCTCAAAACTTTCTCGTGTTAAGGCCTCACTTAACAATTGTTAAACAATTTTCTATTTTGGTAAAGATTTTTTTCTTCAAAACTTAAAGTTTAAAAAGGAATCATTTATTTTTTCTTATCTTTTTAACTTTTTTTCCTCCTGTTTGTCTCAGTTTTTTTCAAAAACCAGTCTTAAAACAACAGTTAAGACCTCTATCCCAACTCCTGTCCTGTCTGAGTTGGTAGTAAAAAACGCAAAAAAAAAAAAAATAGCAGGCAGGCATGTGTTTTTTGTTTTGGTGACAATAACATTGACCGCAAACTTTTTGGTAAGACTCTCTCTTGCCGCGTCCGACTCAAAATATAAAAATCTACAAAAGCCAACAATATGTATTTTTATTCATTTTTTTTTTGTTTGTTGCCGATGTTCAGAGTCAGCTAACTGACTTAAGTTTGGCGGGATGACTGGTCAGTTAAATGTTGCACAGACAAAACAAAAAAAAAATGTATCTTAAACCAGTTTGTCAGGTTCAAAATGTTGCACACACATAAAATTTAACAGTGACACAAAAACTTTATTTTTTTTCTCCAAGCTTACAGCTTAAAAAGCCAGATAAATCTTGAAAAAAAGCTTTTACACACTCAATGTTTTTTTTTTTTTTTTGTTGCTTTCAAACCTTATCAATTGAAAGCTTAAACTTTTTCTTATTTCAAAAAAAAAAAAAAGAAACAAAAAAATCAGCTTAAACATTATCTTGAAAATTTTATCAAAAACATTAACTTTAAACTCAAGAAAAAAGCAGCAACTAAACGCATTTTTTCTCTTAACCTTAAAAAAAAGTTTTACAAACTGGCCATGATGTGTGTTACTGTTTAGCCATGGTTACCATTGTTGAAATGATTCCTTTAGGCCAATATGCATATGAGTTTGAAAGACAACAAAAAAAAACTCTGTTTAAAATAAGTTAAGAAACTGATGCATATTTATGCCAATTTTTATGTTACAGCCGGCCAAACAGTCAGCCAGCCATTCATAGCCATAACCATTGTCAAAACCGGCCGGCTTAATTTGCCTTCTCCAAAGGGTTTACTCACACATTCTTTGTTTAAAACAATGCGCCATTTTTTGCTGAATATAGAATAAAATATATACATATAGAAGAGAAAAAAAAATCGCAAACGCAAAAACTAATTTGCATGTCTATCATGAAGTTGATGGGTTTTTTAAAAAAGCAACAAGAAAAAACTGCTAAATACATTTTTTAAATTAAAATTTACATAAAATTAGCTGGTTGTAATGAAACAGGCCTAAAGCTCCGTTTTCTTTAAGAAAAGTTAATTATTTTGAAAAATACGTTTAAAAAAAATTATAGCAAAAAGCTTTTTGAAAGTTTTAGAGCTTTTTTAAAAGCTTTAAGGTTTTAAAGGCCTTTTTTCAAGAAAAGCTAATTATTTAAAAAAAATTATTAAAACAAAAAAATTTAGCAAAAAGCTTTTTAAAAGCTTTAGAACTTTTTAAAAAGCTCTAAGGTTTTAAAGACCCTAGGATCTCTGTTTTAAGTTTTCTTTAAGTTTAAGGCATTTTTATTTTTAATATATCGAAAATAATACAAGTTTTTGTAAAAAAACTTTATCAAAAGAATAAAAAGTGAAAGCTTTCAGCTTTTAAAAGATTTTTCTAAAAAACAAATTTTTAAATTAGAAGTTCTTCTGTCTCTATTTTTAGTTATCTTAAGATTTAAGGCATTTTTCTTATTAATTTTACAAAAACTAACAGCTTTTGTGAAAAATCTTTATTAGATTATTAAAAAGTGAAAGCTTTTAGTGTAATGGATCTATTTTTGAAACACTCTTCTGGGTATTTTTTATACTATACAAGATTTTTATGTTTATTCACGAAAATTTCGAAAGCTTTCACGTAAACCTAAGAATTTAAGAAAAAGCTTTTGATGTTTAGGTTTGAGTTTTTGAAATTCTTTAAATTTAAAAAATTCTTTTCTTAAATTTTCATTAAACTTAGAAGATTTTGTATAAAATTTTAAAAATATTGCTTTTTATATCAAAAGCTTTTAAGGTAAATATCATTTTGAATAAAAGCTTTTAATATATTGGCTCATATTTCAATAGATATTTGTTTAAAGTTAAGGAATTCTAAAAAGCTTTCATTATAACTGGAGCTTTTAGTCAAAAGCTTTCTGTTTATAAGAGAGTTTTAATTGTTTTCTTTAAACTTCAATATATATTTGTTAGAAATTTTTTTGGAGTTAAGGAATACTTAAAAGCTTTCATTATTGCTATAGCTTTTAGTCAAAAGCTTTCAGTTTATTAAAGAATTTTAATTGTTTTTTTTTAACTCTAATAGATATTTGTTTAAAATTTGTTAGGAGTTAAGAAGTACGTTAAAGCTTTCATTATAACTCAAACTTTTAGTCAAAAGCTTTCAGTTTATTATAAAGTTTTAATTGTTTTCTTTATACTTTAGTAGATATTTGTTAAAAATTTGCTTGGAGTTAAGGAATACTGAAAAGCTTTCATTATAACTCAAGATTTAAGTCAAAAGCTTTCAAGTTATTAGAGAGTTTTAATTGTTTTCTTTATAATTCAAAAGATATTTGTTAGAAATTTGAGAAATCTCAAAAGCTTTCATC
Organism: Stomorhina lunata; assembly: GCA_933228675.1. NCBI lineage: Eukaryota > Metazoa > Arthropoda > Insecta > Diptera > Rhiniidae > Stomorhina > Stomorhina lunata. The sequence goes on along the minus strand of OW121740.1, from coordinate 118,032,443 downwards.
ATAATTTAAGATTTTCCAGGAAAGCTTTCGGTTCTTTGAAGAGTTTTACTCAAAAGCTTTTAGTTTTTTTGTTATATATCTTATCTTTAAGTTATTTTAATTAAATTATTTTTTGGTTTTTATTTAGATATTTAAGATCTTTAATGTTTCGAAGCAATAAATTTAACTTTGCACCATTAAAAGAACCCATTAAACACCAAAATATTAAGTTTTTATTAATATAAGAGAAACCAAAAATTTTTAAGAGAAAAACTAATCAAATCCCGTTCACTTTTTTCTTCTTTTTTCATATTCAACCCCATCAACAACAAAAACTTTTGCATTGAAATCGAAAAAAAATTTATATATCAACTAACAACAAAAATTGAAAACGAAAAATGAAAAATAGGTACATGAATTATGCGATAATTTCTGTCATCGATATATATCATGTCTAAAGGGTAAAATGCCAATAGATTTAGTAATTGACGAACGGGACACCACCAAACCACCAGAATTGGGTTCAGCTAATGGTGAAGGAAGAAGTAATGCCGATTCAACATCACACACCGATGGAGCTAGTACACCAGACGTTGTGAGTACCCCCTTCGCGGGAGCACATGGTCCTATATTGGCGAGCTACAATGCGGTGGTGCACCCATGTTCGTAGTACGATAACGACCTTCTTGCAAAAACGAAGCGGGTGCTCACAATGCCCTGGGATTAAAATAAATTAATAAGATAAAATAAATAAATTTAACAAAAAACGAAAAAAATCTATAAAAAATCACAAAAAAAAATTATAAAAAATTAACAAAAAAAAAATAACAGAAATAACTAAATTAAAGTGTAAATTACCAAAAATTTTAAAAAAAGTTAAATTTAACATAAAAAACATAAGAAAAGAAAGAATATGATAAAACCACGTTTTAATTTTAACTAAAATCTATAATATGACAAAGAGAAAAAGATTGCAACACGTATAGCTTTTAAAAACACCCCCTAAACCCTAAAACATCAAAAGGCTCAAACAATTTTTTGTTGCCAAGTGATTTATGGCTATTGAAGCTGAAATTGTTTAACTGAAAAAAACATGAATACACTCAAAACAAAAAGTGCGTTAATTTAGTAAAAGAAAACAGAAATTGGTTTTTTGTTTTTTTTTTTGAAAGGAAAAATTGGTTTTTAGTTTTAAAATTTTATAAAAAAATTTTATTTTTTTTTAATTTTTTTAAAAGAAAAGGAAAGTGCAAAGTTTATAATTTATTGCAGATTTTTCTTAACACAAAAAAAAATTAAATAAATCTATACGTGCTGCAATTATTTGATTTTGATTAAATAGATTTTTAGGCCTTAAATTTAAAATGTGGTTAAATTTTATGATTTTTTTCTTCTGTGAAAAGCAAAAATATTTTTTCTATTTTTTTCCAAAAAAGAAATTGAAGGCAATAATTAATGAAAAAAAGTATATTTATTATATATAAAAAAAGCCATTTAATTATTAACTAAAATTTTTAAAAAATATTTTTGTTTTTTTTTTATAAAATTATTTTTAAAAAAGAAAAGAAATTTCTATAAAAAAACAATCATAATTATGTTAAAAAAGAAACAATTGTAAAAAGTACCGCAACTTTACAAAAAATCGAAAAAATATTAACTTAAACTTAAAAAAAAGAAAGAACTTCGTTTTTGCAAGAGGCCCATATAGCTCGCCAATATAGTATACTTATTATATAATATTTAATAACAACAAAAAAACTAAATTTTTTAACCCCCCAAACTTTTTTTTAAACCTTTAACGATCATAAAGACCCGGAAAAGGCCCATATTTCAGCTATAACTTTAAAAAGCTTTTATTTTTTTATATCAGTTTTATTCAAAATTTTCAGATATTTTCCAAACTAAAGATTTTCAAGTTTAATGCTCCTGATTGTCATGTTTAAATCAAATATTTTACTTTTGAAATTAAAATTTCAAGTTATTTTTGAAACTTTTTCAAAAGCTTTCACCAAGTGTATATAAATTTGAAACTTTTTTTAATTAAGAAAAAATTTCTAAAGGCTTACTCTAAGTGTATTGTACTAAACTAACAAAGTATATTACAATAGCTTATTTTAAAGCTTCTTCAAAATTAAACATTTTTTTCAAAAGCTTTTACCCGCTTTGTACTTACTATTCTAAACAATTTTAGAAAGTTTTGTATCAAAAATTTTAAACATTTACCAAAGTTTTGTTCAAATTTTTAATTTTTAACTTTTTCCAAATTCTTCAAAATTTTTTCCCAGTACTTTTCGAAAGCTTTAAGCTTTTTTTGTTAAATGGTCTTTAAAGGTTTAATTAAGATGTTTTTTTTTATCATTATCTTACTAACAAAATACTAATTTTTCTTTAGAAAATTTTTTTATTTGTTTTATATTTTGAATTTTTTTTACCATAACTTTTTTGTCACAGTGTATCATAGATAAATTGAAAAGTTTTTAGGTCTTTAAAAGGTTTATTAGCAAACATTAACTTTACTTTTTTTTGGAAAATTTTTATTTTTCTTTATCTCTTAAAAAAAAAACGAAAAAAGGAAACTTCACAAGCTCAACAACAATTTAAGCCGGTGGAACAAACTTATGCCACATACCGCATCAAACATGAAAATGACTTTTAGTTAGAAATTTCTTAAAAATAGCTTTTAAATATATAAAGCTTTAGAAAGGTTTTAAATACAATATAATATAACAGAAAAAGCTTTTAGTGAAGAGTTTTCAAAAAGAAGCCTTCAAATGAGAAATGTTAAGAAAAAGCTTTTAAATAAAAAGCTTTAGGAAAATTAAACTGAACTGAAAATGCTTCTAGAAAAGCTTTTGTTTGAAATTTCGTTTAAAAAGTTGTGTTATATTAAGATTTTCTAAAACATTTTAAAAAAGTTGGAAAAATAACTAATAACTAAGCTTTTTATACTAAGCTTTATCGTAAAGCTTTTTAAACTAAGCTTTTTCATAAAGCTTTCTATAATAAGCTTTTTCATAAAGCTTTTTATACTAAGCTTTTTCATAAACTAAGCTTTTTTATAAGCTTTTTTATAAAGCTAAGCTTTTTTACACTAAGCTTTTTTATAAAGCTTTTTCATTAACTTTTAACAATTTTTAAGTCATGCTTTTAAATGACTGGTTTTTATGATAGGGTTTCCACTTGGTTTTTGTTCAGTCTTATCTTTTTCAATATTTCAGTAAAGCTTTTTTATAGTAAATAACTTAAAAATATAAAAGAAGCTTTCAAATGACAAAGTTTTATAAAACTTTTAAACTACAAAAACTTTTAGAGATGATTTTATATGTTCTTTGCAAAGTTTTTAGTTATTTGTAACTTTCTTCATAGCGAAGCTTTTAAAAAAGCTTTTTGATAAGTAAAATCTTCCAAATAACTAAGTTTTAGATAAATCGTTCAACAAAAGAAGTCTTGGGAATGTATGTTCCGACACTTTTAGTAAAGCTTTTCATAAAGCTTTTAGGAAAGCTTTTCATAAAGCTTCAAACAAAGCTTTTTTATATTATATAAAGAATGCTTTCGAGTTACACTTTCAAATAACAAAGTTTAAGACACAGCTTTTAAATAGCTTTTAATAAAGCTTTTAAAGAAGCTTTTAAAAAAGCTTTTAATAAAGCTTTTAAAAAAGCTTTCAATAAAGCTTTTAAAAAGATTTTAATTCACCTTTTAGAAAAGCTTTTCCCGAATTTTTTAGTTCAGTTTTAGAATTTCTTAAAAAAAAGCTTTTTCTATTTTTTTTTCTAATAAACAAAAATACCTAAAATTCTTAACCCAAAAACCCCCCACAAGTATACGATTTTTTCTAAAAAAACCAACCATTTTTGAAAATCAAAAACGTCCTTTTTAACTAAGAACAAATTACTTTTTTTTACAAATTTTGTTTCAAAGTTTTTTAAATAATTTTAAAATATTTTTAAAAAATACTTACACACACACACACAAAACTTAAGTTCAAATAAGAAGTATACGAATATTCTTAAAAAAAATAATATTTAATAAAAAAAAACTAATAATTTATTATAAATATTTAACAAGGAAAAAAACTAATAAGGCCAGAAAAACCTTTAAAGTGTAATATATTAATTTAACAGAAAAAAAAGTATTTATTAAAGAAAGAAAAGGAAACTTAAAAGTTTTACATTTACAAAATGCAGATATAAGCAAAAATTAACTTTAATTAAAGAAAGAAATTTTTTAAAAAAACTTAAAAATAAATTAACTAACAAAATCCTATACAAAAGAAAGAAAACGATATACGTAATTTTTAACTTCTAATTTTCCTGCTCAGGGTTAATTAGAAGTTACTTCCTTAGATTTCATTATTGAAGAAAAAAAAAAGAAAAATTTGTTTTTAATTTTTTTAAAAAATTAAACCCAAACTTACTTATACTATATAAACTAAACTACAAAAAAAAACTAAAATAAATACTTTTTACTAATAACTCAAGTACTTAAAACTAAAACTTAAAAACGAGGTTACTATTATTATAACTTAAAAGAAAACTTAACTCTTTAAACAAAACAAAAAATTTACTCTAAAAAAAACTAGGAAAAGCTTTAGTAAGCTTTGAAAAGCTCTCACAAAGCTTTTAAAAGTTTCAAAAAAGCTTTTTTCTAAACTTTATAAAAAAGCTTTCGTTAAAGCTTTTTTCCTTATTATGAAAATCCAACTAAAAACAAAGCAAAAACGTTAGGTCTTTAGCAAAAACGTTAGCAGAAAGAATGAATTTTGAAAAGCTATATGGGCAAAATAACAAAAACAAAAAACAATTTTACTAAAACCATTAAAAGTTTTTAAAGCTTTCCTCTTAAGTTGCTTAAAATTTCTTTACAATTTTTTTTTTAATTTTTAAATAGTTGTTGTACTTTATTCTTAACCTTAAACAAACAAAAACAAACAAAAATACGTAAAATAATTTTAAAATTATTGTAAAAATCCCCCCCTCTACCTTCTCTTTAAGAAAAATCTAAGAAAGGCTGTCTTTTGAGAAAAAGCTTTTTTCTCTAGAAGAAGCTTTTCTTTAATTTTCCTCCAAAAAACAAAAATTATACGATAAAAGCTTTGCTTTAATTTACTTTAAATTAAAAAAAAAAAACCTAAATCTTAAAAAAACACACAATGTATACAAAAATTAATTTTAAATTGCTATAAAAAATTGAAAGAAAGAAAAAGAAAATCTTAAAACTTCCTATAACTAATTTTTTTTTATTTAAATAATTTTATATTTTTTTTTATTAAACAAAAAAAGTTGTTGTCTTTATGTTATTTTATATTTAATCTTTAAAGAAAAAAATTTTTAAAAATCTACAAAAAAAAAATACAAAAAATCCTGAAATACGTAATATTTTATTAGGTGATATTTTTATACAATTTTTATTTTTTTTTTAGTTTTACATAAATTTTTATTATTTCCTAAAACAAAAAACAATTATTAAGTTTCTTCTTTTAGTTTTTAGCCAAATTGTAATAAAAAGCAATCAAAAAAATTACTTAAAACAAAAGTTTTGATTTTTACTCTGAAGTTTGTACCTTTGAGATACCCATTAAATCAAATTTTGAACCTTAATATCTCGCTATTAAACAGTATTAAAATTTTTAATCCCTTTTTGTATTAAGGCCTATTTTGTCCTTAAAACAATAAAACATAAATGTTTAGAATACATTTTAAGGTTAATGAACAATAATCGTTTAAGGAAAAAAGCTCTAAATTGCCATTTAAAATTCGAGCTTTTTTACTTTTACACATATTCCTCATTCACCTTAACATCAATTCCTTCCATTTTCGCCACCTAAATAAAGAACAAAACAAGCTTATATTTCAAAAAGAAATCAAGTGCTTAAAGCTGCTTATAAGGCTGATATTAAAAGCCAAAATTTTATTTTATAGCTATCCTAAACTGATAAACTTCAGAGTATTTTCAACAAAAACTTAAAAATTCAAATACTAAAGTTATACGAAAAAAAAACACAACAAAATTTACATTTTTTAAATGTATTAATTTTTAAATAATTTGTATGTATACTATATTATAAATTAAACAAAACAAAAAAAACTTATATATAAATATAAATATTAAAAATACAAACAAAAAAAATTAATATAATTAATATAAATTTATTATTAATCTATATGAAAAGAAACAAACCACAACAAAAAAAAAATGGAAAAAATGAAAGTTAGCCAATAATTAAAAATATATATATTAAAATAATATATTTCAAAAATAAAACAGAATTATAAAAAACAAAAAAATCCTAAAAGTTTTTGAATATTATTTTTGAAGAAAATAAGTCTTGAGGTCAAGGATCGCACGGGATGTCTAATGGAATGCAGAGCAACACTCTAACAACTACTAAATGGATTTCGGAAGGAGGATTTGGTCTTCTTAAAAAATCTGCTTAGAATTTTTTTAGGAAATTAATTTAATTTGATAAAAAGCTCAAAAGAAGCTTTTGATTCTTTAAAAATTGTAAAACTTATTTACAGGATTTATAAAAACCTCTCAAAAAATGTAACATTCCTCGAGCACTGAAAATTATGAAGATATACTTATATACAATTTCTTTAATTTACCTTTCCAAAACTATTTATTAAAAAAAAAACTTTAAAAGCTCTAAATCAAAGACCAAATCAAAAACTATGTATCAAAATTAATTACAAAAGCTTTTAAACACAAACATCGCAAGAAGGCTTTTAATTTAAGCAATAAAAGTTGTTTATTAAAACTGTCGAATAGGAAAAACTGTGAATCAAAGGTTTAGTATAAGTTTAAACAATTTGAAGTTAAAGCTTTTATAGATAAAAATTTCGTAAATAAGGTCAACTTAAAACTTCCAATAAAAGAAATTTTATATTAAGAAAGTTTTGATTTAGAAAGAATAATTGAACTTATATTTTATATTCAAATAGCTCTACATCAGGTTTAATTACAAAAGCTTTTTATTATAAACACTTCAAGAAAGCTTTTACAAACACTTCAAACGAAGATTTATTTGTACATTTAAACAGTTTCCAAAGCTTAATTTATTTAATTTCAATTAAAGCCAAAAAATGTAATATAAATTTAAGCTTTACCAAAGCTCTTGTTAAGTAAAGTGTTTAAAAAAAGTCTTCTTTATCTGCATTCTTAAGTTCTTTCAAATCTTCTTCTTTATCAAAAGTTCATAGGTTTGGGATTTAAGTTTTGTTTTTTCAAAAGTTTTTGATTTTTTATTTAAAAAAATTTTTAATAAAATCAACTTCTTTATCAAAAATCCTAAAAATTTAAAGCAATTGTTGCAATAGCTTTTTGTAGTTCTTTCGATTATTGCAAAAGCTTCTCACAGTTTTATGTTAGGCTTTACATATTTACATTTTGCTTAAACCTTTTTTCCAAAAACTGGTTTCTTTTGTCAAATCTTGTTCAATTTAAAAATCAAAAGCTTTTGATACATAAAATATGAAACAAAATTTTTAACATAGACTTTAAGCATAAGTAATTTTTTTTAATATTTTAATTCTTACAATTTCTTCTAAAGCTTTTAACTGAAAAATATTGAATCTGCTAAATTTTGCCAGTCGACAGCTTTGCTTTGAACTGTTTATATTAACAATGAAGGGCTTAATTGAAGCTTTTATGTTTTACGTTTTTATTTTAAACTTTAAGCTTTAAATTTAAACATTTTATTTAAAAAGCTTTTGATTTTTATAACTTTTAACAAAGCTCTAAGCTTTACATAACTTTATTAAAAGCTTTTGTAAAACTGGTTTACTTTGAAAAGTTTTTAACTTGAAAGCTTTAAGTATTTTTTTATAGAAAAAACTTTATTTTAAATGTTAAGTACAAAAAGCTTATTTAAAGCTTTTAATTTAAAGTCAAAGAAATTGTTGAGTCAGAAAACTATTTATCTAGAACTTTAAGCTTTAAATTGTAACATTTTTTTTAATTCTTAAAACTTCTAACAATGCTTTAAGCTTTACATAACTTTACTTAAAAACTTTGTAAAACAGGATTACTTTAAAAAGTTTTTAACTTGAAAGCTTTAAATTGTTTATAGAACAAACATATTCTTTAAATTTTTATTAAACAAGAGCTTAATAAAAGCTTCTAATTTTAATATTTGAAATTAAAGAATTAAAGATTTTAAAAAGTTTTTAACATATGGCTTTATACATATCGTTACTTTAATATAGAAAAGCCCTAACTAATATTTTTCTTACATAACAGGACAGGGAAAATAAACTAAATAAAATCTTAAGTTTTGAAGATACAGAAATTTTTTAAACGCAGTTTTTTACTAAATTCTCTGAAGGATTTAATGCCATAATAATGTTGTATGAAATTAAAATATTTTTATAAAATTATATAATTTAAAGCTTTAAAAAGCAATTTGAATGAAATACGACTTAGGGCTTTTCTATATTAAAGTAACGATATATTTTCTTGTGCAGCTTTTTGTTTAAAAAGGTTTAAATTCTAGAAGCTTTTAACTCAAAGCTTTTAAACTAGTTAATTTCTATATAGAATTTGTTCCTGAAACTGTTAAATCACATCAAATTAAAGTAAAAGCTTTTAAAATAAAGCTTTCAGTTGTTAAAAAATGTTCTGTATATGAAAGTTTTTTTTGACGAAATTGAAATAAAATCGATGTTTTTGAAACAATTTTATAATTTTCAGACATAAAGTGTTAAATGTTACATTTTTTTTTGTAGAATATTTTATAAGACTATTAAAAAGCTCTTTTTAGATACAAATTTAAAGAGTTTTAACAAAAATCTAAATCTAAATCAAGTTTTTTGTTAAAGCTTTTCCATAAAATTGATATTGATTCTTTATGTTATATTGCCCATATTAAGCTTTTCTCTTCTAAAATCCTCTAAATATAAAAAGACAATACACACTTTAATATTAAAATATTCATATAAATTTAAACAAATTAACTTTTTCTCTTTATTCACAAAATTATTAAATAGCTTTGCTTTAATTTTATTGAAAAAAAAGAAAGAAAAAATCTTAAAAATGTAAATATTAAATATTTTTGCTAACAAAAATTCCCTAAATAAAAAATTATATAAATAGTAATGTAAAACAAAATGGAAAGTTTTAAGGACATTTATTAAGGTTTTAAGGAAAAGGGTTTTCAGATTTTCAACAACGAACTACGAAATTAACAAAAATATCTTCATAACGACGAAAAGCAAAACCAGACAGCAAATCTTCAAAGACGTTCTAGTAAAATAGAAAAGCAGTAAAAGAGTTTATTATAATATAAAAGCTTTTATAGTAAACAGAGAGTGTTTAATTCAACAACTACTTAGTAAAAGAGCTTATTTACTGATTAAAGCTTTTATAGCTGCGGCGTTGTTTTATCGACGTTGTTAGGCCATCGTTGTCTTTCTCTAAGTGGCGTTGTATGAGTGACCTTAAAGTTGAAATATTTGATCTCTTTTGTGTGTTTTAAGTTATTTTTTTTAGTACGATCGTATTTTCAGCTTTAAATAAGTGACTTTCATATGGCTTTAAAATTTTTAAGTATATTAACCAAAATTTAACTCTTTTACAGCAAATATTATATATTTAAGTATTTTGATATTTTTCTTAGTTTTAGCAAATTTTTTTCTAACATTTAAAAAATTTTTGTTCTAGAAGTGATTGATGTCAAAATGAGGATTTCAAAATTTTGACATTTGAACAAAAAGTTTTGAATGTTACATATGTTTTAAATAATACATTTTTGCGCCGCTTTATAATTACTTATGATTACATTTTAGCTGGATCAGATTACAAAAAAATATGAAACCAATTTTTGGTACTATACAGAAAAAGACTCGGCTTAGTCTTTATTTAAAGAAAATCATAAGCTGATTTTCAAAAAAAACAAAAATTTAATTCTTTAAATCCAAATCTATTTGAGATCATATAACCCAAAGATTTGAAACCCAGCCAGTTTCAAATAACTGAAATATGATTTCGACAATTCACACACAATCTTTATAGAAGGCCCAAGTTAAATTTGATGTTTTGTGTATCGTATTTAACAAGCGAGTCTGAGGGGCAGAGGGTTTTATTGACTAAATAGCAAAATGTTAGCTCTAGTCACGCCTATTGTGTGAAAAACTCAACAGACAAAAACGGGTGGTGTTGGTTTTATGATTTTTTCTGTTTTATTTTATTATTATATTTTTTTTTTATTATTTTATTATTATTATTTTGCCAGCCATTGTTATTTGCCAAAAGTGTGACAAAACATACATGTTTTACAACATGCAACCATGCATTAAGGTTATACCTATTCTTTCATATTTTTTTTTAATTTTGACTTGATTTTTCGTTATTTTTTTTAGTTATTCAGTCAAAAATGAGCAAAATACAAAAGTGATTTGTGATTTGCGTGTTTTGGTTGAAAAAGAATCCGAAAAGTTATGGTATAAAATTATAAAACAAGTCACAAAATTTCTTTGGTTTTTTGATGAACACCCACATTTAGAGTTATTATGATTTTGAGGGAAGTACTAAAAGAGTTGTAGGAGTCTTTAAGGTTTTTGTGTGGAAAGAAGTTGGTTTGGTTTGAAAATTTCAAGAGAATAATTTTTATTTTAAAAGCTTCGGCTAAGAGCTTTAGAATTTAAAAGAAATTTAAACGAAAGTTTAACTTAAGTTTATGTACGATTTAATAACTCAAAATAAAGCTTTTGTTATTTCAAGAGAATAGCTTAAGCTTTAAAATTAGCCTTGACTTCAAAAGCTTGACATAAAGCTATAGGTTTAAGTTGGTAACTTTGATGACTTAAGTCTTAGAATTAAGTTGAAAAGCTTTAGGAAAATCTTTACGTTTTAAATAAAAAAACTGGATGAATTAAGCGAAAGTTTAAATGACTGTTTAGTAAATTAAAGCTCTGTCAAAACTAAATAATTTTAAGCGAAAGCTTCATGTCTTAACCCAAATTGAAGATGAACAAAAAGCTTCAAGCTAAACTTGTTTTTATGAAATAAAGTTTTAAAAAACACAATTATGAAAAAAGCTTTAAAGCTCTTTTAACGTGTAAAATTTATAAGCTTTTAAGAGCTTTTAACAAAATTTGTAAGCTTTTAATTTACATTTATTACCTTATATTATTTGCCATGTTTTAAAATAATGTTTTAGAAAAGGAAAGCTCTCTTAAAATGTTAAAGCTTTAACCTAAAGGCGACTTCAGCAAAAGCTATTAAGATAAAAATGTTATTTCAATAATAAACTTTACAAAAAACTACTCATGTTTGTGTAAAACAAAGATATAAAACTCTTTTTAAAAATGTCTAATAAAGCTCTTTTTAAAAATGTGTAACAAAAGCTTTCAACAAAATTTTTAAACTATTAATTTACGCCTTAAACTTTAAATTTACTCCTTATAATTATAGACAGGATATTAAATTACTTTAAATTTGTCATTCAAAAAGGAAAGCCATTAAAGCTCTCTCCAAATGTTAAAGCTTCAACTTTTAAGCTCTCATGATAAACTTTTGATTTCCTTTTATTTGCTAACAATATAATAAAAATCTAAAAACTCATGTTTTCGAAAAGGAAAACCATAAAAGCTTCGTCAAAATGTTGAAGCTTTAACCTTTGAGTATCTTAAGCAAAAGCTCAGCAATTGAAAGTTCTGTTTAAAGCTTGTTGGATGTTTTAAGGCAAAAGCTTATCTTAGGTAATTCACAGTAAAATAGCTATTAATAAAAAAATATTTATCAAAACTTTATGTTTAATATAATGTTTAATATGTCAATGAAAACAAAGCTTTTAAGCTTTCTGAAAATGTTAAAATCTAAAGTTTTCATAAAACTTTTTTCCAATATTTCAAGGCTTAATATTTAGTGCCCTTAAACTTAAGCGGTTAAAAGATCATGGAGAACAAAGCTTTAAAGCTCTTTCAAAATGTTAAAAACTTAAGTTTTCATAAAACTTTCTTTCGAAAACTTCAAGGCTAAGTATTTCGAGCCTTAAAATTGTCTCCAAGATGATAAACCTTTAAAAAGTCATGTCTTTAGAAAGCAGAGCTTTAAAGCTCTCTCAAAGTGTAAAAGGCTTTAACTTTTTTATAGCTTTCTCTAAACTTTCAGTCTTAAAATTTAGTTTTATTGCATAAAACTTGTTGCCATGGCATTCAAATTTGTTTTTGAAAAGCAAAACTTTAAAGCTTTTCGGAAAGGAAAAGCCTTAAGCTTCGAAAAGCTTTTTTCAAAACTTTTAATTCAGGTTTTCGATTATTTTTGCTTTCGCAATAGTTTTTGCTTATCTGTTTTTGGGAAGCAAAGCTTTATGCTCTTCTAAAATGAAAAGATTTAAGCTTCTAAAAGCTTTTTTCAAACCATTTAATTCAGGTTTTCGGACTTTAATTTTCATATTTTTGCTTCTTTAATAGTTTTTGTTTAACTGCTTTTGGAAAGCAAAGCTTTAAGGCTTTTATAAAGTGAAACGATTTAAGCTTCTAAAGCTTTTTTCAAAACTTTTAATTCTGGATTTTCGACTTAAATTTTACTCTTTTTAAGTCTTTTGGCTTTTGCTAATAGTTTTTGTGGGTTTTGTTAAGAATTTAACAATTCCTGAAAAGGTATCACATTCTACGCTAAAACCAAAGTGTTAGCTAAAACAAAAAATTTGGCAACAAAGTTGGTCCAAAGAAAAAAAACTACAAGAACTTTAAAATTTCAAAAAGCGTTTACCTTAGAAAACCAACAATAAACAAAAAAGCTTTCGAAAAAACCAGAGCATTATTTGACAAAAAAAGACAATGGCTAGAAAAAGTAAGATAAAATTTAAAAATAAACTTGTGAATTAAACATATTTTAAAGAACTTTTAGGAAAATCAAAACAAAGTTGAAATTTGAAAAAAAAAAATCAAAAACCTAAGGCAAACCTTTAGAGAGGGGACAAAGTGCTTTCAAAGAAAAGTTTTGATGTTAAAGCGTTGCTCTAAAAATGATGACATTTTTGTGGTTTTTGGAGGACTTGAAAGATTTTTTTTTCGAAAATAAAACCAGGAACAAAAAAACATATAAAAATTTTTGCAGACGCGACACTTCATACATAATAAAATCGTGAAATGTCTCAAATGTTGATTTCAATGTTTCTTTCTTTCTTTACTTTTGAGTTTTTTTTTTAATTTTTTTGATATTTCTGTGATTTTGGTTATATTTTGTTATTTTGAAAAGGACTTAAACAGAATTGTCTTGACATTAAACAATAATACCTTCAATAAAACAAAAAAAAAAACTTAACAACAACACGTTTTCAAAAGGTTCTAAAATTTATAATCAAAAATATATAAAATTTTTATTTTGTTGATTTCCACAACACTTTTTAGGTTTCTTATTTAACCTTAAACTTGGACATTGCCAAAAGTATCAAATATAATACGTCAACATTTTTTAAGGTTTTAAATTTTTGGAGTTTTGTGGTTAACGTTTTGGTAAAGTTCCAGACATAAACAATTCCCAAAAAAAGTGAAATAATAAAAAAATCAAACAAAACAACTGAAAAAAATTTGCAAAACTAGTAAATTTCTCAAATGAGTGCACAATTTTTGGCCATAAAAAAGAAGATATGTGTTAAAATCACGATCTAAATATTATACAGGATCTTCATTATTTCTCAAATAATTATTAAGTTTTTCAAAGGCTTTCTTTCATTCATTTTAATTTAAGTCATCATCTTCCTCCATGATCATTGAAAGACATCACTTTGATGCTTATGATAATGATGTTAATGATTACGAGTATCATCCTCAAATGGGTCCGAAGGACAGACAGAGGGACTTTGTGTTTCGAACAGAAATTTTAAAGTAATGTTTATGTCTTTTTGGAAAACTGGTTAAAATATTATGTTTTTGGCTAAAAATTTTATACAAAAACAAAAAATAAAGAATACGATCAGTCAAAGAGGATATGTTTTGTGGTTTCTCAGTTATTTTTTGGGGTGATATAATGAAATTTTTGGCAGACAGAAAGACGCTTTTTAATGAAATATGATGAAACAAAAAAATTGTATACGAAAGTTTTTAATAGCAGACAAAAATTAGTCAGAAAAGAAAATTAAGATTAATATTATCTGAGTTTAAAAACATTAATCAAAAAATGTAAAGCTTTTCTTATAAAAAAGCTCTTAAAAGGATTTCCTTTGCTATTATTAACCAAAATGCTCTTTTTTTCTGCTTAAACTTGATCTTTCTAAAATGTAAAGATTTAAGCTTCTAAAAGCTTTTTTCAATACTTTTATTTCAGGGTTTTGGACTTAAATTTTAATATTCTCTGATTCTTTTTCCTTTTGTTAATAGTTTATGTTTATCAGTTTTTGGAAAGCAAAGCTTTCAGGCTTTACTGAAATGAACAGCCTTAGGCTTCTAAATGCTTTTTTAAGGTCAATCAAAAATTCAAAGTTTTTAAGCTTTTCTTATAAAACAGTTCGCAAAATTATTTCCTTTGCTATTACTTATCAAAACGCTCTTTCTCTGCTTAAACTTAAGTTCTTTCAAAAAGCTTTTTTGATTTGGGAAAAAGCTTCTTCACTAAAGAGTTTAGAGAGTATAACTTATCATAATAGTTATAACTCTTTCAATTCAAAGCTTTTTAGTCTCTGCTTAGCTGTTACCAAAGCCAGAATAAAAAGCTTAAATGGTCTTAGCTTTGGTCTTATTTTTAAAGCTTTTACTTTAGGCTAAACTGAATTGTACGCAATTCTTAAACTAATAGGCGCTCTTTCAAAAAGCTCCTCCTGTTTTTGGAAAAAGCTTTTTTATTAAAGATTATAGAGAAAATAATTTATCATACTTTTGATAACTCCTTCAATTCAAAGCTTTAAGGTCTAATATAATCTAAAAGTTAAAACCTTAATAAAAAAACAAAGCTTTCAAGTTTTTCTTATAAAAAAAGCTCTGAAAATAATTTTCTTTGTTGTTTTGAACCAAAACTATATTTTTCTGATAAAATTTAAGTTTCTTCAAAAAGCTTTTTTGATTTTGGGAAAAGCTTTTTTACTAAAAAGTACAGAGAGAATAGTTTTTCATCATATTTTTAACTTTATGAACCCAAAGCTTTTGGTCTTTGCTTAGCTAATACCAAAGTCAGATGAAAACGAGAAAAAAAGCTTTAAAATAACTTAGATTTGATCTTATCGTTAAAGCTTTTATTCTAGGCTTATGCATATTTTTTACACTTCTATAGAAGAAGAGAACAAAAAAAAAAATGATGTTAAACAAATGAATCTTGGAATATATTAAATTCTTAAGCTTTTAAAAATCAAGTCAACCTAAAGTTTTGATATAACGAAATCTTTAAATAAAATTTGAAAATTTATATTAAAGTTTTAATAACAGACAAAATTTGGTCAAAAAAGCAAATTAAGTTTAAATTTATCTGAGAATTAAACTTTAATATTAAAAGCTTTAAAGCTTTTTTTATAAAAAAAAAGCTCTGAAACTGATTTTCTGTACTGTTTTGAACCAAAACAATCTTTTTCTAATAAAATTTAAATTTTTCGAAAAGCTTTTTTGATTTTGGAGAAAGCTTTTTTGATTTTGGAAAAAGCTTTTTTACTAAAGTGTACACAGAGAACAGTTTATCACACTATTTATAACTATCCCAATTCAAAGCTTTTAGGTCTAAGCTAAGCCAATACCAAAACCAGGCAAAAACGAGAAAAAAAAGCTTTAAAAGGTCTTAGCTTCGATCTTATCATTAAAGCTTTAATTTTAGGCTTATGGGTATTTTTTATAAAATTTTAAATGCACAAGTTTTTTGTGATAAAAGAAGACACTAAAGAAATGATCTGAAACAAATAATTCTTGGAATATATTAAATTCTTTAAGCCTTTCAAGAATCAAGTCAACCCAAAAGTTTGATATTTAAAGTTAAGGAAATTTTTAAATTTTAAATTGGAACTTGTTTTCATATTAATATGCTAAACCTTAACTTCAAATAAAAAAAGTATAAAAAAAATCAAACAGAAGCCGCTTATTGGTGATATTTTGATTTGAAATCAGTTTCAAATTTTGTTTCACAAATTTCAAAAAAGACACATTTTCAAAAAAATTCAAGACAAAATTCTAGGAAATTTAAAACAAAATTTAAAGGATTTTGTTTTTCTTTAATTTAGTTAATTCTAACGGATTAAATACTTTTTATTTAAAACAAGGGCAAAATATTTAAAGAATTTTTTCCCTGACTTCCTTGTTTTGAACAAACACACACCTTTTTTCAACTTTTACCGCATAAACAGCTTTTAAAGCAGCTTAAAAGCTTAAAAACTAAATTGTTTCAAGCGACTAATAGTTTTTACACCCTCTTTGTGGAGGCAACTTTTTTTTTTTTGTAAAAGGTATTTACAATTTCTTGGAAACCTTATAAATAAAGTAAAAAAGACCCCAACTAAATAAATACAATATTTTAAAATGATAAAAAAAACCTTTAAAGAGAACATACTTATTACACTGAATTTACATTTAATTACATAAGTTCAGCTAAAAAGCCAATGAGCTTTTAAGCTTAATGGACATTAACACACATTGTTTGTAGCATATGTTAAGGGGGGGCTACTAGCTTTGATCTAAAGGCTATTTTTAACCGCATTTGGAACTCTACTCAAATATCAATGGAATTTTAATACTTAAACTAACAATTATTTTAATCTTTGATTAACCTGCTTATTTAACAAATGTTCGAAATAAAAACCCTTTGAAGCTTTTATTCTTTTTTTGTAAAGGATCAATAACAATTATCCTTTTCTTTTATATCAAGTATTTTCTAGTATTTCGAAAAAAGGGCGCATTCTTTCTTTTCATGCTGGGGTTAAATCATTAAAATTGTATTGACCACTTGTAAAATGTTTAAGGTTTTTTCGTTTGTAATTTAATCCATCATTTGCTTTGAAACTTCTAAGTAAAAGCTATTAAAGGATTTGACATTAAAAGGGGCGAGGGGAAGGTTACAGACTAATTGAATATTTTAAATGTGGCCACAAGAAAACACTTGAAAATGTTAAATTATTTAGGAAATTGAAAGAGAAAAGGATTTGTTTGAATATCATATGATTTTTGGGTTATTACTTACTAATTTATTTGTATAGAAATTTAAGAAGCTTAAAGCTTTTTTGTTTAACTTTCCTGGGGAAATAGAATATTTGATTTCTTTCGTTAACTTAAATTTTTATGATAAACTAAATAATATAAAGCTAATAAAGTTAATTTTATCGCTGGCATTTAGTTCAGGTCTGTGCTTAGCAAAAACCTAAAGCTTTAAGTTCAATTCAAAATTAAAAGCGACTTGAATATATTAAAACTATCATAGAAGAAACCTAAGAGTAATATCGCTCTCCCGTAGCTAGAATTTTTATCGCTTCTAACTGGTTTTGACCTCGGCTTAGTTATGACCTAAAAGCTTAAAGTTAAATTTAGATTGCATATGTATTTTGATTGTCTTCTCCCTTTCAGTTAAATTTAAAGGTTACCAGAAATTCTTGTACAAATTGTTTCTCTAAAGCTTATAAATAAAATTTTCTCGCTGGCATTAGGTTCTGGTCTCAGC
Source organism: Stomorhina lunata (assembly GCA_933228675.1). Classification (NCBI taxonomy): domain Eukaryota; kingdom Metazoa; phylum Arthropoda; class Insecta; order Diptera; family Rhiniidae; genus Stomorhina; species Stomorhina lunata. The sequence goes on along the minus strand of OW121740.1, from coordinate 118,014,893 downwards.
TTAGCAAACACTATAAAGCTTTGAGTTTAATAAAAAAATTTAAAGCGATTTAAATATATTAAAAACATCATAGAAGTTACCAGAAAGTGATATATCGCTCTTCCTCACTCGTAGCTAAAATGTTTATCGCTTTCATTTGGTTTCGATCTCGGCTTAGTTATGATCAAAAAGCTTAATATAAAATTAAAATTGTATATATGTTTTGGTTGGCTTCGACCCTTTAGTTAAATTTAAAGGCTACCAGAAAATCGTATACATATTAATTGTTTATCATAAGCTAATAAGTTAAATTTTCTCGCTGGCTTTAGGTTCTGGTCTCAGCTTAGCAAAAATGTTAAAGCTTTGAGTTTAGATAAAAATTTAAAGCGATTTTAATATATTTAAAATATCATATAAGTAACCAGAGAGTGGTATATCGCTCTCTCTCTCGTAGCTAGAATGTTTACCGCTTTCATCTGGTTTTGATCTCGGCTTAAGGTCGAAATAAAATTTCAAATATATTTGGATTGGCTAAATTTAAAGGCACCCAGAAAGATTTTCTATAAATTATTTCACGAAAGCTTACAAGCTAAATTTTCTCGGTGTCATGTGGTTCTGATCTCAGCTTAGCAAAAACCTAAAAGCTTTGAGTTTAAGATATATTTTAAGATAACCACAAAATCGTGCATATAATGCTTCTCGCTTTAAGTTAAATTTTAAGGTACCCAGAAAGATCTTCTATGAATTGTTTCACGAAAGCTTACAAGTTAAATTTTCTCGCTGTCATTTGGTTCTGGTCTAAGCTTAACAAAAACCTAAAAGCTTTACTTTATTTTAAGATAACCAGAAAATCGTGCCTTATTACATTTCTCGTTATAACAAAAATATCATACAATTAACCCGAGAAAGAAATATTTATGTCTGATCAAATTAATTAATATTTTTTAGAGTTTGTAAAATCTATGGAAATTTTTTACATTTTTTCGTTATATAATATGATTTCCATACATTGCATAAACTCTATGCAGACAAATAGTAAACCATGCATTTGATCATCTTATGATCTTTAGCAGAGTTGTTAGGCATGAGCTGACGAAGGTTTCTAAGGGGGTTTGACCGACAGGTGGCGCTACTGAAAATTACTCAAAACAATTTAAATCCTAAACTTTGCTTTTGATCATGCTATGATCTTCAGCAAAGTTGTTACGAATGAGGTGACGGAGGTTACTAAGTAGGTTTGATTAATTTCTGATATATGGCCCCACTGAAAACTAAGTATATGCATTTGATTATGTAATAACCTACAGAAAAGATGTAGTGAAGGTTTTTAAGTTAGTGAGACTTAGTCCCGCCAGATGGCGCCACTGAAAATTAACCAAAATGAATTGAATCGTAAACAATATCAATTAAATAATTCAAAATGAATTGGATATTTGTGCTATATCTTTCCTCCAAATTTATTTTAGTTGGTGGCGCAGCAACACGCGCAGGTTACAACAAGTCAATTATAAAAATACCAAATTTTATAGCCTAATTTTAGGCAAACCCATTAAAAGGAAATCTCTAAACTAATTTTCTAATTTTATTTCCTTGTATATATTTTTTTTGCTACTGCAAAAATTTCGCTCATATGTTCAATTGCTATTTTATGTAAATTTCTCTTTTATTTTAAGGTAATAATAATTTTCATAATTACCTTTATAACGAGATAAATTGAACAACCTCCCTTTAATAAGACACAAAATAAAAATATGCAAAAATGTTTGTAATAGAAAACCATTTCCTTCACATAAAACCAAAATAGCTTAGCAGTCTTGCCATAGTTATGTTAAAGGAAAATATGACACTAAAACCATTTGACAACATTAATATGATTTAATGCATTAATTACCCGCCTTCTAAAAAGGGAAACCTTTTCCTCTTACAGCAACAACAACAACAAATTCCTCAATTATAATAAATATCAAGAATATTGAATTTATGTACGAGGGGGTGATAAAAATCAATTGCCAACCAAAAAGAAAAATAAAAGCCATAAAAGCCACTCAAGGAAAAAGACTTTGGCAAAAAAAAAAAACATCTAAACCAAACCAAAAGTATGCAATAAGAATTTTTATAATACAAATCCCTGAAGAGGATTTACCCTTAAAATATGACAGCTAGCAACAAGAGCAACCAAAAAAAATTACAAAAAATTGTAACTTCAAGTAATTGACGTCAATTCGTGAATTCGCACCGAGAATAATAATAAAAACCACCACTTTCTAACATTCTTATTCGTTTTTGCTTAAATATCTAAAGACTAAAAGTATGCTCTACTTATTATTTGGTAATAATTTTAGTGGATATGCTATACTTTTTAAATAGGTTTTTATTTTTGTATTTTATATACATATGTATATGAGTTTTTGTGTATGTGTTATATTTATTTAAAAAGGATATTGAAAATTATGTTTATAGGTTAGGGAAGGAAAACAACATATTTTATTATTAATGTTAACATATGAAAACTGATAAAAATTTTTTGTTGGTTGCTTTTTTTTTCTTGCCATTTAAGTCCTTTTGTAATCAACAGACTTATTGTTGCAAAATTTTGCGTTTTTCGAGTATCCCAGAATAAGGGTGTTTCAAGGTGTTACTCATATTTCTTTTAGGAATTATTAGAAATTTCCTCAAAATTGTAATAAAATATTTTTGGGCCTAGAATTTTGGTTTAAAAGCCTTTCTAATCTTAATTCATAAAACAGGCACATGTGTTTGGTTATTATAAAAATTTGGAAACATTTTTTTAAAAAATTTTTATAGATTTTTCTTTACTTAATTAAATAAATTCAAAATGTTGTTCACTTTTTTTCAACAAAAAAAAAACTTTATTCAGTCTTTCTGTCTGTCTGTATGTATGTCTACCTATTTGTCTGTTATCTGTCTGTCTGACTGTCTGTCTGTCTGTCTGTCTGTCTGTATGTATGTATGTATGTATGTATGTATGTATGTATGTATGTATGTATGTATGTATGTATGTATGTATGTATGTATGTATGTATGTATGTATGTATGTATGTATGTATGTATGTATGTCTGTCTGTCTGTCTGTCTGTCTGTCTGTCTGTCTGTCTGTCTGTCTGTCTGTCTGTCTGTCTGTCTGTCTGTCTGTCTGTCTATCTGTCTGTCTATCTGTCTGTTTGTCTGTCTGTCTTCATTAATTCTTTATGTATGTCTATCTGCCTATCCGTCCGTCTGTTTGTCCGTCTATCCGTCGGTCTGTCCGTCGTTCCCAAATATTTAACACCTTCTTTTCCTTCATTTCATTTACTCATTGTAAAGAGTATCTTTCTTCTTTATTAACTCAGTCTGTAAACTTAACTTTAAAATGACAATTTCATTAACTTAATGCCAGTCACGTATGTTAAGTTTTACGTTTTGTTTTGCTCTGTTAAAAAAAGCTTTTATGGGGATTAATTTTTTCAATTTAATCACAATTCTGTACAGGAGCGCGAGAAAAATATTACAGATACAAAAAACAAAAGTTAATTAAAAAATGTTTTAAGTCCTTTAAGGTGTTAAATGTTTGTTCTAAAGGATCTTAAGAAAATATAATTTAAAGTTAATTAAAAATTCAAAAAAAAAAGAAAGAAAATATTTTAAATGTCTTAAAACTGGCAAAGAAGAAATTATAAGGAAACTTGAAATCTTCAAAGAAAATTCAAACAAATAAAGAAATAACTCATTCGAGTGTCTAGGCTAAGTTTAGTTGAAAACCAAAGCAGCGAGAAAACGAACGAAATAATGATATAACAATTTTTTATGGCTGAGCTAAGTTTAGTGAAAACCAAAGCAGATGAACGAGAGTAACTATCATTTTAAACTCTATAGACATTAAAATAAGATAAAGAAATCAAAAAATATATGATTTTTTTTTACTATATTAAAAGTTTGAGCGATTTTCGTAAGCTTGGGCCTAAACCTTTTGAAAGCAACCTCTATCTCTTACACTTAAGCAAAGAGTGTTACACTCTAGATACTTTCAATTTAGACCCTTTACTCAGCTGATCTTAAAACGATAAAGATAAGCGATATAATAAGTTTTATACGCTTTCATATCAAAATTTAAGGTGTCCTCACTTAGTCTAGTTAAAAACCAAACCATAGAGAGAGCGATTAATTTTAATTTCGAACTCTATAAGCAATAGAAATAAATGAATATCTAACATCAAAAAAATGTTATATAGAGAAAGAAATGTTATTTTCGAATTTTTTACTTTAAAAATTGAAAAGAAATTAAAACAAAGAATGAAACAACTAATTTTGGTGTCTAGGCTAAGTTCAGTTGAAAACCAAAACAGCGAGAAAGAGGAAATATTTGAAAACTTTATAGGCAACAGGAATTTGGATGAGCAAATCAAAAGTATAATTTGATGAAAATTTGTATGTAAAAAATTGTGATCGTTTTTTGCGAAATTTCTTTAAAATTTTATATGACATTTTTAAGTTTTTGAAAATTTTAAAAGTTTTAAACCTTCAATAAACTTTTAGTCCTAAGACTTCAAGGTATCCCGACCTTTTTCTGTTATCTTGCAAAGTGAAAGCGATAATATGGAGAATTGAAACCTAAAGCTTCAAATATCAATATGAAATAAATTTGTATCGTTATTTGTACCCAGAAAAGAATTCAGAGGGAAACTGAAATGTTGAAAAAGTTGAATAGACAAGAAAAAATATTTCTCCCAAAAAGAATATATATCCATTTTTAAATTTATATAAAGTTTTAAAGACTTAATTAGATGAAAAAAATCAATAAATATATGAAATTTTAGCTAAATTGAAAAATTTAGAAAACTTGTCGTAAGCTAAGCTTTCAAGCGATTGTTTTTGGTTCTTGACTAGATTTTTTTTTTTAATTTTTTTAAAAGCTTTGTTCAAAGAGTGATCAAAAGAAGCATAATTTGAAACTATCTAATATTTAAAAAATTTTTAACTTTTAGAGTAAAAAAAATTCTTAGTTTAATATTAAAAATTTCATTTATGTAACCCCTTAAAGGTTTTTGTCTTGACTTTTGTCAAATTTTTTTTGGCTCACAAACTATTCACATGTTCTTAATAGCCTTAAACAAATTGCTTTACACAAAAAAAATTTTCAGAAATATTTTATATTGTAATTAATTCTTTTGTCTATTAACAATTTTTATATAAATTTGTTGGCTTTGCAAAAAGACTAAAATAACAAAAATTTACATTTACAAAAAAAAAAAACAACGACTAGGAAAGTCATGAAAAAATTGTAGATAAATAAATAAGACGACAATTATTCTTGTACACAATTATTATAATTTCAGTGCAATTAACTATTTGACGTTTTGTGAATGCATTTATTTTAAGTTGAGACATAAAATGTAGTTTTTTTTTTGATCTAAAGAAAAAAAATGTTATTCAAATAGAAATAAAAGCAAATGAGAAATTTTAAAATATTTATAAGCAATTTCAATAAAAATAACGAAAAAAGCAAATATTGTATAAAAAAAGAACGGACATAGAAAAAGAACGACGTTCTGAAAGGAAAGACCTGCAGGAGGCAAGAAGGACGGACATAGGGAAAGACGGACACAAGGCAGGTCGGACACAGGGAAGGACGGACATAGGGAAGGACGGACATAGGGAAGGACGGACATAGGGAAGGACGGACATAGGGAAGGACGGACACAGGGAAGGACGGACACATGGAAGGACGGACATAGGGAAAGACGGACAAAGGGAAAGACGGACACAGGGAAGGACGGACACTTACAATGACGGACAGACTAACGTATGGACGGACCAAAGTGTTGATAATAATGTCATTCGTAATTTTTTTTTTTATAAATTTTACTCTGTATTTATTATTGTCTAATAATGCTATTTAAAAACAGAGCGAGGAAAAATTTCTACTTAATGACGGACTTTTGTCCCTAGAGTATTGTTAAGCAAAAACTGCAGAAAAAAATACTCAAATGAAAAGCAAAACTTTATGCATGTGCTACAAAATTCCTTTGAAAATTACTATAAAACTTACCAACCAACCAGTCAGTAAATGTTAAAACAACTTAATAATAGAGCTCTGCTATGAGTTTGGACTTTGTCAGAGGCAATTATTAATTACCAACATGCATTTTTAATTATATCATTTTAATAAATTTTTATCACTACTTCTCTTTTGTTGGCAAGACAAAAAAAAAAACACAAACTAAAATCATTTTGATATTTTCAAAACAATTAAATTAAAATTATTTAATAAATTAAAAATGTGTGTCTTAGGACAATTTTGTTCAAAAATTTCTTAATTAAGTGAGAGACATAATAATTAAGTTATGTTCTAGATGAATGCAGAGAAAATATTTAAGGCATGAAAGAAAAAAATTAAAGAAAATCATACAAAGTATACACGATCTTCCATTTTATGCTTTTAGTTACAAATTCCTAAGTTTTTGCTTAGCTAAGTCCAAAACCAGGCTAAAGCGAGAACAATAATCTTGAGGATTGAAACCTTAAGCTTTAAATATCAATATACTTATATAATAGTTTTGTATCGTATCGTGTATTTGTACCCAGAAGAGAATTCAGAGAAAACTAAAAAGCTCAGTTGTATAGACAAGTAATAAGCAACAATATTATCGCTTTGACTAGGTTTCGGTCTAAGATTTAAAGCAAGGTTGGCCATTATAAGCATGATAGGGGAACAACAACTTACATTAAACAACAATACATAGCAATAACAAAACATACAGCAAATACAATTCTCAGAGCACATTCTCATTTTGAGATTGAGCATTTTTATTTAAGAACGATCCATTTGGCAAGCCTTTTCTTAAAGTAGAAAAAAGATTTTAAGTTTTTTGAATAAAGAAAGTTCCTAAAACAGTTGAATATATAATCCTTTTGATTTTTGTTTATATAAAACAATTATTTAAAGCATGAATTACAAAAATTTTGTAAAATAATTTTTTTTAATTTTTTAGTTATATTGAAAATTTTGAAATTCTTGAATGAAAAGTTTTTCGAAATTCAAAATTTTTAAAAGTATTTTATTGAGAAGACTTAGGAGAATCAGAAAAGTGTAAACTTTCTTAAATACTGTTTATAGGGGCTGAAATATTTGCATTTGAATATGAAAAATTTATCGGTTTTACGAGCTAAGCTAAGTCTGTGTTTAAAGAACAAACAAGATTTTAAGTTTTCTAAAATTTAAAATACAAGCAATATTTTAAGGGTTTTTGTAGTTTAGAAAGTCTCTAGAATAGTTATATATAAAATTCTCTTAATTTTTTTTAAATAAAAAAATAATTAAAATCAAGAGTAACAAAAATTTGCCAAAATAATATTTTATAATTTTTTGAGTTATATTGAAAATTTTGATATTCTTGAATGAAAAGTTTTTCTAAATACCAAATATTTGAAAGCGTTTTATTAACGAGACTTGGGAGAATCAGAAAAGTGTTAATTTTCTTAAAAATTGTTTATAGGGACTGAAATATTTGCATTTTTATATGAAAAATTTATCGTTTTTATGAGCTAATCAAAGTCCATGCTTAAAGTACAAACAAGATTTTAAGGTTTTTGGAATTCAGAAAGTCTCTAGAACTGTTTAATATAAAATTTTCTTGATTCCTTTTAAATAAAATAATAATTAAAAGCAAGAGTAAAAAAAATTTTCTAAAATAATATTTTTAAATTTTGTTTGGTTTTATTGAAAATTTTGAAATTCATAAATGAAAAGTTTACTTAAATTCCAAATATTTGCAAGTGTGTCATTGAGGAGACTTGGAAGAATCTAAAAAGTGTAAATATTCTCAAATATTGTTTATAGGGACTGAAACATTTGCATTCGAATGTGAACATTTTTATCGTTTTTTTCGAAATTTCTTAAAAATTCTTATATGATTTGTTTAGTTTTTGAAAATTTTGAAAGATTCAAAAGTTCAATAAACTTTTAGACCTAAGACCTCAAGAATAGAATTCAGAGCAAAACTAAAAAACTAAGTTGCATAGACAAGAGTGGTAATAAAATGAATCTCTCTCTCAGCTGTGGATCGACTATATTCTCGCTTTTGCAAGGTTTCGGTCTGAGCTAAGCAAAGACTTGAATCTCAGTATTTAGAAGATTTTGGTTATGATTAGATGTTAAAAAAGGAGTCAAACAAAAATGGTAATGAAATAAATCTCTCCGCTATGGAAAGACAATAATCTCGCTCTGACTAGGTTTCGGTCCGAGCTAAGCGAAGACTTTACAGACTTGATGCTCAGTAGTTAGAAGATGTTGGTTATGATTAGATATAAAAATAGGAGTTCTTAAAAATTTTTAAATTTTTTATGTTTAATTTAATTTTTTTCCTTTATAAATTTCAAAATTAATTTCAATTTTCAATTTCAAAATTTCTTAAATTTTTATTTTTGGAAACTTTAATATCTCTATGGTACTTTGTGCCTCATTCCCCTTTTCATTTTAAGGCCATTTACTGTAGCCATTATGTCTTATGAAAATGACTATAACCAACAGAAAAAAAAACTAAAATCTTTTCACATAAAGCAACCAATAAATCACTTGCACTCAAATCCTCTTTTTCTTCCTAACAAAAAAATCACCCTAAAGAAAAGTGAGGGTATAATTGGTTAAGCACAAGAACTTAAACACTGAAAAAGCATGAAAATGGAAAATTTTTATTAAGTAAAGCTTAACAATCCTAAAGCTTTAAGTATTCACATAAAAAAGTTTGAAAAAAGCTTTTTCAAAAAAAATTAAAAAAGCTTGTATACAAAAGTTAGCCAAAAAGCTTTTTGTCAATTAACCAAACCATCAGCAGTTTAAACACATTCAAAACATTTAAAATTGCAACCATTTTGTAGTTTAAAGTTTATTATCGAAAAGCTTATAAAGCTTAAAATCCATTTTTAACAAAAATTCTATACAAACCATTAAAAATCATTTTTAACAGTTCACAACAAATTATTAAATTAGAAGCATTTCTAAACTCAAAATTTCTTCTTAAAAGTTTAAAACTTTGAAATAAGCTTTTTCATTGAGTAAGAGTAAATTTCATTAAAGCTCTCAAAATTCGTTTACAGCCAAAATTTTCTATTATAATTGTGTCCATCTCTTGTGCTGCCTTGGTTCATTGCTCAATATCTATGCCCTTATAACTTAAATATCATTATATATAAATATAAAGCTTTTAGTTTTCTATATATAATTTTTTTGCACTGATATTCCACCATTATTTTCTCCTACCCCTATGTCCTTAGCCCTTAGAAATTGACCATTAGTTGGGCAAAATAGTTAAGCCAAACAGACAAAAAAACGAAAGCAAGAAATTTTCAATTATTATTGGCTAAAAGCAGAAGATTTTTATATTTTTCTGTCTATTTGAGAGTGACCAAATAGATAAAAATATTATAGAGTATTTTTTCAAGGGAAAAGCTCAGGAGTTGGGGGTCGTGGTGGCATTAGGTTAGAAAGGAAATAGCAGATATTGTTAAGGTTATTGTCCATTTTCATGTGACTTATTTTCGTTTGTTAAGGATTTTCTATAATTTGCTCAAGCTTTGAGGGGATTTGCAGAAATATAGGAAGAAAAAAAAAACATGTATTAAGAATGAAAAAGGACTAAACAGTAAAAACTACATTCGAATATATTTAGTTATTGTTAGAGATTTATGCTGGAAATGGCAGGACTAAAGCAAATAGGTATAAAATAGAGGGAAAAATAGTAATAAATTATGGTTAAATTTAAAGCTTTTTTTGCTTTTAGGACAAAATAATGGAGGGTCAGTGGGAAATCAGATTGAAAAGCTAAAAAAATTGTGTCTCAACGCTTTAAGCTTGATTGAGCTTTTAGTTTATATATAAAACTTGTATAAAAATTGCTTAAATTTAAAAGATTTTTCCACTTAAACTATTTATATCCAAAAGGGAAACAAGTAAAACTGTTTAAAAGCAAAAAGCTTTCACTAAAAGCAAAAATCTTTCACTAAAAGCAAACCAAAAGCAAATTCTAATAGTAGCAATATTATTAAACCCAAAAGCTTAATATAGCTTTAAAGCTTAGAAAGTTATAATTCTTACATTATAAAGCTTTTTTCATTTAAACTGTTTTCTTCAAAATTTGGAAATACTTGTACTAGTCTAAACTACTAAGCTTTAACATAAAGCAGTTTTTTAACAATTAAAAGAGCTTACATAA